>JAQQZY010000007.1:20253316-20265161 GCA_030068375.1 Ostorhinchus rueppellii | reverse complement strand
ACTCAAAACAGGAAGAGGCACGAAGACGAAAATGAGACAGATTAAAAAAGTTTCAACACGACCATGACGTCATTGATTGGATTGGTGATTTGTGGCATGACGACCAATCACGAACTTTTCAAAAAATGCCAAATATCGGCCAATCCGATATAGCCAATATGATCGGTGTAAAGCCTAATGTTAAAATAAGCCAATTGTCTCTATGCTGATACAATTATTTATAACTTTAGACAAAATACTAAAATAGAGCATATAAAAATAAAATCTTTAAATATAAGTGTTCAGGCCAAACCTGTGCTCTGAAAGTATTCACATCTTTTCGACATTAATAACATGTAAACTTGCACACTTCAGTTTTTTGATAGAAAAATTAGCATGTTAGAGTGATAGAAAAAGCCACTCTGGTACCCCAAGGTGTGGAAAACAGAAACATAATACAAATAACATAAGATCAATTATTCCACATCTTTGCGATATGAATATTACACACTGTTATCGTGATAATGATATTTTTGCGATATATTGTGCAGCCCTATTACAAATACCTACTGGAATATGAAACACACACATTGACATTGGTTAGAAGCCACTGAACACAAAACATGTAACCATGTCACTGCTTGACCCAAATGTAGTTGTACATAATAGCCAAATTCAGCAGTGGAACATAAACAAAACACAGCTATTCTGTGAAACTAAAAAGAAAGGTTTTTGCCATAACAATTGAGCCGTTTATTTTCATTGCTTCTGTTTGTGTTTGGACACTGTGTGCATTTGTGCAGACTCCTGCTTCACTATCATCTTTGAGGGTAATGTAATATGTGACCTGGAGAAAATGGAGCCCTCTCTGATGGACCTTTCGATGCCCCTGTCCATTTGCTTCGGCTTTCAGCAGCTCCTCTGGTAAAAAAAATGAACTTAAGCCACATCTAACTATAGTGGAGGCCCCGGAAAAAGAACATTTTTACATTAACACATTGATCTGAGGATTTATATACACACTTCTTGGTTAACTTGAATCTAAAATTGTGCTGGAAGATATCATCGCTGAAAGGAGCTCACTACAGCATTTCTTCCAGCTAAGATATCGCTCCAGAAGCTTTAGTTGCTCTTTGGCTTGGCACAGTCAGACAGTTCTTACAATATCACAGGAGCTTTAGAAAATGGACTGCAGCAGATTTTCACTCACTGTGTTGAATATGCTAGTGTGTTGGGAACGGGATGTGGGGTCATTGACAGTGCAATCCGTCTTGCATTCCAGTTGAGAGCATACAAGGTCTTTCACACTGGGGGTCATGGTATGGCCTGTTTTCTCACAGTGTAGTGGATTCAAGGTTTGTTAAACAAGACCCTGAAAAACCCTTGAAAATCACTGTTTCCATGAAGGACACTCAAAACTACTTTAGAATAGTTATACAAAAGCAAAAACCTTTGAGTCATCACGACTACAGGTGGAAGAAATTTGCAAGCACATATTTGGGAATAAACCCGTCAATCAGTCAGTGGGTTGAGGTTCATGATGTTTCTGTATTAGCATCCTCTATCCACTAATGTAGACTAACTTGTTCTTCATATGAACACATAATTTCTTATTTATGACAGACCAGATGTGATACTTGGTTGTACAAACCAACACTGACTGAAAACATGCAGCTTTTTATAACATGCAACCTTATTCTGAAATAATAATAAGCAATACATTTAGCAATTAGCTATCTGGTCATTTCAGGCTCTATCTAAATTAAACAAGCCAGATAAAATCTGCGTTGGAAACTAAAATTCCTCTGGTAAAAAGTCTGAAGTAATTAAACTGATGTATTTTGCAGCTATAGCTATATTTCTATTATGGTATTAAATTGCTTTTGAGAAACAGGGAAAGGCTCAAAATGTAAAAATATAAAGTGAATCGGAGGCTTTAGTACATATTCTGAGGAAAACAGACCTCCTAATTGGATACTCTGTCAAGATTTTTATACGACAACTGTGATCATTAGCTGCATATGAAGCTAAGGCTGTCATAATTCATATATACTGCCAAAAAAAGAAGAAGAAACCAAATATAAAAAGATATAACTGAACTTGTATTAAGCAAAAAAAATAAGATAAAATCGACCAAGTCAGTTTTGTTTGGCTAGAATTTATAAAACAAGAATAAAAGTCTAGACAGAGAAAGATTAAACTAAGAAAAGCCTTTAAAAAAAAAGACCAAAAATGAAGTAAGTTGCTTATTGCAAACAACTAAAACACATTTATTTAAGATGTCATAATATTCTTGAACTGCAAAGTTGTTTTAGTTTATCAGCTGGAATAGAAACAGATTATTATTGAATCTGACAAAATGACAAAATTGTTTTTTTTTTATTGTAAGAAATAAAACTAGACTCCTCTCCAAAAAACAAGGCCTTTTAGACTACTATGCTTTTTTTTGGTAGTTTTTATAATACAAAACCAAAAATTAGACACGTTTCTTCTCCTAACATTAAACCTTTGGTAGAAATTAAGGAGGATATTTTAATTTTCATATACAGCTCACCAATTCCTGCATGCATTTTTATTACCCTATATCTTTTTTAAACCATCTCTGTATTTACAACAAAAAATGGTTTTTATGACTAATAGGCAATCTGGTACATTATGCTATTTTATGACGAAGCCTTGTAGTGATTTTGTTTTGATTATTTACCACCAAATAAGCCAGGAGCTTGACCTATACTGTTTACTGTAACAATACATGCAATAACCTGTGTTTAGGACGATGAGTGGGAGGCATTGCAGCAGGGTAAGTGGCCTAAAAATAGCCGGAGCCCTGGAGCCCCCAGAAGTCTTTGACTAGCCTTGACACACACATGCAAATTTGTTAGAATAAAGCAAGTGTCCAAAAAATTACAGCTTATGTTCCATCACTATGACACTTGTGGCTTTTTTTTTTAATGGCCATATTTAAGCTTTTATTAAAAAAAAAAAAAAAAGCCACATAACCTGCTCAAGCTCTACAACTTAAATGACCACACGGCAATTAATACTAACATTAACTTGTCTGGATATCACTTCTGCACAGTGGATTACTGTGGCACGACGTGTGAATAGCTACATAATTCCTTGCTCTGAAGCATATAGTCGAGGTCTACCTACACCACAGTACGATATCTACAATAAAGGTAATTGAAAATTTATCACTGAGTTCTTTGAAGTGTTTTTTTATGAGCACTGTTTGATCGCAGGCTGTGCTATGCCTGTAAAAGCCTGGTCCAGAATGATATGGCTGTAATAGCACAGATGTAATTCATCACATTTTTTGCCCCTTTAGAAAAGTACTGTGATGAAAAAGACACTACAAATCTATGTGGTCTCTTTTTTATAGAACATAAAAGGGAATCTTAGGACCAAAAATCCGAGTGTAATGTAAAAGGGAGAATTGACTCTGGTCTCAGTGCTTTGGAAGGAGCCAATTTAAGTAACATACCCAATCGGATGTAGATTACAGAAGAGAGGTCAACAATCACTTGAGTGCACATTGTATGTGTTATGAACTCCTGCAGCGTTGAATACTCAAACAGATTTAATATCAAATTGTAAAAAAATGTTGCTATATATATATCCTACGATGACTGTTTTCTGTCAAAGCAGCCATGGAAGACCAACCCACTAGAGCAACCTTTTACACAAAACAAATGCATCACACTGTTTAATAGACAGTGAATCTCACAGAGAGGAATAAAAAGGTTTGCTGTGACAATTCATCACACCATCGATGTGTGTTGTCAACATAACAGACACAGCTGATGTTGACGCTGTAGCATTGCAGAAATCAACATGGGGAAAGGGCAGCCACTACTGATACTGATGGGCAGATAAAGGAGTTTAATGATGCATGAAGCTGCAGCACAGCTATAGTTAGTACAAAAAAAATTACAAACATGGATGGACCCATTTCAACTCATTTCTACAAAACTGAGTGAAATCAGCAGTTATGGATGTATTAGCAGAAAAATAAAATCAACATACTGAAAATCTGTAAGGAGAATGCCTTACCATGTCCTCCCCTGGTGAGGAAAGGCATCCTGTTGATGGCAATAGGTACAGTGCCATGCTTATTGTGGAAATGGTGGACATGATGTGTGGTACTGAGACTAGAGGACACACGTGCTGTTCCAGTCTGAATTGGGAGTACAGTAAGCAAGGCGAACCAGAAGGCTAGTCTCGAACAATAACTTAAGCCCATGCCTAGGCTAAAGCCTGACCAGCTGCTTCGCTGTCCAAGCACAAGGGTGGCTGTAAGGAGTCTACCCATGTATATTAGATCCACATGGGCCCTGAACAGGCAACTTAGCCCGGCTTTGGTCTGTTGAGGTTCCACTTGAAGACCACAGTGCATCTCAGTGGCAATCTGGGCCCATTTCCCTCCTGATCCCTTAGTTTGATTTGGAAGGTGGCAGGTAATCAAAAAAATATCCTCTGAATTTGAGAGAGAGAAAAAAAAATATCCGAAAAAAGATTTTATGAAGTCAGTCAAATTCCAATTAATTTTAAAACCGGACAGTGGACACCCTATGTATTTATGGTCAACATTTTGGCATGATAAAAAAAATAAATCTATTGTACAGAAAAGACACCAATAGACTCTGGTATCAAAACATCAGTAAAATTGATCTTGAGAAACTGAGCAGAGTTTATTCAAAAAACCAAAAAATATATGCATCCAAACAAAGAATGGAGATGAATCCAGTAGAAATATCAAACAAGCATGTTGCTCAACCATGGTATTTAGGACAGAAAAGTGGCAGGACAGAGCTTCGTGTGACAAGAATTCTGATAAGAGTCTCCATCGCCCACAGGTAGAGCTCGAGGGCAGCTGAGCCTGCCCACTAAGAAGAGTGCCCCTCCACAGCAGCAGAAGACGTAACACACATCCGTGGGAAACTGGATCATTTCATTAAGCAAAAAAGAACAAGAAGATAAAAATAAGCTCAAGTGTAGATTAAGCGATGAATGGTGATGCAGAAACCAGTGCTTTTGTTCCCCTTTAGCCAGAGAAAATGAGAGAACAGAGATAGGGAGGGGGAGAGAGAGGGAGAGAGGGAGCAGTATCTGCAGCAGCGCGGTAAAGGAGAAAATCCAGGGAAATAAATAAATAATTTCTCAGCAGCTTCTCTTTCACTCTCACAGACGCAGCAAATCCAGTAAACGGTAACCTCTGGTGAAGCCGAGATCTAGCAGAATGCAACGGTAGCACAAGTGTGTCTATTTCAGTAGGATGTATGATCCTTCTCTCACGCTCCACCTGCTCAGTCTCATGCAGTAAAGACTACTGCTGCATTCCCCTCACTGCTGCTCCTTTTTCCTTTATCCTCTCCTGTTACCTTGTCCGGATCTGCTGTACTGCCTCTCAGTGAGGACAGTTAACGTGACAGCTGCGTGTGTTTGTCTCTGGAGGAGGGCAGGTGATTCTCCTCGGATGAGATTGCTCGGATGGCAGAGGCTGAGATGTTGCCTCGGACTGCTGCAGCGAAAATTATGCTAATTAAAAGCACCGTCGTATTATAATGAATCCCGGATGGGTAAAATTCCAGGACAGCCTTGGAGCCCTGCAAAAATCACCTTGGCTTGAAGTGTTGGTCTAATGAAAGCAGAATAAAGGAGCTCTTCTGAAGGCATACTGTAGTCAGAGGCTCTGATCCAGCGAGGCACAGCATGTGCCTCTGTGTGTGTGTGTGTGTTTGTGTGCGTGTGTGTGCGTCTGAGAAAAGAGAGTCTGTGAGCAAATGAGTGAGGAGGGGGGAGGAAAGGGTGGGTGAGCGATAGCAGGAGGGAGGGAGGGAGAGACAGGAAGAGACAGCGAAAGAGAAAACAGGCAGCCACAGCGCAAACACACAGGGAAATAGTGAAGCAAGAAAATGGGTTGTGTGAATAAATACATGCTACAGATTCACAGCGCACTGGCTTGCAGGTCCTGGCAGTAACACGTAGGACTCATACTGCAGAGGAGGAGCCTGATTTAGGTGAGCTGTCAGAGCTCTTACAGAATGAACACAGGGGTATTGGTATGGACGTCTTCTTAACATAAAGAGCTACAGTAGACATACATGAGAGGAAGATGAATAGCTGTCAAAATGATGAATACTGCTCACCAGGATCAAGTGAAAAACCTTCATGGTATGTGCTCCACTTTAAAGAAACCATGAGCTTTCATCAAAATTCAGTCCTTTTTCCCAGCATTGCATTGTGAAACCTTCTCTGTTTTTACACTCCAAATCAATCTCCTCTAATCCCTTTGCCTGGCGTGTTCACCTTATATCTGTATACAAGTCACTCCTCTATTAAAGAGCTCAGTAGCTCTCTGCTCTCATGCTGCTTAACCATGCAGAACTTATTCGTAGCAATGACTGATCCGAGTTCAGAGGTATTCTGACAGTTTCAGAACTGCAAGGGATTTTCGGGTGGGGAAGTGTGATGGTAGGATGAATTGGAATATATTGACACTTGAGAGGATAACACGTTATTAGAAAAGGAAAGACAAAGTGGGGAGTTATGGGAGGAATTGAAGATAGTAGGAGAAACAAGAGAGAGGGAGAGAAATTGCAGGGGAGCGGTAAAGGGAGAGAGGAAGAGAGACTGCGGCTATATCAGCTAAATCACGGTCGATAGAGATATCAGCTGGGATTGCCTAGTCGCTTGAAAGGACACGCATGGAAACAGGAGGACAGAGGCAAGCCATGCAGCACCACCTCTCACAGTGACAAGAAGTCGACGCAGGCCATTACTCAAGCAGGGTAGGGGGTGGGGTGTGTGGGGGAGCGAGGCTGATTGAACAAAAAGAACAGAGGAGGGGTGGGTACATAACACTCTGGAATGGCAAGTGCCCTAACAGCATGTAGACATTTATCCGCTGGTAACATGAACACACATAAATAAACTGAAGCCTATTTAAGTGTGGATCCCCCCCCCCCAAAAAAAAATTCATCCAATCTGACTCACAGCACAAGAGAAAGAGAGAGAGAGCTTTAATTCCTTTATGTCTCTCCTTTTCTGTAGGTTCTCAGTAAATCTTGGAATTGCTTGCCAGCTTAATCATACAGACAATAGTGAAAATGCGAAGCACTGCCTGCCTATACATGTGGACACATTAACAGTAATGACTGTGGTGTGGAAACAAAATGACAAGCATAGAGAATAATCCTCAGATGACGCCGGCAGAAAAGTCATTTCTGCTGTTAAGGCTTCAGCCAGTCTAACTTACACACAACCGGCATCTAAGGGCAGCCAAGACCAATTATATTAATTTTTTGGCAATTGTGTCCAAATGAAAATGTTATTTCCCTTTCCAGTAATTGTGAGGACTGGGTAAAAGAAGTTTGAGTGGATGATTTATAGCCAGAAACTCAGACTGTCAGGCTCTCCAGCATATGAGCATCTTCCGCGGCAGTGATCATATCTTGGCAAGAGCTGTCTAGAATGAAAGGCTTGCATTAATCAATTTATGTGCTCGAGGGTTGCTCAACATGATGAAAGCCATGCTATCTGGACAACAGGAACAGGGAGGATGAGTTCAGCAGCAGTGATTGTAACCTTGTGCTGTCCTTGGTTATTTAATAAGGTGGGCATCGCACACTTCTATTATCACAAACCTAAAAAATCCATTCGAACGTCTCCAACAGGTCTATATCCTTCATGTGTGATGATATATTCCAGGGTAATTTTCATGGAATTCTGCTAGATTCTTTTGTACTTTAATAACAGAATGACTGGCATTTATATATACTTATATCCTATTTCTGCAGTTGCAGTCCAATAAAACTCTGATTTGCATTTTCATATCTTCCTACAGGCTATTTCAAACCTTTTCTATTTCATATATAGAGCCATTTGCCGGTTCTCAGTGAACTGACATAATATATAAACTACGAGTAGATAATTTTCACTTTTTTTTGTAGAAGAATCACAAACACAAGCAAACTTGCAAATGACATGATGTGAGAAGATGTGCAGGGCGTTTTAAAGACTTAAGGAACCTAAATGTGCACTGTTTGTTCTCAGGAGGATTTGTGAGAGAAGATTTTTCACAGACATCCAGTCTTGCCCCAGGGGGTAAAGTAGCAGGATTAATCATAGCACTTTCAGATTAATTACTCATAATGCGAGCATCCTCTGAAAGGCATGGCCTGCAGTTGTGATGTTTGGTTGATTTCATTAGGCTCAAAGCGACAACACCTAAAATAAGCCTCGCTCAGACAGAGGAAGAAAAAGAGGGAAAATGTAAAATATGGCAGCATTGAAATGCACATCATTTCCACTTTTACATAAGTATGTATATGGTTGAATAGTACAAATGCCAGGAGAGGTTCTTGGGTGAATTCTTTAAAAAAATAAATGGTCAGAAAGATTCAGCATCAGCAGGTAAAAAACACGATGTACACCTCACTGATTCCAGTGTTTTTCATCCACATTAAACCTATGATAATTGCACTAACTCTATGTTGTAGATATTTGAAAAACAAGGATTATGAATGCTAAAGGAGATCACTTTGTTTAGTATTCATATCAAGAAGGTTTGGGGTTCAGCCTGTTTAAGAACACCTCTGGAGGCACTCAGATGTATTTCTAATGGTTAATTAAACATGATTTTGCACTTTTTATAGTGACTTGGGTGTCTTGGCAGTCGCATTTAACGGTAGGTTGCGTATTGTTGGCTGCACATTGTGCTGGCAAAAATAGACTCCATTTGCTTGTTTAGCTGAGCTTACTTGCCTCAGCATGTCACCTGGAATAGAAGAGATGCAGTGACGCTTACAGCCTAAGAAAGACCTCAAGAAGAGGAAAAGAAGAGCTGCCTCTGAACAACAAATGGCAACAGTGGTAACATCTAAGTGTTGAGCTTTGGATTGACCCAAAAGACAGGATACATCAAGCAGCAAGAAGAGCTGTTAAAAGTGTCTAATGCATGACCTTCAGGGCAAAAGTCTACAGAGGAATGAGAACAGCATCCCATCACTACAAAGAAGGATTCAGCTTCCACTTGGCTGAAGTGTGAGCCTGAAAAAGCACCAGCAGGAAGGCTGGCCAGAGTTATTGTTATAATTTAATGTTTCTGTATCATTATGGCAACATTAAAGACAAAGTCAGCAGAAATGCTGGGCAGAGATGAAGCTTCATCTCTTCTCTTTATGCAGTTCAATATGGGGACATTAAAGAAAGCACCAGAGGAAATGCAGGAGAGATATTATTGTTGAAAAAAAAAAGACTTTACATTGCAATGGAGGCTGTTTATTTATACAACTCTTGATTAAATTTCCTATGTGGGATTTTTTTTCCAATCACAGGACAAAAAGTTCTATAATTACCATTCAGCATATGGTTATTCAAGTGGTCTAAGAGGAAACAAGACTTTTGCACCAGCTCCTCGGGGCTGTACATGGAGACTGTAGACAAAAACATTTACATCTTCCATGAAAATCGCTTATCACAGGAGTTTTAGTAAGACATGGGGTAAAATATATGATCCACAGCTTTAATGATTGATTATTTGATTCTTATCATTCTATCTACACAAGTCTACTGCTCTATACTGTGCCTCATTGCAGCTTTACTTTTCTACAGTGGTGTTAAGTCACATCAGGTCATCCATCTTTACATTTACTTGTGTGACTTGGACCAAGAGAAGAGAACTGCAGAGGGAAGATGTGCAGTTTTAAATTTGGGTGTTTTCCCCCTAATTTCCACCTCGTACCGCTTAAAGCCATTGGGAAATAACATGCAGTGCTTGAAGTGGAAAAAAAAAAAAGCTGATTCACATTTTCCCAAGTGTACTGGTATCAGCAAGATACTAAGGGATATTGATGATTTTTGCAAGATACATTTATTTAATCATAAGTACTATAATTTCAGTTGATTGCTAATAATTGGCTGTTTGTGTTCCTTTGTGCTTGACAGAACATTATTTAGATTAGCTGCCAACAGAGAAAAGTTGACAGGCCAGAACAGGTGAGCATCATTTGGGTTATGTAGTTTATTATGAAGTGAGGACAAACTGACAGCTTGTGACAAAGAGTCACAATGGCCCACATCAAGCACTAATTACAGGAAATTGAAAGCTGTTGTGATTTGGAAAAGTTGTATTGAATAGGCACACTGAATGTTTTCGATCCAGATCTTAATGTGCTTTTTACTGTGCACTAGTCTATCCAGATCATGGAGTTAATACTCAGTTAGGTTGGAAGTATCATTGCATTTTACATGGCTATACACTCCAAGTATGAAACATAGGCATATTAAAATTGCATAAACATAGTTCCCTCTTGTATCATATGCAAAGACAGGTCTGGTGAATCTTGTTTTAAATAACTCAACAGGATGTATGCTGGGGTCACCTTCTTTTTTTTTTTTCTCTGCTGTAAAATACATGAACAGCATTGAGTCGTGTCTTGTTTGTGAGTAAAGAAAGCTGCTCTAAATGGCTTGTTGAAACCACTGGCCTTTATATTATTATCATTTGTATTGAATAGAAACTCAAATGATCAAATAATGCATCACGGTCTTAAAAGTGCCAGTCTGGTAGCAAGGTTTTACCTACAGCGCTTTAAATTGCGAGACAAAAATCAAATCAAATCAAATGAATAATAATAAATTCATATATAGGTCATGAATATGTCATTATCTGCATTACATATGTATCTGAGGAACAATGTATAGGGGACAGTGTCTTCATTTAGAAGATAGTGTGAGCCTGGCAGATCTTTTTATTATTCATTGAACATAGGAGTAAGTGAGTGAACAATCTATCAAAATGAACTGGTAGCAAAGGGAAAAAAGAAAAGGTTTTCTTCTGCTGAGCATGCAGAGAATGTGGCTTTGTTGTACAATGACCAGAGAGTGAGGCGGGAATTGAGAGAAAGCGACAAAGAGAAGGGGGACGAGAGAGCGAGAAAACACCAGTGAAATAGAGTGAAAAGTGGGAGTTTGTTTATGGATGTGTATGAATGAGATACAGGAACACAGAGTTCGCCAGCGCATGTATAAGGTGTGCATCAACTGTCAAAGCCGGGCCTGTGAGACCTAGTGTAAGATTTAGTCCAGCTCATACACCACTAGAAAGATTTAGCTTGTGCACATGCAGATACACTGAATGAGGTCAAAGGTTCTAGATGAGAAAGTACGACAGCATCCTCCCGGCTACAAACAGACTGTCAATCACACTGACAAGATTATTTCAGAACAACTTTCTACTGAACACAGCCATGGAATTCCTATACAGCACAATGTAGTATGATGTTTTGTGGGGAAAACAGTGTTATGAGGAAAACCTATGAAGTTATTATTTTCAATATTGTGATGATATGACTTGTGAAAAATAAATAAGAAGACATCAAAGGAGACATCAAATATTCAGAGTAGGGTTGCAAAGGGGTGGAAAATTTCCAGTAAATTTCTGCAAACTTTCCATGGGAAGTTAAGCTGGGGAATTTTGGAAATATTCCAAATTGGAAGCTTTCTATGGGAATTATGGGAATTAACTGGAAATTGGGGGTAATTTAAACAAACTGTATCATATACAAACATAAATATAAATATTTTTGATGTCATAAGCAAACATCCATGTAAAATAATACAATTAAAAAACATGACATTTCAACAGATTTATTTGAGTACAACTTTAGTTTCAATTCTTGAACAATGAACAATCAATTATGTTAATGAACAACAAAAATATGAAAGTAATACCATTATAGATCAAATATTTTTAGCCCATAATGTTATAAAAAAAAAAACACTTACTTGACTTTATATAATCCACAGGCTCAACTGTGTGGCTTCAATAGTCTGGTGCTTTGGGCTCAAAAGTGTGGCCTCC
>JAQQZY010000007.1:20217724-20236494 GCA_030068375.1 Ostorhinchus rueppellii | reverse complement strand
GACAAACAATCACTCTCACATTCACACCTATGGGCAATTTAGATTAGCCGATTAACCTATCAGTGCATGTCTTGTTGGAGGAAGCCGGAGTACCCGGAGAGAACCCATGCAGACACGGGGAGAACATGCAAACCACACAAGGTCCAAGGAATCCAAGGAGTGCTAACCACTGCACCACCGCCCACATCAAATACAGATGATGTTAATTTGTAAGTGTGTGGATAACAGGCAGTAAATCAGAGTCAGCACAGAGACATTTGGGAGACAGACTGGTGTAATGGTGTAACAGCTAAAGCTATATAATATAAAGAATACATTTCAACCACATGACCCAGCCCTTAATAACACAACCCAAGGTAATTTAACTATGTCATTGCAGCTCAAAGTCACCTGCACAGAGCATTTGCTTTGTTCCGTCCAGCATTATCTACATCGAAGTCTTTTTACCAGTTTGTAGTAATCGTTGTGTTGTAGTGTGGACAAATATTTTGTAAAACAATAGTCATGTGGTATGATTTTAAAAAGATGACAGGGAGGAAAATACCCATTTAGAAAAGTATGCGTATTAGTGTAGACAGGGCAGGAGTCTCTGTTTAGTATTGAAAGAACATTACCAACAAAGTGACAAAATAACACAGCATGAGGAAGACAGTCACTCACACCAGTGACTTAATTATTTGCTTCATTCCTGTGGATATGTGCTAATGCAAAAGACTATAATTGCATCTCTGTGGTAGTCTCAGGCTGATTTTCAATGGGCGTAACGTGCATTTTATCTACTTTGTTGTCCGATATATTAATGAAGTTAAAAGTAGAAATTACTGTGTTGTTTTTCTCGACTTGCTGAAAGTCCTTAAAACCTGTGCAGGGAGAAGTCCAACATGTCTAAAGTCTAATGTGTAGAGAGTCTGAAACTATACTGAGTCAGCTGGAAGACTTCATAAGTCTTGCCAAATATAAGGGATTTTTAGATAATTAGAAAACAACCTGAAATCTCATGCGTCATGATATGGCATCCAAATCAAAGAGAAACAAAAAAAAGCACAGTTTGAAGGTGTCATCCCTGGGACAGCAAGCTTTGTTTGAGATAATTACGAAATTCAAGCCAAACAGTTCCTTTTAATTTGATTCCCGCATTGTAGCATTAATGCTGTCAGTAATGCATATAAGGAATAGGAAAAACTACTCTTGCAGTAAATGAATATACCTTGTACAGTGATTTACAATGGTAGCTAAAATGTTGACAAGGTGTTTGATATATTGCGGCATTTTGCTGTTAGTTAATGGTGGCAGTAAAGATACAGAAAGGAAAGGGAAAGGTACTAAATTGGATGGCACGTGGCCAAAATCAAATAGGGTGTTGCTCTTATATGCACACAAACCAGTCACCCTCCAGACTACTTCACACATTACGGAGACTCTGTCACCAGTAAGAAACTAGGGTTTCTATTTCTTATACCCACAGTGTAACTGCACAAAGATGGATTGTTTATTTTCATGTTATAATCGTTACTCAATTCCCTGTGACGCTTGTGTAATTTTAAGTATTACCATTAATTAATTATACAAATTAAAGTGCTCAATTTGCACTTCCTGGGATACCATTTTAGGAAATTACTAGGTGAGAAGTAAGACTAGTCTTGGGTGACATTTTACTTGATTCCCCCCCCCCCCCATTCAGCTTAGCGCTGAATGAAAATTCTGCGCGCTGCTCTTCTTTCTTTGTTTTTAAATCAGGTTTTTCTTTGACATTTGATGGAGAGAAACTCTGAAAGTGAAGACATCCTTTTTGTTGTCCCCTCAGCCTGTTTAAATCAGACCGTCACCATTTATGCTCTATTAAATACCTGTGAAATTGATGGTTTCAGTTTAGTGTATTGATAGAAACCATCTATTATAGTAATCCCTTCTTCAATTTTTGCTCTACTATGCCATTTATCAAAATAATTGGGTCAGATGAGCTAAAATCTCTTTTTCATTGTCTACCCAAATATGGACGTGCACTATTGATAGTCCACAATTATGTTTTTCTACACAGTCAGCTGCAGTAATACATCCTCATCTCAATAAACAGTATGAGTCAGTTTGTCAGTGTCGTTCTTAGTCTTATGGTACCTTATCAAATGTCATTGATAAGACTCAAAAATGCTCAGATCTATTAATGACCCTGTCTGCTTGTAATTTACTGGAGAATAAGAACTAGAAGGGAGAGGTTAATAACCGAGTCCAGTTATTGTTTTGGTATCAGCATTGTCATTTAGGTGACATCATATGGGCCTTCAGAGAAAGGTCAGAAATACTAAAACACAACCAATAAATCCACACAGATGCCTTTTACACAGATGTGAGAAACTGGAAGGACACTGAAGCAAAAATATGTCAGGAGGAGTATTACTCCCTTAGGTGCTCAACTTCACTTTAGATCTGCGTAAATGTCAAACAGGTTCCATTCATGCCTAAAAGGCTAAAAAAGTTGTGAACAGTCAGTCATATCCTGCTGCGACATATTTAAATAAAGCATAGCCTTCTGTTTTCTGTATTTTCTTATATAAATTAAATATAATGAAGTATTTTTCATCAAAAAATTACATGCTTTAAGAAATGTTTCCTAATAGTCACTTATAAGGTCATTCAGACAATTACATAGCACTTAAGCTTAAGCTTTCCTTCAGCTTTCATAATGTAGCTATGGGGAGCTACGCCAGCAGCCATGGGCTCAGGGATGGTGTCCATATGACTCACACAGAGTTGGCAGAGATGATCATTTATGGGTTTCACAGTCTCTGTATTGAACAAAGCTGACAAAGCCAGGTGGCTAAGACGATTGCTGTGGCTAACTGATGAAAAATCCTAAGATCTCACTTATAGTGCTGTGCATGAAAGGAGACCGTATTATCATGCTGTTCTGAGGCCTGTTAGTAAGTGAAGCCCATTCAGACATGATGATATGCCACTGTGCATCCCATGCCATATATGCTCAGAGCATATATAATACTGAGGAAACCGCTTGTAGAAATAGAAAAGAAGTCTATAATGGAATCATTCTTATTGAAATGCAGTTTAAATAATTTATTAGTCTGCTGTGGGTCTTTGCTTACCTGAGGCTGGTGCTCTGTGTGGTATGAAATAATTTCCTCTTAAAGGGGCTATATGTAGCACTGATATTCCAAACTATCAACAGCAAGGGGAAGACGTGTACCAGAACACACTCATGGCTATGAAAACCACCAACAAATGAATGCTACATCTCAACAGTCTGTATCACTCATTAAATGAGTGATACAGAAACACATGTTTCATCAAGTTTTCCCCTTCAAACAAAAACTGACAGTCAAAATAAATGCGTCTTTTCACCGTCATGTGCTGATAGTTTAAATTATAGCTCTGTTTGTAATTTTACATTATCAAAATGAAGTAATAACTGTCAGCTTAGTTTATATTTATTTATTACCTCCGCCAAGGAGGCTATGTTTTCATCAGCATTGGTTTGTCTGTGAGCAAGACAACTCAAAAAGTTATGGAAGGATTTTCATGAAATTTTCAGACATTGTCAGAAATGGGGTATCCTACACATGACTAGACTTTGGTGGTGATCCGGATAACCAGCACCATCTAGTGGAGGAAAGTACAAACACTATGTTGGCGGAGGTCTGCGCTCTCTGGGTGATTTTCTAGTTTATTTATTTATTTATTTTTTTCTAACTTGTTTTGTCCAGAATCCTGACAGCAGAATGGTAGTCTGACTGCCTTTTGGTGCTAAACAAATTTGCTTTGCCAATGGAAACTTCATAAAGTATATGAGGCTTCCCTTGATATTCTACTGTCAGTTTATGCATTGATAATCTCTTTGCCTTTGCCCCTAGGTGACTGGAATAGACTCTAGCACTCCCATACTCTCACGAGTAATAAATGGTTCAGAAAACAAATGGATGAATCTTCATGACCTTCATAATTAAACCAACCAGTGCAGAAGAAAAACACTGCATTTTCAGCTTTAAACTTTATTCTTTGTCTTCAGGGCTGTGTCCAGTGGTGAAAACAACAGCTTCTATTTGATCACTTTGTCATTTCCATTGACTCTCAAAGTTGTGTCTAATTTGGCACTAATCACCAACTCTGGCTTTGTTTTAGATTTCATCTTTATTGGAGACCAGCAGAGTGACTCACTACTCCCTCTAGTGGTCATATACAATAGCAGCGACACATCAGATCAAGGCTCTGAATTAATTCAGTCCACATCTCTGCAATATAAACACATTAACATCTTTGGCATAATCTCAGAACTCTTTCCTCTGAACACCCCAATGGTATTTTTTTAAGTCATTTATATTTTAAAGTCTAAATGCTGCATATAGTTCCTCTAATGGAAAACTAACTAAAATGCACACCTTTGACTTAGACCTCCCTTGTTGAGTGGAATAATGTGTGATGAAAAGGAAATGAGTCTGTGGGAAGAGAATTTTATAATTTCCATCAGCTTTTCATATTTAAAAAACTGCACAGGGAGGCTGGAGGCAACAATCAGACTAATACTGTGTTCATGTCAAATCCTTTGAACCATAACAATGAGCAGCTGATGATGGAAAAACCTGTGCCACTTGTAATCCTGAGACACAGAGACTGTATCAGGAAAGTTCTAACAACATACGTGTGTACTGTAATAGGCACTGGAATATCTATCTCCGAATTTATTTAGAACCACCAACAACACATAGCACATAAAACATCTTACCACAAAATAAAGCTTCAGTCCTAATAATCATCTGTATATAATGATCAGTCTGAATCTGACCGTAGTGCTGCACGATATCGGCAAAACTTGCGATTTATGACAAGGATGTACAACATTGCGATAACAATAATATTGCGAGATTTCTTGTTCACCTAAAGAAATACCAATTTCACCTAAGAAAAGTGTTCCTTAACAATGTTAAAATGAGCCTATTGTTTGTATTCTGACTCAATTATTTAGAATTTTAGACAAAATATTGAACTACTACAATCAGTTCCACAATTGTGTCCAAAAACCTGCTGATGCTGATGACACAAACACAGTCAAATATTTAGTCATTTCATTCACATAAAACAATGTGTAATTGACATGGATGTATTTGATAAGAACAAAAGTGCCAGAGTACCACCATGGAAGAGCTTGAACTAAACTATATTTCATTGGCTGCCGGGTTTGGTAAATACTGCAGATAAAAACAAAATCTGTAAATAGAAGTGTTCAGGCCTTGGACAAAGTTATGCTCTGAAAATATTCACATCTTTTCAACATTAATAACATGTAAAACGGCATTCTGCCAGCAGCAGTGAAATTATTTCAGTTTTTTGCTGAAAAACTAGCATGTTAGAGTGATAGAGAAAACCACTGTGGTACCCCGTGGAGTGGAAAACAGAAAGTTAATACAAATAAAATAAGATCAATTATGGCACATCTTTGTGATATGAATATTGCACACTCTGTTATCGTGATAATGTTATTTTTGCAAAATATTATTCATCCCTATCTGACAGATGTGATTAGTACATGCAGCCTCCACTGTGTTTTGTTATGTGTCTCAAAGGACATTCAATTATAACACATAAGTAAAGTATAAATATCTCTGCCAGAGATTAAAATTATACAAAAATGACTGATTTTGATGACACTTGGAGGAATTGTTTTCACTTATAAACATAAACAGCAGCCCGTGACCAAAAGCATCTGCTGAGCTAAGACAAGTAATAACCTTTTAACCACTAAGCCTATTAATACATATAAATATTTTATTTAAAATATAGTTTCTCAACTTTACTACGGCATCATATATGACCCATTTGGTCACTCAGCAGCTCCACACTGAATACGAAAACACTTCCATCTTATGCAATTAATCAATAAAACTCATGCAGTTTGACAAACAGCAGTGGTTGTACACATGCTGAAAAGTGAATTGTGCTTCAGTTTTCTCTGTCTCGATTAAATAACCCTTGGACTTATTCTGACATCTTATGAGCATCTATTCAATCAGTAACTTTAAAACAGAAATAGACCAGATTTTCATGGAAAAATGCAAAAGGCAGAGGATAATACTGCAATAAATGGTCATATATTATGCATGAAAGGTTAAATGTAGAGGGAAATTCATTAAGAAGTCACCACAAAAAATATTTAAAGTAGATATATAGTAGTATAATAGTAGATCTTTAGGGGTTAAGCAATAACTATCAGATTTAGCAGCTTCTTAAAAGAGATGTCTGAGAATAACTTAACCATAAAGGATGAATGCTGAAAAAAGAAAAACAACATGGATTTAGAAGATTAAGAAACTACTGAGGAGGCTAACAGAGAAGATATAGATGTAAAACTGCAGTTTGTGACAGTATAACGCCACATTTATGTTTATATTTTTGATATTTGTGCAGCGTGGAAGTGTTGAAAGACTTGACTCCTGAAGGTAAATGCAGTGAATCAGTGGAAGGTCAAACTTTTCTATGAAGAACTCCTACATGCATGGAGGGCTGTCCTACTTTTTGGAAACCATCTTCCAGGTTTTCAAAGGTACAATTAATGAGCAAATTTGTACAAGCTGTAGAGAATTTGACATCTGAGCGGCTGCGACAGTGAACTGAATGTGGCTGTGGGAGGTAAGTCGCTGTGACTCCAACAAGCTCTCGACTATATGCTCTTCTTAATGGCAATTGTCAAAGTGCATGTTTTCCCCTCAGATCTGTTTACAGTCTGCAGTCAGTCGGCATTAATTATATTACTACAAAGAAATAAACCATGTGTTATTAATACAGTCTGGTAACAAAACTGTGTTGAAGAGGAAATGGTGTTTAAAATTACAGTCTGTTTAATACATCCACTTTTAAATTGTGTTTTCACCTCACAAAGGCAAAGTGGCGCCATTATCCATATGTCATACAAGCTTTTTAATGACACATCTGCTGTTCCCAGTTTCCCTAAGAACTGGACCAGACCATTTAATTTATATGATCAAGGCCTATAAATGTCTAATAAGCCTATGTCTGCTCGGTCAACGTCTTATAAAAAACCAATATGCTTTCTTGAGCCTCAGTCCCGGGGCGAGAGATTAAGTCTGAACCCCTATCCTGGATTATCCTTGTGGCTTTTGGGACTCATAACCGAGATCGACTCCACCTGAAATGAAGGTCAAAGGAAAAATGGACTGTGATTGAGCACTCCTACATCATTTCTTACCAAAAGTATACTTCATTACATCATAACGGAGCATATTGGAATTTTTCTACACCGTGCACTACATTGTAGTTTTAGATAGAACTCTTCACACAATACTTTTTTTAAAAATTTCATCTTGTCCCGAAGATGCAGGAATGCACAAAGGAAAACAGGAACGATGTTAGCTGGAGCAGTATGTAGTGTACTGTAATTGCTGGTCTACATAAAGGATATGACACTGAGTTAAAATCCCTTGATATTTTTAACTTCTACTGCATAATGTAAACTTCATCCAGCTCTTTTGAGGAAATGCAAAACCATTGTAGTTTTGACACACATAAAATGAAAGCTGGATACAGTCCTTGGTAACTGACATATGAAATAGGAAGAGGAGACAGCTGCTGTCTAGAGCAATGTTACTGTACCCTGCCTGCATGCCCACAGGCTACAAGCACAATTTACAGTCTGCCTGACTTCCACAGGAATTAAACAATTCAAAGGAAACATTGACTTACAGATTACTGGTGAAGGTGGGCTCCCCTCCGCAGATAGATGCTGTCTGGGGTTATGTAAAGCCTTGTCAGGTGCAATTCCATGTGTTTATCAAATGTGTGGGGTGCACATGTTGTCCAGGAGGGGGTGGTTACACATGACGCGAGGTAAGGGTGCACCAATAATTGCATCAATTTAACAGAAAACCAACCTGTTGTGATGCCCGCTTTTTCACACCGCATCTCATAATGTCAGTCGCAAATTAAAATAAAGCCTGGATTGGACTGTTTTCCAGACATAATAGCAGTCATAAAATTCATCTACTGACAAATAATCTGTTATGATAACAGTTATCAGACTACTATGTTGTGAATGTCAGTTGTTGTTTTCTCACAAACTACTGACAAGTAATTTGAAACTCATTAACACTAACGCACTAATCATGTTTTCTTCCAAATCCAACACAAATATTTACAGAATTTTACAAAATCTAAGAAAGAAAATGAAAATTTATGCATTGTTTTCCATCTGTTATGTAAATATAAAAGGTGGTTTGTCAAGATAAACAGCATGTGTGTGTTAGAAGTGGTTGAATACTTTAATAAAACTGAAACAATTATCGGTAGTTATCACACTGATTTCTGTAATGTTTAATGTGTCATTACCTTAATGGGTTTTAAAATAACTCAATGTGTTATAACATTGGACAAGTTTAAAGTGGGTGTAAAACTGATTAGATGTAATGTTAATACAGCAACACGAGGATAAGATGTCAGCAAGTTTAAAAAAATAAATAAATAAACATTTTTTGCTCCGTCCTCTGAACCGCTGTTGGACACACAGACTTCTCACACAAACAGATTTGTCTCTATAATTTGCTGTGGTTTGTCAAAACCTTTGCGTGACATTTGTTTCTGTAGCTGTTAATATGTGTTGACGTTTCATTACTTCTTGCGTTACAGTCTCCTCATCAGTCTACACATGCAGATGGAGTTAATTACATTTAATTATCATTTGTTCCCTGAATTTGTTTGCTGTCATTCGCGTTCACTCTTTACGGATCCACAAACTTTGGCACCTCTTCCAAGCATAGAATTCACAATGTTTTCAGATTGTTTTCCCTAAATTTGCACAACCTGAAAATGCTCCGAAAAACATCTCAATAGCACCCACCGTCACACAGACACACACAAACACACACACACACTGGCAGGTAATGAATATGCCAAAACAATCTCGTATAACAGCTGAGGTTAACCAATAATTACACTCCCCATATGTTTACAGAAGGAAGCGCTCAAAATTGAGCTCAGAACATCATTACCTACCTCGGCGATTTTAGTGATGAAATACTGACCTACAGGTAATTAGTGCAGATGTTTGCAACAGTCTTAGTAAATTGCTTTCTATATGTGAATATCAATTACAAGAGGCACAAACCAACTAAGGGGTGGCATTTGTTTCACCAACTTTTCACTGTTTCTCATCAGTTTATTTCTTTGGAAATTAGTCAAAAAAAAGTCTAATCAGAGAGCAAAGCACATTCAGTCCTCAAGAAGTAGAGCACAGACGTGGAAAAAGACAAAAGGAGGGAGGAGACAATTATTTGTTTGGCTTTAATGTTGATGTGATAAACAAACAGCAGATTGTGGCATAGCTGATGAAACAGCCTTCGTTACTAGGAACTAATAACTGATGGTTACAAAATATGCTGTTTAAATATTTGTTATTACATTTTTGTCACATTTTTCATTTGTGAAGGCTCAATGTGAAGCATGAGGTTTGCTATTTCCTCAGAGGTGGACTGATGTATTGGTTTGACCTTTGATATCAACCAGCCGTGCCATTTACCACCCTCATGATTGAGAGTCCTCCCTCACCGCAGCTTGATGAAAACCAAAACGCTACCATGAAATTGTATTTTTCCTCAAAAATGTAATGCTTGTATTTAATTTCTGTGCAAAATTCCTGAAAATGCTAACATTTACCCTAAAGCTTTCCTGCAACTGAATGAGTGGATTTGATCATTTTAACGCAATCCATAAAATCTACTGTTGAGAAGAGTCTTAGTCAATACAGTTTTAATTGGTTGGTCACAGCTACGTTACCATTTACTCAGCTGTTCACTAAATGTGCGGTGCCTGATAGGGCTTTGTTTTCTCCTTTTTAGGATCACTGTGAAAAAAAAATCTCTTAAATAAATACATATTAACCCCTAAAGACCCAAACAGCCACTGATAACCAAAATTATCTACTGATCTAAAATATTGATAGAGATAGATAGATACTTTATTGATCCCACAACAGGGAAATTCAGGAATTCCAGATACAACTGACCAAGATTACATTCAACAAGACAGGGATACAGATACAGTTGCACTGCCGATTCGCCCCATGAGAAGCGCCACGTTTGCAGATTGGAAAAGGAATTCAATAACTTCTGAAACCCTAAAGCTATAAATATATTAAATAATTGAAATAAAATACAGTTTGTCGTCTTTTCGTGGTCATCAGATAGATGACCCATTTGAACCTTCAGATCCTCTGTAGTTACCGTGGAAACACAGTCGTCTCCTACAACATTGATTCACCAGTAAAACCCATGGAGTTTGATAAATGACAGTAGATGTTTGAGAGTAGACTTATGTTCAGTTATTGATATTTTTGCTGAAAAAGTCATTTTTCGTACATTTTTCTCTGTTTCTGATATAATAACCCTCAACTTTAATCCAAGGTTTTTATGCACATCTACATAATTGGTGAATTAAAAATAGGAAAAACATTGTTTTAACTGAAAAAAAAAAAACGAAAAAACACCACAAAGTGCAGAGCCCAATTTTAGGATAAATGGTGGTAAAGCATTTAAGAAAGTAAAATTCATTTGAGAAATGCCACTAAAGTGACACTGGGTCTTTGTGGGTTAATTTTAATTCACTTATGCCTCCATTTTCAGGCAAGAAATCCAGTGCTCCTGCAAACCCTCACTTCTTCACCCTAACTCTAACATTAAACGGGTAGATAATAATCTCAGTCGCTGTATATTTAATTTGTGCTGTTCACTCTATATTGTACTGCAGGTGATATATGCTGCTGAAATAAATAAGCTAAATGTTCAGGGTCTCCTCGCTGGCTGTTGTGAAACATTCAGAAACACTCTCTCCCCTTTTGCAGGCGTTGGCAACAAGCAGCTCTCTTAGCATCTTTGTGTGTGTGTTTGTAGCACTGATTTATGTTAAATACATATTATTATGGTTTTGTATACCTTATAAAGGCAGCACAGCATTTTCAGTGTTACTTGGAACATTTTTTTCTCAACAATGTATTTGAAGTAATTTTATTCAGACTCCTAAAACTCTATACTTACAGTAAATAATTAATATAGTATCAAACTGATTAGTGGAACTAATGACTAGACAACTAGGGAAACCTGCAGTTTATGAGCACCCCTGGTAAGAATACAATTGTACAATAAATAAGAGCTGAAAGAGAATTTTGACTGGAATAAAACCAAAATATTTTCTCAGCTGCTGTCTAAAAATTAGTATTTATGACAGAAGCACCGTGTTTTAATTATTGGAAATCGGCACGTCTGCATGCAGTAGAATCTGCTGTGAGGCCAGATCTTGCCTCTGTCTCTGGCAACAAAATATTATTGTAACACATTCATGTCTGCAACACTTTCTCTCAAGGTTTAGCCTTAGGCAGCCATTTCAGAAAACACATTTGAAAATCTGGCATAGATGCTGTGATGTGCCCTAATGAAATGCTAAAATCCAGAGCCTTATGTTTTCCTCCAAAACAATGCCTATTATTTGTAAGGAGGATACTTGTATTGTGGCCTGAGGACTGCAGAGGAACATGTAATCTCTAAGAACTGGGACATATTTAATCGATGTGGTTAGAATTACAAGGTTAAATCCTCTTAACAGCGATACAAAGATTTGCTATAGCACTGTTTTAGTATATTTAGTGTTTGAGATAACAGAATGTGGGAGCACATTACAGCTCAGCAGTAATTTCACAATAAAGTGGTAATTAAGTGATACCATACAATTACTAAAGAAATAACTAGCCTAGTACTGCTATTTTTCTTGTCTTTTTCTTTTTTGTAAAGGACTGTGCTATTTTCTGCAGTCTGTTGCTGAGTAGTCATGACAAAGAAAGCCGTCTTACGTGCATCTTGATGTTCGGATTAACAGGGTTAAATGAAGTATTGACATTCCAGAGGAAAGTCATGCACCAGAACACACACAGGAATACCAGAACCAGCAATGAACTAATGCTATGTACCCACAGACTGCATCACTCACTGAATTATGTATAAATCTCATTGTTTACACACATCTTTACCATTCTATTATCAAGTATTCCTCTTCAAATACAAAACTCACAGCCAGTCAGAACTGGTTTAAATTTTTTTTTACATAGTTTACTGCGCTTTACATTCTAGCTGTGTTACCTTAGCTTTGTTTTTTGACAGAAAACAGCCACAATGACACTACAAATGACCTCTGTTTTCGGCACTGTTTGCGTTGTTGATACCTGCACTAAAGAAAGTTTGGAATTGCTCAAATAAGGTCAGAACTGTCACAGTTTAGTCAAACAAACAACAAAACTAGTGAATATAAAAACATCACGTAACGAGTGGTTCTAGGCACAACAAACCCCCTCACTCCTATTTCACCCATTAGAAATAAATGGGAAGATTTTAAAAATTCATAAAAAATCTTTACTTTGACCTACTGTTCCCAAAATGTAAGGAGATGAATTCTTGCTAACTGGCGATATATAAACCAAATTTGGAATGAATTCACCCAATAGTTTTGATGCTACAGACATTTGAAATTTTGACCATTATAATGGGGAGAAAAAAGATTTTAAAAATTCATAAATTTTTTTTAACTTTGACCCACATTTCTGCAAATATAATTACATCTATTCTGGGTCCCTGGCAATGTATAAACCCAATTTGGTATGACAGGGTCTCTGCAGCTTTCAACAAGCCAAATTTAAGACTTTTTAAGACTTTTTTTAAAGACCACAATGAATAAAATTTAAGACCCATTTTACATTGATACTGGCAAAAAAGTAGAAACGACTTGAAAGAAATTAGAGGTCCAGAAATACTTGCCAAGTATTTGAATTCATTCACAGCTCTTTCACATTGGAATACAACAAGACTTAATCCAACCAATATGTCGGATGTGTAATGGGATTGCAATGCTTTGATGCCCATTGTTCCAAGTTTTAAAGTTTTTTTTGCATAAAGTGCAGTGTGCTTCGTAGGGGTTTCCCTCCACCTGCTCCAACTACGCACTGCACTGCTCGTCCTGAAGCCACAGACTATTGAACTTGCACTTACCCGTTGATGCAAGTAGTGTAACGTAATTCGATTTCGCTAAATAATAAGAATAAGAAATGTCCCCGCTGCTATGCTAACCTCCTTGTTAAGCACACCGCTGCAAGCGCAAAACAGCGACTGGTGTGTTCAATAAATCCAGACCGGGCAGTACTGTGAGCTTACCTACCTTATTTAACGTGACTATGAAGCGGAACTAAATGTAGTTGCGCTATAGCGTCTTTTAAAAAAATAAATAAATAAATAAACATTTTGGCGAGACTGAAGTTAATCCATTTTGTTAATAAAAGCAAAAAGAGACTTTTAAGACCTTATAAAAATCACATTTAAAGACCTTTTGTGGGATTTTTGGTGAATTTAAGACATTTTAAAGTCTTAAATTCAAATGATTGAATTTAAGACTTTTTAAGACCCCGCGGATACCCTGTATGAATTCAACCAACAAACAGAACCAAAAATAACACCGCTTAACTCCCCTTCGGAGGCAGGTAATAACTTTATATCTTCATAAGCCCCATAATCAAACTCACCCATGTACAAGAAACAATACAATGTCAGCGTCAGACTCCATTATTCTCATTTAGAGCTGCATCCAGTGGTGAAAACAACAATAGTGCATCTCACTTCTAGCACTTTTCCCCTTTCTTTGACTCTAAAAGTTGTTTCTTAGCGGTTCTCATCCCATCTCATCACTTGCTGATGCTTTGGTCAAAGGCCCTGTGGCGTTCGTTTTCCTCACCATGGGAGACCAGCTGAGGGACTCACTGCTCTAGTTTTCACAAAATCTGTCGTACCGTGGGTATGAATAGATTTAGTTTGTATCTCTAAAATCCAATACAATTTTATCTTTGGGATAACTTTACAACTCTTTACTCAAAACATGTCAGTTTCTAGCATTTTAAAGTAGAAACAAGCTACCACATGCTACTACTCAAAGAATATTACAAACAATTCTACATAAATAGTATGAAGTAGCGTTGATTACATAGGAGTTTAAGGCTTTAAATACAGAATTAGTGCAGAAAAAAAACAACAATATAACAATTTGACCTTGTTCCTGTCTTTAGAGGTGTTTTGCTTTTGATTTCTTATTTTCGGTGTAATATTACTTGCATATACACACTATTAACCAGGCTATTACCTAGCTAGTATTTGAGTAATTGCACTGTATTACTTAAGATTTACCTCTGTATTGCAGACGGTTACCCTACTATTACCATGTCATTGTCGGGTTGCTGTAAACAATGCCACCTAATTGGTGATAGCATACAATGAACGCACTGAACTCTAGCTCCCCAGGTTTGTCCAGTGTGTTGTCCTATTGATTATGCAGAAAGCAAGAAACAGCTTGAACAACATAATGTACATTTCATCCAGGCCCACAGTCTTGGGACAGTAAGGGATGTAATAGATAAAGACTACAGAGGACAAAGTATTGATTTTCACATGAGATCGATACATAACAGCAAGCACATTTGGCTGTGTATTTAAGTTCTCAGCACTAGGTTTAAACAGATTAATGAGAAACTCTTAAAACAAATGAATAAGGAAAGCAGCTTTTTCACATCATGCTGTAGAAGGTAATTGGTATTAACAGCCATCTACTGAAAATCTACTTAAGTGAATAGTTTAATTACTGCTTATTTCACCCAGAACCCTTAGGATAGATCAGTTTACTACTCTTCACATGAAGTGTTTTCAGTTTTAATTGGATGGTTGGCGTCATTCCATATTTTCTTTTCATAATACCAAGTGGATAAAAAAAGGACTGCTTAGTTTTTTTCTGCACCATGGCTCTCTTAACCACATCGCTACCATAAAATTATCCTTAAGCAGCTGCCTTACAGATTTTTAGAGTGATGTCCTTTTCTCACTTAAAACAATGCTGCAGAACACCAATAATGATTACCAGCAAAGCACAATTCTTGCAGTTATTCTAAATGACTCTGGAGCAAATGAAGCTTAATTTGCCATGACCGCTGGACCAATAAGCTTAATGTTAATCTCTTGCTATTATAAGTATGAAAAGCTTCTGGTAAAAGTCGGGGGTTATTATTTTGGACAAAGAGGCTCTTTATAATGAAACCAGTGATCACACTCCAGCGTTTTGAAATGTGCTGCTATCAATATATCAAGTGCAATTATTGTGCAATCAGTTAATCATGTTAGCAATAAATGAAACAGCTGCACTATGTACACACATTCACACTACACTGTTAATGTCAGTGTATGGAATTACATGGGCCAAGCAAAGCCAATGTTACTAAAAAAATACAGCCATCGTCGTTAACTATAGGCCAATTGATTATGCCTTGCATTAGCAATTTACTGTACTTGCCAACAAATTTTCAAAGCATACCCTGAGTCTGTAGATTATGTCCCATTTTCTAAATAGCAATTGATTTTAGCCAGTTGGCATGAGACAAGAAAATGTGCTGGAAAATTACTTGTTTACACGGACATTACTCTAAAATAAACTATACGTTGCATGAAAAACAACCTTGAACAGATTAAAACACGTTTTTGAGAGCAGTGCATTGGTGTGTCTTGAGCAATTCAGCTTCTGGCTGAACAGTGTTGTGCACCGCCAGGTAAAGCATCAGGCTGCTATGACACCTACTGTGAGTGGCTCTGCAAGGGCACAGTTTAGAATAATCCAAAATGATACCTGTCAGGTCAGATTATTTTAGCTTTGAAAGAACTGAATGAGAGTCTAACTACATCTTATTGTGTATATTCTTGCTTTATTTGGAATACTGTCGGTCAGATAATTATCAAAGTAAATATTGTTTAGACTACGATGGGTCTCTGCAGCAGCAGAAAGAGAGAGCGAGAGAGCATAGCACCATTAATCCAAATATTATACATTTTTCATAATATATCAATTCGTTAAGAAGGTAAACACCAAATGGGATTAAAAACTGATGTCGTGCTGTTTTGTTAATGTACAGTAATTATTAAGGTCATTAGAAATACGAGTTAGATGAAACCCTTTAACACCACACAATGCAGTACAAAAAACTAGCTCGATGGCAAGAAAAGATGTTGTTTAAGTGAAAACTAAAGTAACTGGTAAAATACCTAAAATTACAGATAAACAGCTAAAACAACTAATTTCACTGGTGCATCACCACACCCTGACATCCACCATCCTACATTATCCACAGGGACATTAGAGAGCTGGACTCACGGTCATTGCAGAAAGGTCCACCGTAGGTGGTCATGGTGCAGTCACAAGAGAAACCCTCCCACAGCTGCAGACACACTCCCTGGTGGTAGCAGGAGTCCTCTGTGCAGGTGGTACTTGGACCTGTCGGGTGTTGACAGCAGGTTTACCATGCATGCTCTCTTGAGTCAATGCACTTTATAATCCATATTACGTCACAATGACTTATTCAATCTTTGGACAAGAAGCATATGAAAGAAATATATCATTTTTGTCTTTTTATGTTTAGTTTTTTCTATGTGTATCATTATTATTGTCACTTTTTCTTACCCTTATGTATTTAGTCATCTATTGTAATTATGGAATTACAATAATTTTATAATTACTGAGTCTCATAATTGTACTGTGGCATAATCTGCTGTTATGTTTCAGACTGAGAAACCTTTTCAGAAGTAACACTTGATTTTGGAGACTCCCTGACCTTTAGTTTCACCCTGAGGCAAAACTTTAGACTTACACAACTATTCTGTTCAAACCAGGACAATATTTTCTGTGGCGACAGTTACATGGTTATACAACATCAAATGGCGCTTTTCCACTGTGAACCCTACTCGACTCTACTCGGCAGGCTTCGGCTCGACACGACTCTACCCACTTGTCGGACTGGCACGGTTGTGTTTCCACTACCAGCCGTTACTAGTCGGCTGGCAGTTTGAAGTGGGTGGAGCTGGCAGAGTGGATACAGCTGTGCCGTTGTTTTCAGGCGACTAATAAAGTGTTACGCCGTGGTCAGTAAAGTAAACAACAACGATGGAGGCACTGGATGCGGTACTGCTGCTGTTGTTTATTGTTACTGAAAACGCCGAAACAGACGCAGGTCTGTCTGGCGGGTAATTATTTCAGATCCCCGAGCTTCGTCGCACGTATGACAACATTTCCTCTAACGAATCGGTAGACAGCACTGCTCATGTGACATTTTAGTGCCGGCTTGGCACGGCTAGACCCACCACTGAAACAGGTACGAAAAATCGTAACGGGTCCTAGGTCCAACCCCCAGTGGAAAAGGGTCATATTGGGGTAGAGACAAACCGTTATGAAAACGTGCAGTGGCAAAGGGCCAAAATTATTTTCAAGTCTTTTGTCTCTATGATTGGTTATTACTTCTGTCAATCACCATTATGTAAATATTGTTCACAATGGGCTGAAATTTCTTTTCAGACTAGCGAGGTGGGGAAGATTGTGTTTTGTTTTTGTTTTTTCATCGTGCCAGAAGTGATATGGTAGCCCACATTTACATTTTTCCACTTGTAATAATCTGAAGTTGAAAAGTAAGTTTTGATTTCTGCCATGTCAGGCTTTGATTGATGGGTCTATATGTGAACTAGTTTGCCTGCCAAGTTGAACTTAATGACTTCTGGTTCATTTAATAAAACACTTTTTACCTGACAGACATCTTGACTGTAGTTTTGGTCAATAAGTTTCACTGATATGACTATAAAAATACTGTGTTATGAGATATTTGATGATGCTTACCATATATTGAGTCAGTAAGCTAGCACTTCACATTAGCTCACCACTGACCCCCAACAGTCCTATAGTTCCACCTCTTTTGTCCAAATATGGTAATTTCTTTTCCAAAAAGCCAACGTGGTGATGGCTAAATTATAAACATACCAGATCCAAAAACTCAGCTCAGAAACCAGTGGGTGAGGTGACAGTTGGACCGTCCACTAATTTCAGCCGTCTGTGAATATAACCTAAAGCATGTGGTGTGATAATGCGAGGTGCATAAGGTGTGTCGTAATTTTAGCTGCCTGAGCCTCACCTCCACAGCCTCGCTCCACCTCTCCCACCTTGTGGAGGGCATCAGCCAGCAGGTCGGGAAGTCTCCCATTCAGGTCCACAGATGCCAGGCAACCCTTGTACCCTTCACGCGATGCTATTAATCTGGGCAGGCTGCTGTACATGCTCTTTCCAACACCACCAATGTACAGCTCACCTGAAACACATGACGTAATAGAAACCACATTTTATCCGTCTTAATCACATGTCATTCTGCTGTAACATAGTCAAAAAAATTACAACAACAATGTACAGACTGAATTTACATATTTAACCTTATTTGAGAGCAGAGAGAAATATAAGCAGGAAATATGAGCCATAAGCTAAACTGTATTAGCCCACTGCTATCATATAAATCAACCTGAACACATTTTGAAGTAGCAATGAACTGACTAGTGGCTGACAAATATTTCATCAACAGACGATTCCTAACAGCTGGTCCACCATTTTCAGAGCTATTAATTATTGCCAACTTCCCAACCCTGGTTGTTGATTCATGCTAAACATGCTGGGTTTTATGACAGATGCTTAAACCTTCACAGCTGATCTTTATCTTGTTGCAGTGATACTGGAATATAAACATATCCACACCAGAGATGTATAGTAACCAAGTGGAACCACTGAAGTACTGTACTTAAGTACTAAAATACAGTATCTGTACTTTTTTGGAGTATTATTTTTTCCTCCTACTTCCACTTTTACTGCACTACATATTTTGGATG
>JAQQZY010000007.1:20207282-20217624 GCA_030068375.1 Ostorhinchus rueppellii | reverse complement strand
CACTTAAGTATGATGTTTAAAGAACACTTCAACTTTTACTCAAGTCAGTTTTTTGATCTAGCACTGGTACTTCTACTCCAGTACTTTATACATCTCTGATCCACACCAATAAAATGATTGTTCTACTAAAAGAGTTAGAGTTCATCATTAAATCCCATAGCGGTACCTTAGAGTAAGCTCATGTGGACATTGAAATATGAAATGCTGTCATGTGCCATACTCATGCTAGTGTAGAGAAGTGAACAATTCTCACTGAAAGACCTGTGAATGCTTATAACATCTGGATTGGATTTCCTTCCTTATATAATATTACAGCTGTGTGAACAGTGACAGAATGTGACTTGCATCTTCCACACAGTCATCATAGCTATATACATGCAATGCATCATTCAGGCTCGATAATACTTAATCTTAATATACTTAATATTTACTTGCATTTTGGCCATAGCCTTTACCTTTCAAATCCAGGTTGCGGGCCCCATTGGCGTGCTGGGTGACAGTGCGGGAATCTATTTTCAGGATGTGCACATTGTTGTTGTCACGGGAGATCACCACATTGTGCCACTGGTTGTCATTGAGGGGCTTGTCAGAGTTTCCCTTCATTAGTGATGGACCATTTCCCAAGTCAAAAACATAGTGAATATACCTGCAGAAAAAATATATAATGCATTCAGGAATTTATCTTCCTCCAGATATCATACACAAAATGTCTTATTCTAAATCACTAAAATATGTATTTTTAATCCTATTTATTTAGGCTTTAATACTAGTAAGTGCTCTTCCAAGTGAGAGTTTGAGAGAATTACCCTGAAATTTTCTATGTTGACTTCATTGATGAGCAGATTTGTTTTCTGGTTCTTTGAGATACTTCCTAAATATTGTAATCATGCTACTATGCATAGCTTTTAATCAGATAACAAATAATATTTGCTGTTTTGATGTCCTGTGTGGTGTCTATCCAGTGGTGCCTATTAATGTCTGTGACAGAGCTGTGTTGTGATGTGGTTCTTATTTGCTTCCAATCCTACACTGTGTGCTGGCTTCTCTTGTACAGTGAATAATATTTACACATAATAATGCAGTGACAATCATGTATCTGAATGTTGATGGTGATATTTATTCGATCAGCCAGCAGGCGTCTGTCAAAAACTGAATTTGTCTGAATCAAAGCGAGGCAGGATCCATGACAAAGCAACACTACTTCACACATAACACTGCGAAAAGCCTGAACTGAAGATTGTGACAGAAGTGTTGGAAGCTACTTTTTGTCTATGTTGTGTATGCAAGCTCCTCCTGCAGGCTCCAGTGTTGAACAAGGCCTCCTGCTGACTAATTGCTTACTGGAAGAAAGTCTGTGCAAGGTTTGACAGTAGAAAGGTAAAATTGTTGCTTTGCTTGCTCCATTTCGACAAGTTTTGCCTGCTATTCGGTCTGTAATAAAAAATTATTTATAATAAATAATGCATTTGGAACATATTTGCCAAATCTACTTCTTGGTTTGAGAATGATGCTGGCACTGTGGCAGCTTTTCTTTAACACTTATGTCTCTCTTTCATTCCTTTAGCAAAATTTATGATGAACAAATGATTGTCACGTTTAAGTCTGTCTACAGAGCTGCAGGCAGATGAATTTAAAATATGAATCCCAATTGGGTAATTTTGAAGAAAAGAATATTAATTGTCCTTTCTAAATGCTTACTGTTTTGTAGCAAAAAATTGTGCCGTGAGAAAGAAAATAAGGATTTATAATTGAACTCCACATAAATAGTCTGTCTCCAAATGAACTTCTGTCTTTAGCGAAGCCAAGTCTATAAATACATTATTGTGTAGAACTATACAAACGGAAAGGTCTATGCAGATTTGACTAGAGCTCAGGCTTTACACCTTTACACTTACCCTTTAACTAACTCTACAACGATAAAATCACTGCCATCACCAGAGTTGTAAAGTATCAGACCATCAGGGCTAGTGGTTTTAAACTGGAAGAAAAGGTGCATGGAGGCATAGGCCTGTAAAGTAGAGAACGCCAAGTAACTAGCTTGGGTCAGAAAAGTTACAGGATTGGCCACGATATGCCTCATGCCAAATCGAGCATTCAGCTCGCAGTATGAAATGTCCCCGTTCTTGCACTGGTCCAGATAGAGCACGCCATTGAAGGACAGGGCTTGCAGATGGCCGATGAAGTTGGATGGCATCACGGAGATGAATCGCCTTTCCGTCATGATACCAGTCTCTATGTTGTTAAACTCCAGACGGGTGTGGGCACCAGTCATGTGACCTAAACCCAACAAAAATGTTGTAGAAAAAGTTGAACACCAAATTCCTCGTAAGATCTGTGCATTTGTTACTATTCTCTCTTTATAATCCCTTCCTACCTTCCACGGTGACATTATCCACACATAACTGCAAATTCTTCCCACGCCGCACCACCTTCACTGTGTGCCACTCATTGTCATTCAGCTTCTCGCCTACCAAGAGTACCTCTGGTCCCTTACCTAAAAGGAGAAATACATCAAGTGAAAATCATACCTCATCAGCTCACAATATACACTTTTCAAATGAGGCTCTCAAGAACAGAAGCACGCTCTCATCAGGGTACATATATTCATTCACCTTCAGTATGGCTCACACTCATACACACAGAATTCAGCATCTGCCTGCAGCCAATAAATTCACAGTTTAAGAGCAATTTAAAAGAGATTAAACCTTACTGTGCTTTGCTCTTGTTCTTGAGATTGCAGAATTTGATTACGAGCATCCTTTTGTGGTGTGTTTATAGCAATATTACACACACTTTCAGTTTGCACGCGTAGAAGCATATATCTACAGAGGAAATATTATCCTGTGGCTGCTCTCAAACATGCAGTTTTAAGTTTCAGGATTTCTGCACTATCCTCTGGCTTTTTCACTGGTTTCAAAATAGGTCACAGTGCAGAGCTGCCACTGCAGCACCGTCATCCCGAATCAGTGCCTATGCAACAGGCCGACACGGCAGTTCAAAGGAGTTCTGACATCGCTTGGGAAACTAATTGGCCATGCCTAAGCTGACTGCGCCTTTAGGGGTTTGTCTGTCTAATTGAGCTCAGGGTGCAGGAGAATTACAGGGGACGTACAGAGGGCAATAAATGGAAAACATCAACTGGTTTCCGAACACTTCACTGTTTCATCCTTAGGGAAATAAAACTGCGACAGGAGAATTTTGGCCAGGGCTGCATATCAAGTATCTTTACTGCACACCGCATGATACCCATCCACCTGCTGAATATCGACTCCCCGCTCCAGACGGATCAATCACTTCAGATCCTCCTCTCTCTATATTTGAGGGATTTACTAAGATAATGAAAAAGAAAACACTCACTAGAATAATGTCCAACACAAAAACAGAAGTGTTTACCTTGTAAATCTCCAAATAGCGACAGAGGAACTGACAAGATTTGCTATAATGAAAGAGGAGATAGTGGTATGCTGGGTAGTAGGACTATTCATCTTATCAGTGCTTCTCAGACGGGAGCTTTCCTGTTATCTAATGTCAACGTCTGAGCTCAAACACCCTAATGGCAAAAATAGCAAAAGTGAAAATTCATGAGCACAAAGAATAAATATATGTTCTTCCTGTGTCTTGTTGCATTCTGCTGTATATTACCTGAGCAAAAACACAAAACCTTTTATTTTTATTTATTTTATTTTTGTCAATGAAAAATGAAAAAAAATTCAATATGGGCTGGTAGTAAAACTAAGATAAAATAATGCATGTGAGCACAGTGATCCGTCTTGTGTATATCAGTGCAGAGGTAGAAAATGGTGCGGTATAATATGTATTCACACAAACATCCCACTGTAAACCCTTTGAAATGTGGGCTCCTTTTAAAGCACCTTCACAGCTATGAGAGGCTCAACTGCACACAGCACATGTGAAGAATCTATTTTGTCCAGTTTGATCTTCAGTGTAAATTGGATTTGATTAATATTTTTCAACAAGGGTAACTTCAAAAGCCAAGTGTTCATGTCCAGGTGAGCTTTATATCTAAACACTGGCTTTGTGCATAGGCTGTGTTAAATAAAGCATGTTGGGGTAAATGTGTTCAAATTTGTTGAATAAATTCCACATTGAAACCGTGTAGTGAACCATTATTTCCCTCAATCACTGCTGCAACACCTATTCTTGTAACTATTACTCGCTCACTGTGAATTCCGTCACAGACTACTTCCAGATGTTCTGTCTCTATTTCCTTCAGAAATTAACCAGATAAAATACAACACTCTTCTTTCTCCTTTAAGAGTCTTTGGACATTTAATATTCATGACAACTCTATGATGCCCATTGTAAATCTCCTAGATTATAGACAAAAACACGTTTGTTTACACCAGTGAGGCAAATAATTCTGTAATTTAAAATATGGCTCCATTTTTTGCTATGAACTCTGAAATATGTTATTATTAAATCCAGTAACACACCATCTATCATCCTCTCAGCAGTGTAAAAAACTTTCGAAGGTCATTGGTATAGCATAGGTGCATGCATTTGATCAGGGAGATGATTAACTTTGTACATGGGTGGTGCATGCACTGCATGGGTTTCTGTGAGTGGTGCATGATGGTACAATGCCATCTGCTGGTACAGATGATACGTTGTCAACTAAGGAGAAAATAATTAAAGCATCATGTGTTTTGTTCTTTTTTTAGTATAGGTGGCATTATTTTGCTGAATATTTTTGCCACTGTTTGCCCTTCTGTAGATGTACAGTTTACTCACTCATTTTCCTCTACCAATCCACATACGCACACACATATCCAGGCACACACTACTTACCTTGACTGGAGAAATGTATAATGTCATCCATTTAATATAATGGACTCTTACTCTAGTCATATACATGTAATAAATCTGTCTTAACAGGAAAAACAGCCATGATCCAATAAACAAATTGAGTTTACACCTCAGATCAATAGATTAACATGGGACAAAATTACAGCACAGACTGTGAGTTATTGATTCTACTTTAATGCATAATACCAAAATGTGTTAGAGTGTATAAATTGTTGCAATAAGTTCCTATCATTTATATTTACCATATAAATATAGGTCTATATTCAGACATCTCTCTAAATCAGTAACAGTGAATGCTGTATTTTAGAGAATCCAATAATTATTCATACATGAGGGTTGGAAACATGCTTTCAGCCTGGACTGCACTGATTACAGAGATAACTATTATGAGTATTCCGAAGCCTCCTCCGTATTGGATGATCTATATCAGAATCATTCACCTCTCCAGTGGCAATAGCTTTTATCTGTTTCTCACAGTGCTGTAGTAGGAACCAAACTTAAATTGCCTGACTCTCACTATCAGGTGAGCGCAACAATTTACATCATGAATGCCAGCTTCACTGTATTACAACTTAAAAGTGCTTCTCTATTTCAAAAGTGTATGGGATACCAGAAAATCAATTCTGTTAATACAGAGGAAAATTTGCCTGTGGGTTTCATCTGCCTTTTAATCAATGGAATTATGTGCAGTCCTTTGAGTGCTGTTTCATGAAACTGCATTTGATGGATGCTCTTGTCTTCAGTGTAATGTGAGCTTTTGTTCTTAGTCATTTTTCATGTTGTAAGACTTTAGACATTTTACATATTTATACAGTTTATTTATTCATTAAAATGCAAGGAAGAAATTTTAAGGGTATCAAGTGCTGGGTGATGAATCATAGATGGGGAAACTCATATTCATTGTACTGAAGGAGCTTGTTAACATCCACCAAAATGACATAATTTGATCATTTTAACAGATAGAGCTGGCAATATTCAATATTCCCATGAAAGTACCCAGAACAATAATCTCCACATCTATTTTTTCAATACTTTATGACTTTTCTGGCCTGTCTGTGGTGCAGGACCAATAATTCCTACTAGGAATGTAAATCTTTAAAAGTAGGTCATTAATACATGTAATCCTAATTAGGGAATATCAGACATAATGTCTTTGTTGAGTTCTGAAATGTGAAAATAACATATATTAACTATTTTAATGATGGATCAACATGCTACTGAGTATTTACAGGACACAATAAATAACATTATTGGTGAAGGTGGTCATTGATTTGGCTTCAGTGATTTTTCTTTGGTTTGGTAGGGACAGGCTGCATCTGATATTGGCAACAGATATACAGATATACGCTACTTCAGGTTTCAGCTCTGAAGGGTTTTTTTTTTCCCCAGCAGTCTGTTAGAAATCAATTTTTACTTCCTCCTATTTTTATTGCTTTATTTATTAGTGATTATCAAATAACAACAAAGACTAAATTTATTGGTCATATTTCATCTGTAGGGGCTCTCAGGAAGCAAGACTCATTTCATTTCAACTCATTTCTAAATAAATGATATGTTTAATTCATTTTTTTTTTTTTTTAATAACGGTGGCAATTACTAGATTCACCTACTGGATATTTTACTTGAGTCCTAGTCTGATGGTGTGAGGAATTCATTTATGATAACCTTATCTGTTGATTGAAATAAAACATCACCAGACTCATTCAGCTTTCACATGCTTGACATATATTTCATCACCCATACACTTTCTCTGTTTGACTGTATGTAAGTATAGATGTGAATGTATACACCAATGCCCCGTGATCATTTTATGTCTATTTTTTCTTTGTTTGTTTATTTTTATGATGTCCATTTTAAATGTTTTAAAAATCTATAGTGAACGAGTGATGTACTAATGTTGGCTGTTTTAGGTCTTGTTTCCATCACCTCACCTGCCTAGCGACTGCAAATAAAAAAAACAGTGTTTTTTTTTTTACTAATTCTGGCATATTTACGTGGGTATATTTTTATACAACAATGTTCATAAATATGTATGCTCCCTATTAAATAAACTCATAAAATAAAAATAAATAAAAATTCTTTATCCTGAAGGTATTTGGACACAGCTGGAAGGATTTGCTCCTAAAATCACACCCTAACACATTTTAATATTGACAAAATAAAGAAGCAAAAAATCCTTTTCAAGGGTAACAGTCTGGTCTCATACTCATCTATTGATCAGATGTAAGGTCAACCTTTTCGTTAATATTAGCTCAGCCACTGCAGTCCAATGTCTTGGTACCAAAATCAATTTATTCTCTGCAGTAATAAAACTGGAAAACCAATCTCTGCCTCTCCTACTACAAATAATTGTGATTGTACATTAGCTGTAAGCAATTATTAGCAATGTGAGTAAATTAGTCACAGTCAAATGAATGATGGCTCAATGGCAGCATAACAGCAGATGACTTTACGTCAGGTTTAGTTACAGTCGACTGCAGTACCATTGTCTACTATTTGAATACTTATTAAAATGTAGATACCGTGAGCGCAAAGCAAAAGATCTCATTATATTCAACCGTACAGCTACTTCACTGTGGAATCTCATTCTTGTTGGTATCTTTGTAATGATTCTCAAGAGCAGGATCAACAGCAAACAAGGAGACAAGGAGGGGAATCAACAAATTATGTCTGTTTCACGAGGGAATAGATCAAGAGGCATACGGTTATACTACAACGCATTTTCTGTAAATTGTGGTACAGTAAATAATCATAGGAGACACTTACTGAGATTACAGTCTATCCTGATACAATCTGGTGAGAGAGAGAGTGAGATGGTGAGATTAAAAGAAAAACGAACAGCACAAAAGAGGAGAATATTTCACATCCTTCAAGCTACATTCTGCAGACAGTTCAGTGCATTTGAGAGCCCACCATCCGGGGACAGCCTCAAGAGTCTAAACCGCCACTTTCCTCCCCTTAGTGAGCATAACATGAGAAAGGCATCAGATTGAAAGGAAAACCTCAGCATATGTCTGGCACTGCTGGAGGTACCGCACAGCAGAACAGATCAAAGTCGGGATCAATAGAGTTTTATCGACCATTAAAGTAGAGGTGCAGCAGTGTTATTTTTAGCTTTTGTATCTGCTCTGATACAGCTCCATAGACTCAGCTCTAGCAAATTAATTAGATTGTTTCAGATACCACAACCGATGCTCTTACCGTCACATGCTCTGAGGTAATAAACACTCACAGCTGTGAAGGAAAGTATCTGAAGTAGATAGCAAACTCCAAAAATGGAAACTGTGAAAGACTTTGGTGTCTCAGGTGGAGAAATCAGGACAATTTGGACATGGCCATGCTTAATAAAGCAGTTATATGTGGCATTTCTAATTTAAAATGGCCTAAAAGTACCATTATAGTGTTTAGAATAAAGATTTAAGAAGAAATGCCAAAGATGGTGATGTACTAACTTTAACCTATTCACACCATTTTGATTTATGTGACCACTAGAGGAAATAGTGAGTCACTACAATGGTCTCCGAAGGTGTTGAGTACAAACATTATGAAATGTGATGAGAACTGGTTAGAAAACACTTTTAGAGTCAAAGAAAGTAACGAAAGGAAATCAAACGGACAGGTAAAGTAAAATAATTCAATTTGATACAGAAATGGCAGCGTTTCTTCGCCACTAGTGAATTTAGTTAAAGTTTTGGAAAATATTTAGTAACTATGTTACTTTATTATCTTTGGTGGGTTCAATGTTCGTTAATTAATATTTCAGACTAAATTGCAAGAGTTCTGACCTTGTTTCTGACAATTCAGAACAGATCTTTAATCCAGCTATTAACACCACAAACCGAGCAGAAAACAGGTGATTTTTATTGTGACTGCCTTTTGTCTAAAACCAGACGATCATAAGTCAACAGTATTGTTTTGTCTGACTCGAATACAATGCAACTCCTAATCTGTTTTATATATATATATACACTGTTAGAGTGTCTGTAAAGTCTGTATACATTAGGTTTTTGCATAGTGCAGGTTTGTATAGTGCAGGTTTTTGTGGAGTGTATGCAATACACTCCACAATTAATTGACAGTAGGCCATGACTGATCAGATTTAATATTAGCTGACTTAATTACATGTTAAGGACTTTTGTACACTACAATAGGTATTAAACATCCTTTTTTGTTGGTCTATCTGGCTCAGATGCTACGTGTAGACCTCTCTGTTCTATATGAATATGAAAATATGATTACACTCTTCAGTTATGTTGTTGAATAAGGCCTGAGTAATGGAAAGGAAAGTAGAATGTGATTATTTAATCTAAAGTGCTACAAAAATGTATATCCATATTTTATGAGATAGTTGCATTTGGTAAATATGATTATTGCTGTGATGTACTTTTATAATGAAATGTAGATGTTTAGGTTTGTGGAGACACCAAATTCCTTTTGGGGAGGGCTTGAACTACATAAGTTTGAGACAATACTCAAATATATCTGGTACAGCTGGTACCATTTAGCTGGTTCTAAGACCAGTACTAGTGCTGCTTGGATTAACTAAAGATATGTTGTTCTGCTGATGCATTTACTTTGGTTTACATATTGATGCACCTTTACTCTAACGCGCAAACTTTGATCTGTGTTCACTTTCAAAGTTAAACTGCTGTTAACGATAATGAGTCAGTGTCCCTCTTGCTCTCCTGGCCTCATGATAATATATTATCAAAGCTGAATCCAGAGGGAAAGGGCGATTTGCACTTGCAGCCACAGTGAACCTTATACCAACAAAATAATGACAACAGCAGAAATGTGGCAGGTTTGTAATATGTTCTTATGTATGGAAGAGCTAATATCTTCCAAAGCCATCTGCAATATTCAGAGTTTTGGGTCCAAAATTGATTCTTGGAGTCCTTCTAATCATCTATATGTGCTGAATTAATGGAAGCAATTTATCCAAGAGTGCATGAATACATTAGTATAAGTCATGTGGCTGCAGAGTGCTCTTAAGCTGTCAACCATCACAGAGCAGTGGATACAGACAGCCAGAGACCAGGTTCTGCTGCAGGTTTGTGTATGTGTGTGTATGTGTGTGTGTCTGTGTATTACCATCACCCTCTGTTCAGTGAAGCATCTCTAAACTGGACAGGTCGGGAAGTGTGAGGTGACCGAACTACAATGGCACATCTCTAATGTGAGTTTAAATAGGTTAAATGCTAATATCTCTGCTGTATCTGGTCTCTGACTGCCTTCTCCTTGAACTGCAGATAAGCCATTGAAGGGCTGAAAGAGCCGGAGTGGTCAGATGGGACCTGACCACTGGATGAACTGGGAGAGAGAGCAAGAAAAAGAGAAAGAAGAAAGCTAGAGAGAAGAGAGATAAATGCTATATATGCATACACACATGTACAGTTGCTTAAAAAGGAACTTATGCCCTAGAGTTTGAACAGAGCTCTGAGACAGACAGACAGACAGACAGACAGACAGACAGACAGACAGACAGACAGACAGACAGACAGACAGACAGACAGAC
>JAQQZY010000007.1:20184619-20194776 GCA_030068375.1 Ostorhinchus rueppellii | reverse complement strand
TCTATCTATCTATCTATCTATCTATCTATCTATCTATCTATCTATCTATCTATCTATCTATCTATCTATCTAAAAAAAATCCTATTGCATCCAGATACTTGTCTTCATTACAGGTCATCCCATAATACAGAAATCAAACTCTTGACTAGAACAAAGCTCAAACCCTATTTTAAGCTCAGATGGAAGAATTACATGACACTAGTCTGAGAGTGGAGGCCTGCTGTACTGTGAAAACATTCTTCATAACCGAAGTGGGCACAATCTTCGAAGCATTAAAGCACTGCAACCTAATGATCTGGTGCAGGATATCCTGTGGGCTCACAAACAACAGACCAATAAGCCGCTGACTTCAAAGACAAATTCATCTCTTCCTGTTAGTTGTTGTAGTCGTGACATTCTCCTGAAAGTGGGTTATTTTTCTAGTACCTGATGAACCCGATGGCCTCTACCCAGCAGCACTCGCATCTATTATCATGAGAGATTAGTCATGGTCCAGACTCCCCACATTCAATAAAGTGAGACAGATTCAAGACACATATCCCCTAAATGGATCCTCTGCTTATACAATAAATATTAAACCCACTCCTTGCACCTGTATGTGTGTCTGAATTCTTCCACAACACTGCTTGTTCTGTGTTCCTCCACTTCATCGTCAGGCCCTGAGCTCCGGCTCAGAGTGACCTGTCTTTGAACCTAGCTCCAGGATTTCCTGGCAGGGTGATCCCATTTGATCAGCTCTGCTTCATCCACGACTCACCCTCTTTTCTCTGACTTTTCCGCTTTGTCATCCAGTCTTCATGACTCTCCATCCTGTCATTCTAGCTGCATGCCTAAAGTACGTCTGTGACCATGCACAGCAGTAGTAAGTCTTAACACCACCACCAGCCACATCGCCCACAGAGCGGAGGTTGTGGCATTGGCAGCTGTTCTGGGACAATAACCTGTCCATAAATAACATCTCATTTGCCTTTCAGTGCATTTACTCTGCATAGAATGTATGTGGATCCAATATAGCTGTTGTGTCTACAGCTGTGTACTTTCAAATGATGTTGTATTATTTAGCAAATACTTAATGAGTAGGCTCTAATTCTAAATCTATGTTGCTTTGCAGAGTTTAACCCATAAAGACCCAGTTAGGCTAATGTGGCAGTTTCAAAATAGATTTTTTTGGTCTATATTTAACATTTCTTTAGTGATTTATTACCATCTTTTGCAATATTACTCTCTGCATTTTGGAATTTTTCAGTGAATACCAGGTATTTTCCCATATTTAATCCACTATTTAAAGTTGAGGGTTATTATATTAGAAAGAGAAAACTCAATAAAAAGTGACTTTTTCACCAAAGATATCAATAACTGAATGTAAAAACGTGTCTCTATCCACTGTCATTTATCAAACTCCATGGGTTTTGCTGGTGAGTTGTAGAGGATGATGGTGTTTCCATGGTAACTACTGAGCTTCTAAACATAGAAAATGGGTTATATTTGATTACCATGGAAAGATGACAAACTGCATTTTACACCAATTATTTACATGTATTGATAAGATGAGTGGATCAAAAGGTATTAAACAGTTTACATCAGTAGATGCTTTTGGTTGCCAGCAGCTGTTTGGGTCTTTATGGGTTAATGCAGAAAAATGCACATTTCAAGCCAATGAGCTGAATATGAGATCCAAATAGGAACTCAACTAAAACCAGTTTCAGATTTTTGTAACCTTGGGATGCCAATAGACTCAAATCTAATCTTCACACGTCGTATCAAAGAAATCACCAGAACAGTATTCTATCAGCATAAAACTGAACCAAAACAACTGCTGTCTGCCCTGAGAAGCCCAAGAGAAGCTCATCCACCGGCTACTGTAACCGACTTCTGCTGGAATTCCCAAAAAGTGAACAGAGCACATTTCAACATTCGTACAATCTTTATACTGGTTTCCAGTGGGCTACAGAATAGATTTTAAAGTGCTGCTATTAGTTCACAAGTCACTGGAAGGTTTAGGCCCACAATACATCAGTGATACGCTTAAGGAATATAAACTGAGCAGGACTCTTAGATCCATGGTCAGACAGTTGAGGCCAGAGGCCAAACTAAAGATGGAGAAGCAGCACTCAGCTGTTATTCTACAAACAACTGGAGTAACCTACAGTGGGGCTTAGATTTACTCATAAGTAAACATTTTTAACTCCAGATTGAACATTCCTCTTTTCATATGTTTATAAATAAACTCCTTCCACTCTATTCTTATCCCTCTTTAAGTCTTAAATTAAATCTGATGTTGAAGACTGTATCTTCTTTCAGTCATTTTAGAGTTTCAAATTTCAAATAATCGTATTTTTAATATTTAAAGCACTCTTTTAATCTGTTTTTGATCTTATTTTTATCCGTAAACCAAACTGAACTCTGGATTTAAAGTATGTAAGAGATAATGTACAATTGGTCATCATGTGAGCAAACTAAACCCTGCAAATCATATTTCCTCTATTTACTAATGAAACACAAATTTTATCAAAAAGCAATGATTTAAAAATGACAGGATTGCTTCCAGAAAAAGATCCAGTTAGATCTACCATTGCCAAAGGCGGTCTCAAGATGGAGATTTGGGTCGTAAACATAAATTTTCATTTCACATTTTTGTAAAAAACATTCAACAAGAAGTTTTGGATCATTCCAAATATTGTTCAGATACTTGCACTTATGGGACTGAATCTAGTCTGGATAGCTATCATATATTTTGTTTGCTTGACTAGTAAGAGAGAGAGCCTGTTAAGTCTGATAGTTTTTAATCATTTACACACACATAAATAGTTCTGATTTATCAAACACACAGTTTGTCGCTGAAAAATGACTGGTTATAAGCTGCAAAAATAACTACAGTAATCACTAAAATGGGTTCCTCTGATAATACTGAGATATGAACGATTATGAATCAGGTTAGGACGGTTTCTCATAAAACTTTGGTAAACACATTAGATTGTTCGGTTGGAACTGTGTACAGCATAAAAATGATCTGGTATTCATAGCAATATTATTCAGAAATAAGTCTCTGTAACCATAGAGTACTGTCTTTGGCCAATTAGAATCAAGCATTTGAAAAAGTAGTGTAATAAAGCTGCACATGATCTCTTGATCGCTTATTAAACTTCTGCACTGTCCTCCAAAACAGACAACTAGTTGCCCATATGAATGCAGCTGCATCTGTCTGACGATGTCTTAAAGCGCATAAAATGGATGCTTTGTTGTTGACGTATTTAATCAAAAGAGCTTCTGTTGGGTTCCCAGTTATGAGTCTAAGTATGAACACTTGCTCTCATAGAAATGAAACCTTTCATTAGTTCTGACAGAGCACTGAACTTGAACACATCATCTCTGACAATACTCACACAATAAAGCCTAAACAACACAACATAACCAGCTTAAAAATCTGACAAGCGTCTGCTCTCACACATATTGCAGCTGCTGCTGTTTGTGCTTTGTTTCTACCTGCTGCAACATCACCAGCTTAGTCAGGTTATTTCTCCTCCATTTCCTTGTGCATTTTGAGCATCCTACAGCCTGTCTGTGTCTGCTGGTTTCTGTTTTACCCTTGGTGCGTGAAATACCCTGCTGAATCCCACACTAGTGGATTCATTGGAGGTAAACAGTCTAATGAAAGCATATATATGTTTATGCAACGGCTATCCTATATCCTTGTCTCACAGGAGAAAACACAACCCAGATGCTGGAAAGAAATGCTGACAATGATTTCTGCAAACCACAAACGTGTATAATGTTAGTATTTCTAAACTGTACAAATATATTCTACCCCAAAAATATGATTTCCTCATAATGATATCTATTCTAAATATGCATGGGTAGGAAAACAATATAATAATAATAATAATAATAATAATAATAATAATAATAATAATAATAATAATAATAATAATTGTGATCTAATTTTGTATCTGATACTTTTCTTATGACATCAGCACCTCTGATCATCTCTATATAATTTCATATTGTAATTATTACTAATATTACAATGTAAATCTTTTTGCCTTTTGGATTTGTTTGATTTAGTGTATAAATAACAAATGGCTGGATTTTGCCCAGAAACTGTACAGAGAAAAGCACCTGCAATCTGCTCTGTATTTAGCACTTATTCATAAAATACTTTGCACTAATGATAGGGTAGTGCAACCACAACCATGCCCATTAGTTTTTGCACCCGAGTACAATTTACCTTTATTTTACATTGGATCAAGTGTTTCTCTGCATTTCAGCAAAGCAATTGGACCATAATGACAAAACCCCCCGGTTGCGTTTCAAGAGACGCAGGTGGACACACAGAGCTCTCCACAATCGACCTATTGTATATGCTTCTAATGTCTTCAACATCTATTGAAATGTTCCTCAAAGTAGGTTCCTGGTATTAACGGAATTTATTCAGGTCTGAAAACTGTTTTATTAATGTATTTACCACCATCCTTTGGTGTGAACTTTTATCATAAGATTTTTGGCCATGTTACCCAGACCTAATTCTGAAGCAAAATATGTATATGTTTGGAGACACAAATACATTTGTTATGACCCTTTCTGTGTATATCAGTGTTCATTCCCTTTTCAAACATTTTTCTACACCCACTCCATTTACCTGGATTTATCACCTGGATTTTATGACTATGTGCCTTAACTTTTTATGGTTAGATTTACACACTGACATTGCTTAGTTATGTTTATAGAAAAAATATAAGAAGTCCCCTATGGTGAGATAAAAATGATGATTTTTCAATCTTTCCCTGACCATAACCAAACTACTTTTACAACCCAAATGTAAAATCCTACAAGAGTCAGGATGCAAACTTCTAAATCCTTTTTTTTTTTTAAGTGGCATTCAGTTCTGTAGTTCACACAGGGGGAGGGGCACACCGGGACCTAAACTGCACTCTATTGCACTGCTGTAGAACCATTCACTGACTGACACAAGCCTCTGCACTTTGTTCTGCTGCTCTGGACTGTACTTCAATGTGTATTATGTTTAGATTAGGGCTGTAGATAATGGTATTATTCTATGTTTTAAGCTACATTTTAGACTTATATTTTATTTTTTAATTATTGCATTACTAGCCTTGGTTTAAGTAGATTTTAATATATTCACTATTTATTAGCTATTCATTGTGATGGCGAATACAGGTCCTCAGTATCTAGTTTCGTTCTTTTTCTGCTTGAATGACAATAAACTTCCCAGAATCCTTCACCTCTTACCTGTGAGGAAATGTTAACAGAAAAAGTTGCAGATCATACAGCAAAAGATGCAGAAACATACAGTAGCAACTTTCTAAAGGTTTGCGAAAACATGTCTGCTTTAGGAAGCGAGTGAGCATGTACTGCATACACCCACCTGCCACTGTGGTGTCCGTGCTGATACTTGCTACTGCACTTTATTTAAAAATACTGCATGATTTATTCACGCCTCCTTCTTTCTACAGCATTTCTTCTAATGCACATGGCACATCATTTTCTTTTTATGACAGTGCTCCCCTCATTAAAAATTTGTGAGACTGGGCTGAAATTGGACATTAACCATTAATTCACTGCTTAGTCTATACTTAACTGTAATGACAAGGACATAATTTTAAGTTGCATGTTCAAGATAATCAACGTGACAGCTACAGGCTAGAGCTAAAATGTTCAAAAAATGAGGGAACAGTGATGAAAATTCCGAATATGTTTAAGGATGAAACATGGGAAGAGCTCTCTGTTGCTTATTAGTGCTACTGGTTCTCCGAGGGATTCCCGAAGGAATCTGTAAATGCATATGTTCTTCACAGAGCAGCTGCACGGCTAAATGTTTCTCCTTCAAACACCCTACAACAGGAGAATCAATATAAATGTGAGTGGTTATTTTATATACGCAGAACATGCTCGGCCTATAGGAAAGGGGGGAGCGGGGGGTGGCTAGCTAAGGAGGGTAGGATAGTATTTCCAGTCCTCTGCTGAGGCTGAGGTCAGACTGCGCTCACATCTTTCAGACAGCCCATGAAGTTGTTGCTGACAGGGGAGCCGGGCAGGTCAGCTGTGTTTAGACTGCCCCCTATGTAGAAGAGATCATCAGAGCCCAGCATGGTGTAGTCCTCCTGAGTGTAGCCTGTGGTTGTGAGAATCCCGTCCACCAAGATTGTGACCTAAAGGAGCCATTCGGAGGGGGAAGGGGGGGGAGGGCATGAAGAAAAGAGAAGACAAGACATGGAGAGATTTTAAGTCAAACAGAAAGAACTGGCCTAATTATTTCATGCTTCATTTCTTGATTCTAGTTGAGCTTGCCTTAATGTTGGATCTTGAAGGCAATTACATAAACAGCTATGAAGGGTTCACTAATCTCAGTTGATCCGTGTTTCTGATATATTAGCAGCATTGGAGTGGAGTCAATACACCATAAATATTTCTTCCACTGATATTTTTGCACCAAAGTGATATGAATGCATTACGCTCAATTAATTTGTGATTAAAGATATCAAGATGGCAAGCTGCATTTCTTGTATATTGGCAGCGACAAAACAAGATTATTTTCATATCAGTCTCATCAGTACACAGAGACAAAAGAAATGAATGACTGAATGGGGCTATAGAGGAAACAATGATATGCTTGTTGCCATGACAATAAGGCTACAGTTGACATGAATTCTTTGTATGTAGGAGCTCCAATTCTGAGATAATGAGTGAAAAACAATTTTATTTTCTTTGTTTAAGAACAGAATTTGAATAGAAAAACGATTACGAAAACCTAATAGTTCTTTTGAAAGTCACAGTCCCTGGGATAAAATTGACATTTATGGTCATGAATGAAACACTGAAAGCTCCCACAAAACAGACAAAACACATGTTCAAAGAGTCAGTTAATGTTTATAAGATTTGAGAGTGTGTAATACCCTATCTTACATGTAAAGACCTAAATTGGAGCAACACTGAGGTATTTTTTTTTTTCTGGGCATTCATGTGTACGACTGGGAAATGGATTTCTTCTAAATCTAATTGCTGTTGTTTTGTCTGAATACATGCACGTGTACTTTTCTGCAAATCATCACTACTTACATTCTAAAATATGATTAAAACACCTTTTGTATTGACATGTCTGTGTGTTTAGTATTGTTATAGTGTTGAAACTTTATATAATGTTAATGTTAATGTAAATTAAAGCTGGGGAAAGGTACCAGAGCTGGGTTAATGCAGAAAAAGTCTGCAAGAATGAGATTAAAAATAAGTATTGGGCATTATTTAAGTCAAACCACAATCTTTCCCATCTCTACTTCTATAGTCTTAACACTTATAGGATGTGGGACGTGATCTCTGCTGTCTGTTAGGGGAAAAAAATCCTGGTTTGCAAATGTCTCTTAATGGTAGATCCTTTGTGACAAACTGCAGAATGGTACAATAGCAACATTTTATCCTGACAACCAGGGTCCATAAAAAAATCTAGATTTGAGTAAGACTACTATTTAGTGCAGCTTTAATGAAGAAAAAGTTATCATTACAACCCCGCAAGGCCGAAATTAGCATACAAAAGAGATGAAAAAATGAAAATGTTGGCCTTATCAAAAAATAGACTCCTTTAAACAGGTCTTCAGAATGGGTTGATTCTATAAAATCTCCGAGTTAAAAGCAGGAGGATAAGAGACAAAAGACTGACCTATCAGTGTGCTCAAGTGTCTGTCTACAAAATGAGGTCTTGCCACACTATTCTCAGGTACTGGCAGACATCGATTTCTGTCTGTCTTGTGGTAAAACATTCAGTTATCTTTGGCTTAGACATTGGACATGGGCAGGGCTGAAATGCACATCAAGGAGCTTCAAAAAACAAATTGCTTTTATATCTGGAAATTTATTGATGAATGATGTTTGCCTTTCCTCCTCAACTCCGTCTGCTTTCAAGCACTACTGTGTTATTACACCTGATGCCTGCATCTCATACACATCATGCATCCCAACAGATACTTTTCTTTCTGAGCATACAGTGGGATGATATTCATGCTCCATCCTCTGGAGCTGTGCACGAGCAGACAGATTGAAATCCTGGAGCAGTTGAAGGGAAAGAAGGAAGAAACTGACATTAGGGCAATTAGTGTCAAAAACTGCCAAAACCAAGTGAGTTGTGAGTCACAAGTATCAGTGTTTTTCTGTTTCACTGTTTGAAGGGGTGTTTGTTACTAAAGTGTTTTCCTGCCCATAAAACCTTTCTAAATGGTTAAAAAAGCAGACAGTTCTCAGTATGAGCTGCAGCAGCTGTGATTTATTGACAGTGAGTTTAATAAAGTTCTATGTATATAAATGGATGTAAGTAAAATGTAAAATGTGTAAAGGTGAGCATGAGGCTTTTTGAGGTAATGTGACACTTATTAGGTTATTACGGAAAGTTAGTAAGTTAAAGCTACAACTGAAATTTTAACAAATCAGTCTTCAACAATGTAAGGAGATGCAGGTTAGACCTATTTTAACCCTGGATTTATATACAGTGCTTAACAAATGTATTAGACCACTTGTCATGAACACAAGAAAACAAATAACCTCATAGTATGTCAAAAACCTGTATCAAATGAACAATTTCATTGTTATTCGTTAAGAAAATTGCCAATTGGAATAACAAAATAGTCCTTGTTAACAAATAATAACTAAAAATATCAATATTTAGTGTGTTCACCTTTGGGGCAGATAACAGTTTGCATTCTTGCTGCCATTGTTTTTATGTAGTTTTGCACAGGAATGCAATGTAGTTTTGAACTGGAATTGTGCAACTTCATAAAAAAATAGTCATTTGTTACTGTGTTTCCCTTTGCATTTTAGGAAAACATTAAACTTGAAAATTCATGGATAGCAACAATGGTTCTATTTTAGCATTAAAGTTTTGATAAAAAAAAAAGACATTGCATATGCTGGTGGATTAACCATTATAGAAACATAAAAAGATATTTTGGTAAATAGAAATACTGTTAAATTACAGCAGCAGTGGAAAACACCTTATACTGGGTGGTGGTCTAATAAATTTGTAAAGCACTGTATATTCAAATGTAAATTATTTGTGTTTTTTCTTTCAAACAGATGCTAAAGTAAGTGGAGCTTAGTTAATTTGACTAATACATAAAATAAAAACAATTTTGGGTATGATGCAAATTTACAACAACAGGCATAACGGTCAGTAAGAAATAAAATAGATTTTCCCTTCTTGGGAGAATGAGATGGATTTATTGATGCCACAGTTATTTTCAGTATCCTGACTTAGTAAGTATCAAATGTGCCTGAACTGGCATGAGCTGAATATATATGCTGTGTTTACTGATTCCATAAAGATAATGGTTTGATGCAAATTTGTGACCGTCAGCAATAAGGGGTTAGTATGCTACTTGTTTGCACTAAATTAATAAGAATAGAGAGGTGAAGGCAAATTATTTGTTGATCTGTGTCACCATTTACACACATGATGCTTATCTATTTTAATATATCATTTTAAAAGTTGTAGTTTGCTGTAAAAATAGTAAAATAGCAAGTAATAATTTGCTGTGAAAGGCATCAGTGGATAGCATCTCCTTTCACACATGATACACATAATTGACACCAAAACAGCCGTCACCTCATGATATTATAGATTGGTCTTTGAAAGGGAGATAAAATAGTGTTAAGAAGCAAAAATCACAACAAGTCTGTCCATGTTCAACCTGCAGAGACATCTTTCTGAAAAGAACATGGAGGGAGAGAGGTGCAATGATCTCAGTTCCAATTTCAGGTGTTGACTTGGGCTAGGTTTACACGATGATGGTATGAACAGAAGATGCAAAAGTGGCGTCGCGTCTTCACTTTTTATTTCACGTCTAGACGAGTGTTCTCGGGAGGAAATCTGCGTGCATACGGTGACACAAAAAGTGTGTACAAATCGATTGGGTATGCATGCTACACGACTAGGTGGTGCTGCGATACACTAACAGAAACGCCACGATGCCGACGCTCATGCGTAGAATCTTCCTTCTTCTCGGCACTGCGCCGCGAAATCACAAAACATGGCTACCGCTACCGGCAACAAGAAAAACTTTGTCTGGTCAGACGAAGAGATTGAGCTATTGCTCCAGGTAACTTTGAACTATAAAACATCTAAGGCTCAGCAAGGCGTTGACTGGGAGTCCTGTCAA
>JAQQZY010000007.1:20161414-20172454 GCA_030068375.1 Ostorhinchus rueppellii | reverse complement strand
ATATAGTATATAGCGTTTACAAAAGGGCAGCAGAAACACCACTTCTTACCACATCATTGCATAGAGGACTCATCCATCTAATGGAGGTCAACAGGTTCAGGGGGTGGCACCTGATGACTGTACACCCTCCTATAATGTACACATTACAACATGACAACAACCATCATGTGCACTAATGAGGTCTTCCATTTGAACTTTCCAATTTCCTGGTCAGACTTTTAAACCGCAATACCTTCTGATGTTAGATTGGAGTCAAAAATAGTAGAAATATACTGCTAATTACAACTTCTGTTATTTTTTATCTTATTTCATACTCACAGTACAATCCAGCTGTTTTTCTGTGGGGACATTGCTATCACAGCATTATACATTCTAACCAAATGGCGCAGCTAACAGTGACCAACCTGGCTAAAACTAGTAGTGCTGCGTCTCCCTGCTGCGACCTCTGAAGTAGAGCACTGCAAGAGAGAGAGAGCGAGAGAAAGAGAGAGAGCGAGAGAAAGAGAGAGCGAGACCTAACCTTTCCTTAAAAAAAATTCACAAGTTCGCTGTGACTCGATGCTGCACTGAGCTGAAGCCTCTATGACTGTAAACCGTCCCAAAGCAGGTCACCCAAGACAAAGATGCCACATCTACTCTGACAAGTAGAGGGAGGGGGAGTGGGACCAATGCAGTGGTTCTGCTGGACACACATGCTAGCTGCAGAGGCCTACACATAAAAGATTCAATGATGTTACGCATCTAGACAGACGGCGGCTACGCCTTACTGTGAGTTTTAGAACAAACATGATTACATACAAGCACCATGTATGTCTTTTATGGCACACTGATCTATAAATCTTATATATGTCATAAAGTGGTTGCAGATATATCGAGACCAGTCTACTTCCAGTGTCATCCTCCCTCCAGTGTAATGCACTAAGCGCAGACGGGAGGAAACACACATAAATATCTTAATAGGTTAGCCAGAAATTACATGGCACGACGCACCCGCTCCTCTTTCCAAAAAGGAGACGGGGCTGACACAAAGTAACACTTCTGCTGAGCACATGAGCCACACAGTGTCAGCCAACAAAAGCAGCCCTCCTCGGTACATCAGCACTGTGAGACTCTCATAAAAACAAATTAGTCACTCACAGCCTGTCCTGTGGCAGGTCACTCATTAGGTGTAGCCTTATTTATGAGAGGGCAGGTGGCTGTAGCACGAATCCACACATTCTTCTAAACAAGACAGTAGATGTTACAGCTCTGCTTGTAGATTACCCCTGGGATGATCCCTGTCTGCCAAAACATAGGCTTTAGACACAGCATGTCACTGAAAAGTCTCTGCTCAGACAGAATTTACCCCCAGCTCTGTCCACTTCACAGACACAGAGCTGCTGTGAGCAACCCTATTGTGGTCACATGACAAGCCAACTTATGCACAAGGCATAAACAATACCATCTCTCCTTTCCCTCATCACACCAAAAGTTTTTTTTTGTTTTTTTTTTTCTTTTTCCTGTCAACTGTGGTGCTACGATCTGACCAGACTAGAGCTCAACCTTCATCTCCTTCAGGCGTCGCTATCTTCTCCCCCTGCTGTAAAAAAACAGTGCATCACTCAGCAGGTTCATTCATCATTAACACTGACACACCCAGCAGTGCCAGTTAGCAAGCAACCACAGACTGAGAGGCGAAGAAGAATATCTGGATAAGACCTCAGCTGCAATCTGTGCACAGCATCCCAGCTCCCAAAAGGTCACATCATGGCTCACATTCAAATCCACATCACAAGATGGTCCATCCAAACTCCATCACAGTGTGTTGACTTGGGAGATAAGGACAACTGTGAATTGGGGTTTTAAGGGTTCAAGATGTAACATTTGCATGTGCTGGGGTTCAAAGATGAAGTCTGGGTTGGACTATATATTGCAATCAGAGCCTGGTGTTTGTTGACATCATTCTCCTCTGCCACTCAGAAATCAGTACAGAGGCCGTTACCATGGATGTAGGCGTGAAAGGTCAAGGAAGGTGCTTAGTTTTATGCTACATTAAGAGTTTAACACTAAATAAAAATGAAATTCATCGTTATAGGTACGTATTTTTTACTTCAAATGTTGACCTTTTAGAGGAAAAGATCATATTTTTAGGGCTAGGTTAACTAAATTCTCCTATGTTTTATATAAGTCGACAACTCCTCACAGCTACAGAATGAGTCATGCTGTTTTTCCCGAGCGTGCTTAATGCAACCCCATCAACATGAAGAGCTACATTAAAGTCACTATAATGTGTCGGAAATTTGTTCAAGTGGAGCCTCTTTTTTTCTGGGAATCATGTTTAGGTTTAATGCTAGTATTACAACAGCAACAAACCCAGATGTAATGTGATTCCCTTTATCTTAACAGGGAATTGTTGTCTATACAAAAACAGAATCTGAGCTAAAGAGACCATAACTTTTTTTTTTTTGTTTTTTGGATGCAGCTCATAGTGCTTAAGTTGTATATTTGCTTTTAAAGTGCAAACTCTGAACAGACCATTGCACATAATGCATATTTTATGAAGAGGTCATATTTCCACTTGAAATAGCACTGATTAAAGCAACAACTCTATACAGTACATATACCATAGGATTATTGCATGAAGATAAACTGGAACTATTCTAAAGCCTCTCTCTTCTTCTGTATTCCAGTCTCTTTTCCATGGGGGGACGTGGAGGTGCCCAGCTACTGTAATTAGCAGAAGCAGGCACAGAGCTGCAGGGGCTTCATCATGTAGGGAGTCTTACTTTTCACTCAGTAAAGTCTGTAAAAATGAAGATAAGAGCTTTGACTCAGAGGCTGCAGCCCCACACACTGATTTTTGTCAAGCAGTAGGGTGAAGAAAACGGACCTCCATCACCAAAACAGGTCAGACTAAGCAGCACTCACCGAGCGCCTCAGCCCAACAAAGCTATCTCTGACCGCGTAGTGGACATTGAAGGGGTCCGACAGCAGTGGATGAAGAGTGGTGTTAGTGCAACCTTTGTATAGGGGCAGCCACCAAATAAATATGCTTATCCTACTTGGCTAAGCTCTGTGTGGAAATGCAGAGATAATTGGCTAAACCTGTAGTGTCCCGTTAGAAGGGAAAGCCTGTGTGAAAATAAACAACCCTCTCTATCACATCTACTATTGTTCTATTTTTATGTAAAAAGGAACCAATGTTAAAAAAAAAAAACAAAAAAAAAAACTCCTTTCTGGTTCCTTTTGATGGCTTCGAACTTGAACTGATAAATAAAACAGATGTCTTGTCAAATGCTTGTGTAGTCAGAGCTGCCTTACATATTTTGAAAAAAAAAAAAAGTCTGAATTGCCATGTGGTTTCCATTAAATATAATCATGATGCTCCGTAAGGGACTCTTAGTATCAGTCATATATAAATTAATGTTTGATACATTGAGATTGTTGAATACACGTCCCTTTAATTTCAATACCTTTGTAAATTATGACTGAATCAAACACAAAAGACCCTCATAATTAACTTTGTAGTGCCCCTTTACTTTTACCACCTTCATCATTTAAGTTTTTACATGAGTTTTTCTTTTCTAATAATCCTGTTTTTATGTATTTACTATTCATTTCATCCCCAGTGATGAAATGAGATTCAACATTTTCATTAATAAAACAATTTTCACTGATCCTTCTAAAACGTGTAGAGTATATCTTGATTGTTTCTTAATCTGCACTTTTTCGCATAGTTGTAACACGACAGACAGTGCTAAGTTTAATTACAAATAGAGCGAAGAAGCAAACAAATACAGATGTTGAAGGACCTTTCTGTCATTATTATGACATTAATTACTGAGTACCTAAGAAGAAAGACCCATTGCATGAGGATTAGGATTTGCCAAATTTGTTTTTCCATGAAAAGTACAATATTCTGAAGCCTGTTGTAATGAGGGATTAGACCAAGGTCACTGCTGCTGAAAGATGCAAACCCACGAGGAACAGCTGTGTCCTTTTTTTAAGCTTTTTACACATGCTTTGTCAACCATGTACTTCTTAAGTTTGTCATTACTCTGTGCTGACACATGAAACAAAAATCTGATGAAAAAACAAAACTGACAATGTGTCCACAGTCGGTATGTGCACTTGTGTAAGATTTGCTATACGTTTGAGAGATTTCTCTCTGTACTGTATCTGCCTTGTGCGGTGGCTATCCTTATCTCTCTTTCACAGACCTGTTTTTTTCACACAAAACATCAGAGGATACTGCACTCTTTTGGCATTAGAGCATGCCCCACCATGGCCTTTGTCCACACAGATCAACGGGAGCTCACGAGTTGCATACATGAACAACTTGGATACCTCACCTGCTGTGCCAAAGGTTCCCACTGCCTTAAAGCGATTCCGCATTCAAATAAAGATAAATCCCGTACCACTTAAAACCCACAGCCAAGACCAAATATAGCATATGGGTTACCATCTTTGCCATCTCTGGGGGAAGGAAATGATTTAGCTAATGCATGGAACTAAGAATTTCCATCAATGTTAAGGACAAACAGACTTGCAGCTGAATAGCACAGGAAGTTATATGAAGGACAGGAAAAAAGGCATCTGGTGAGTGCGATTTTGCCGTTGTCATTGTTGTTTTCATGCATTCTGCTGGGGATTGTCTCCATGTCAAGCTTTAATCCAATAAACATTCTGATGTGCTCTCTTTGCAGCATGTCATTTAATAATGCCTGCCTCTTTGCTGTGAGCACAGCTATGCCATCTCTGCTGTTATTAAGAATGATTAATGCGTGGTTATGGACATACTGTAGAACAAAGATGAACTAAAAGTGACGCATACAACTGTATAACTGCACGGTCACAGTCTCCTCTATGTTCTGATTTGAAACCAGCATCAAACATTTACCAAAATTATGTCTCCTAATGCACCGGTCTTGTTAAATATGTTGTTCTAAAGTGATGCTACTCTGTCAGTTTATTGTACACAACTTAAGTAGATAAGCTCCTATGCACACAAGTTTCAGATAATAGCTGAAAACATACAAATGACTCTTACCTGTAGTACTGAATTTACACATTAGCTTGTATTTCATCATGTTTGTATTCAGGATTGTTTTTATTGGGCAACCTAGATTGACCCCCGACCCGGTGTTTGCAGATATTTGTTACTGATAATTACCAGATTTGTACACTTTCTGTATAACGCATGATCAATAGTGCCAGCTCATGTCAAATGCAAGAGAATTTCTTCACTTAATATTAGTGGTTATAGTCAGTGTGGGTTTTTCACATTTTTATTCATACGCCTTCTCACATGACATCTGTTAATTATGATGATGAATTCGACTCCTGACTAAAGTTGCCCTTAACCCTCTGTACTAACCTTGAACTACAAAAAAAAAAAAAAAAAAAAAAAAACACTTTCAGAACAAAAATAGAAAAAAAAAATTCAAATTTGGTTCATTAATAAAGAAAAATTAAGTAAAAGGTGCTACTTGGCTACAGCTTTCAAGACACAGTATTGGGTCAAAAGTTTAAATTCTATGAATTAATCAGAAACTGGGACTTACTCAGAAGGAATGTTTGTCTGTGAGCTACCATTTTTACTTTGAAAACTGTCTGCACTTTAGAATACATACACTTTTCTGATTCCCTCTAGTGAAAGATTTATAGGTGTTATGTAATTATGCATAAACCTACATACATAAGTAATAATATAACATCAAGTATATTGGAAACATTAACAAAACAGCACTTATGTCGTTTGTTTTGCATTTCACCTTATCAAAGTATGTACGATTTAACAGATTTAATGTCTGAAGCAAATCATTTTCCAAACACTGCAGACCAGTGTTGATCACAAAAAGGAGATTTTTTGGGTTTTTTTCAGATTGACAACAGTAACATAAAGGCCAGTATCATGTTTACTAAGCGTAATTATTTTTGGCAATATCTTGTAAACAATAACTTAATATGATGTTTGCCTTCCATTAACACTATAATGTAATAATTAAAAACAATTCTCAATTGCATATGACTATACCTACTAAATTTGTCAAATCAAATAATTTTAATGAATACAGAATAGCAGCTAGTTTTATCCGTGACAATACACAAATAAACTATGTTGTTAAGGGACAAAATATGCTTTGTCTGTGTGATGTATTACTAACATATCTGTGATATGGCACTGAATTGAATTCTGGCTCCGGTGGCTCAAGCATGCGTCACTGTACAAGTCCAATAAAGGACCACAGAGACAGAGTGTCCACTTTCCTTTTACTGGGTACAAGATACAATAGACACTACATTGGAATATTTCTGTGGTTTGGTATTATTCCTCATGACAGTTAAGTTTTTATGTAGGTATTTAGATATTGCATCCTTTTTTCCATTTTTAAGAATCTCTAGAAAGAAACTCTAGTGGTATTTGACATTTGAGAGAAAGGCTGCAGCTCTCCTGTGATTGGGAAGGTTTCATCTCCTCCCCACTGTTTCAGAGCAGGGAACAATTCAAGAGATGGAAGCTTAATTTTATATCATTTACCATTTTTAATCATTGAAATGTGGTTGGTTGGCTAGTAACATATATTTCTGAAGTGTGAAAACCTCACATTTATTCATTTTTTACCCAGACTGTGCATGAACATAGTACTTGTGCATGTACTTTGTAGGTATACTGAAATATCAGAGGCAGTATTCCAAAGAGCAGGTGTGCATAGGTTGGTGTTTTATTTTTTATTTATTTTGAGACAGTTACAGTGATTTATAATGTGTAGTGGTTCAGTGCATCTCATGCTGGTCTCCTGAGCCTGTTGGCTGCCCTTTCACCAGAACCAGCAGTCCTTCCTGAGGAGATGGATGTATTACTCAGATGCCGACTACACAAATCCCCCCTCATTTTTAAATCTTCATTTCTACATTCAGTATGTACACCTCATTAGCAACCATTCCTGTGGAATTATGGCCGCTTAGTTTATTTCTTACTAAAAGAGAATTGTCGTTACACTGTAACTTTAAATGCAATAATTAAACAAAGATCACTGGGTAGAGACGGCTAATTACGTGACAATTAAATGAATGCAAAAACCTCAGTCATCGGGTATTTTAACCCAGACAATCCAAATTTAGGCTTAATCTAAACATTGATTTTTGGACACAACGGCATCTGAGGCTTTGGAAATAATAGCAGTAAAGTAAGGTACCAAAGAACCCTGCAAAATACAGAAGTTATTAAAAAATAAAATAAAGCATCTCTGTACAGACATAGCATTTGTGATGCAGTATATGAATACTTTCCATATTGTGCAACACCCACATTCTCTGCAGACCTCTCTCATCACCTTGAGCACTCTGATTATATATACAAAGAATATTCAGCACATTAAGTGCTTTTTCCTTTGTGACCTGGTGACCAGAGATAGTATATCTCCTTTCAGCTTAATTTGTTGGATGTCAGAACTGCAGTCCAAACTGACAATAACAACCTGCTAATACCCGACCACAGTCTAAGATACTGATGCTTTGGTTGTAGCCTTTGCCAACAGGAGCAGCATCAAAATAAATTATGCTCATTATATAATGCATTGTCTTACCTTCTACTTCTTTCTGCACACCTGTGGGAAGACATAGAAAAACAAACATATTGAATACAGGATGTTAAACATCAGCCAGTCAATAAGTATGTCGCCATATTATTTCTGCTTACAGCAAAGGAATACTTATATCAAGTATTTCTTATAGACTGTAGCTCAAGGCCAGCTAGTTAATGTACATAATCAATCTTTGAGGAATAAAAATCATTGATCCACATAAGTTTTACCCAGAGTCTGTGCAGACAGTGGGCTGTTGCAAGATCTGTTGCTTTGTTGGCTACATTAACATAAATATGCCAGGCCCGTAATTTCCATGGTTGATAAAGTTACAACATTGTGTATTCAGTCCATCTGTGATGTACAACCACAGATGCAGTCACGGTCCAGTGCAAGTTTGACATGTTTAATTGGTGACCACACACGCAAAAATAAATAAATAAATACATATATGATTGAAGCAAGGGATAATGTGTAACAGTTCATCACTGCAAAAAAAAACCTGACAGGGTGATGTGCAATCACCCGAAAGAGATCTATTTTGCAACAATGACTGGTTTACTGCACATTATCCCATTCATTACATGACAGCTTCCTAGAGAAATTAATAATTTAATGAAAAATACTGATTTAAAATGGGTTTCATTGTTGTAAAATGATCTCTAGACTCCAGATGAAAACAGCTCTTTTAATTGCAACAGTCTCTATTTATAAAACAAAAACAAAACAAAAACAAAAAAAAACCTGACTATAGAATGGCAAATGATGTCATTGACCAATCACAACCAAGTATTAAATCCTATGTAACACAAAGCCACATTTATCTACACGGTGGACTGTAAGTAAGTGCTGACAAATATTGCAACAGGGCTTTCTTTATCCTGCAGTTGACAATAATGACTGTAGTTATAAACATGGATGCTCTCCTGCTTCTTGTGTTTTAATGTATGTGTATTTTAAAGGCCAATCCAGTGACGGTAACTGCAAATTAGTTTAAACTATAAATGCTTTGGTCTGTGGCATCGGTTTATGCTTCATATTTGTCCTCATACCAATAAACATAAATAAATAATTTGGTGGTTAATATAATGTACCAAGCTGCAATACTCCAGCATAATTTATAGATTGCAGGTTGTGAGTTTACTGTTTGCAGAATGACTTGCCAAGGATCTCCATTTGTCTCAGGAGCCATAATGTCCCTTCTTACTGACTGTTTGACCCCTGATGTGGGAGACAACTGCAGAGCCTCTGAGATAGATTTAAAAAAAAAACAAAAAACTGCATTAATGACCAACTGTGGCTCTGACTGTCTAATAGTGACACTTTTTCATATTGTTTTATGTTTTATGATATTCTGTTTGCATATTAGCACAACAAACAGGGCTATTAAAATGTGCTCCGTTGCTGTTTGTGTATATTAAGCGGCATAACAAATATTTAGCCTGAAATGCCTCTGTTGCAAACAAGAACATTCAAAGGAAAAGACGCTCATCCTTTATCCTCTTTCACTTGTAAAGATGAGACGAGGCATCTGAAAGAGCTGTTCTGCCTGTCACTCCTGAGTTTCTGCCTTTAAGCACAGCCACAGTATGTTTTGACCTGGATCAGTTTTAAGTGTGCTTTATTGATTTTTCCGTGCAGCGAAGGACAGATGTAGCTAATATGCTTAGTATCAGATATTTAAAAGGTACACTGAACTTTTATAAAATAATGCTAGTTTAAGAGTGCCAAAGACAGACTGCCGCAAACCAGCCACTACACCAGGACTTGACTCGTCTCTGATAAAAGAAATAGTCCATCAGTGAACAACCTGTAATACTGTAAATGATCCTTTTAACATTTTGTGTTTAGAAAGGTGAGGCATTATGTGTTAATAAAATAAGTGGGTTTTATAGATGCTGTTAGGAGGATGTTCACCCGGTTCACAGCAGCATTAAGATGCTGCTGAACAGACAGTTAAAATGATAGGTTATAGGTGTGAATCAGTGCACTCAAAGCCCATTAAGGACAAATTCAGAGGTAGTCTGGTCTGCAAATGACCCTACATTCTTTTAGAAATGTGTGCCCAAACATTTCCTGCACAACAATGACCAACTAACATCCTCTGCATAAGCATTTTACAAAAAAACCCACAGAGATTTATTACCAGTGTGTCAAACATCTTGGCTGAGTTGGTTTGCCTGGACCACACTGACTGTGCAATAGACTCATTGTGTATTATTTTGATATCTTCTTCTTGCTTTCATTTACGGCTGGTTAGGCACATGATGCGATTCACTGCCTCTCACCATTTTAAAAACAATAGCACATTTGGTCTCAGCAAACAGACATATTATACATGCTTATTTGCATAAATAGATGATAATCTGAGATGCATGTAGTGATGCATGTTAATGCCAAGGGTGAAATGACATACTGAAAGCTGTCCTCTTGTGTTCAAATCATACAAGATGCATGGTAATGCCAGGTGTGAACTGTTACTTCTAGACAAGTTAGAAACTTCCCCATGTTTCCATGGCTTTGGTGTTATTTCTAGCTTGATATTTCCAGTACAGACATAAAAGTCTTTAACTCAAACTAGCAGGAAATAAACACACATGAGAAATGCCAAAACATCTTCTTTAACCTTATCTTAAATCTGCCAAGGAAGAACAGTATACCAAAAAAAAACAACAAAAAAAAAACATTACAGGTTCAATATGAAAGATTCATGCATGGTCATGTACTTGCATGAAGCCTGTGTTGTGCTGGAAAACATAATTTCTTGAGCCAACTCGAAGCTAATAAGGACTGCCTTGGTGATTACATGTATGATAACAAACACAATACAGTCATTTTTATGTAGAAAAACATCCTTATGCTTGTTCCCAAGTCCATTTCCTGTTCTATGCCCTTCTGTTGTCAAATGCAATTCTAACTACTTTTATCTTAGAAATAGAATCAGCTAATGTCAACAAATGACCAGTTCCCAAGGCAACACAGACTGCTCTTGAGGACACGAGCATAGACAAATCTTATACTGAACCTTTAAAGCAGGAATGTCAAAGTCATTTTAGTTCAGGGCCCACACACAGCCCAATATAAGCTCAAGTGAGCTAAAAAAATAAATAAATTTAAAAAAGTACAACAATGAAAGATTTAAATGCCATTATGATAATGTTTGCATCCACAAAGAATCCTTAAAAATGGGAATAATATGAGCAACCTGAAACGTCTTATGAAAAATAAGTAAAATTTTTAACAATATTCTGTCTCAGTTTATCATTTACACATGTGCGTCACAACTTACAGGTCACAGTGGGTCTACTGAGACACAGAACGTTTGGTAAAAGGACTCATGTTGTTAATATTCCACTTCTCTTTGTTCATATTTGTTCATATTATTCTAATTTTTTGTGAAAAGATAGCTTGTAAATGTAAATATTTTCATCAAATATTATTTCTTTTTTTTACACTAAAACAAAGATACAAATTT
>JAQQZY010000007.1:20088702-20111985 GCA_030068375.1 Ostorhinchus rueppellii | reverse complement strand
AATTCACCTGTTCTCCTCACCTGATCCTCATTACTCTCCCACTATATAACTCCTCCTCTCCCAGTCTACCTCTGCCACATTGTATCATGCCCAGCATAGCATTTGAGCACTTCTACGGTACCTGTCTTCTTGTGTATGTGTAGTTTCTGTGTCCGGTTCCTGATTCTCATCTCCTGCATAAAACCCCTGCCTGTCCTGACTACGTCTTCTGCCTGTATCCTGGAAACCTGATCAGCCTTTCATCCGACCTCCAAGTACCTGCCTCAGTCCCTGGTTCCGATCTGCCTTTTGTCCCCGGCCAAGTGTCCTCTCTGCTTGACGCTGCACACTCCGGTGCAGACCTTTGGACCGGCCCCGAACACGTCCTCGGCTCAGCCCCAGCTTACATGGTGAATCGACCCCACACCGAACCCGACCTCCCACTCATTGTGCCCCTCACACTTCCGGAACCTGAATCCGGATCCCTGGATCTCGAACACATTGACTCTGCACACCTACTGGTGACGAAGAGGATTCCTTTCAGACTCTGTGACTCCGTGCACCAATTGGTGACGAAGATTCTGATTATTCTTCTGATTATTTGAGAAAGCCTTAAGTACTGTTCAGTTAAGACTCTGAACTATAGACATTGTTGTTTGGTCTGCTTCTAGGTTCTATTCTGGTACATTACAATGATAAAGCCAAATTAAATGACTGCTGTTCCATAGCCGTAGCCATTGTACTTCTTTTGCAATCTAACCCTGTCCGTCATTGTGCTAAGCCCGCCTTACAATCTTGCTACACAGATGGAGCGTTGTGATTGGATCGGTTAATTTGTACCGTACCTGGCTGAGGCTCTATGGAGTGTGCCTAGACCAACGATTCAGGCAAGAAATATTTTTTGCCACTTGAGGCGGGCTAGTTTACTAGGCTAGTGGCCACTGGGAACATAATGTAAACCCATTTTAAGATAGCCTACAGTACATGTCATGATTACTTTAGCCTGCTAGCTCGTTAGACACTGTCATAATTATAACGTTTTCATCCACCTTCATTTATCAGGCCACAAGACTTACCTATCTTTGGCTGGAACTAATATACACAATACTAGTTTGATAGCCTATGACTGGACCCTAACAAGTCTAGGTAGCGGGCTAGTGCCCACTAACTAAACCCAAAGCTGTTGCATGAATGGAATCATTAGTGACTTGTCTGCAGCCTATGGTGATTTGGGTTAAATAACAATCTTTGAGAATTGAGTCTTTTGTATTCACCTGATGAATGGCTTACTTATTAAAATAATAATTAATTATTAAAATCATTGTTAGTTGCAGCCCTATATTCTACAGCTTTAATTTCAAATAGTAAGATAGGAAGAGACCATCCATGCACCTGTTGGCTTATTCTATGTGTTGCTATCTGAATATGAGATCCCCAGTTCTGGAGTACAGACAGCAAAAATCATAATGTAAAAAAAATATATTTATGCTTTTTATCATGACTGCTACCCTACAGTAACAGACATCTCCATATTCAGACACATACATGCATTCCACTCAATTTTGAGATGTTCTGTAAGATGTCAAGTAAATTGTTAGCGGAGTTTCCATGACCCCTGAACATGAGCAAATCACCAGTAGACCCTGTGCCTTTTTCTACTAAACCAGATGCTCATTTTTGGCTTGATCAGAAAACTAACCAAAGATGACATGATGAGCCTGCGTTGTGCTGCTGCCTGCATCAGATGAAAAACAAACCGTCTCCTAAAATCTCTTCTCAACTTCAGAGAGATGGCAGCTCAGTCTTGGACAGCTGAGCCACAAGTGCTAAAGCGTTTCTTTGTTATTACAGAAATAAACAGTAACTTCCTGCTAAATGATCGATATATGGCACAAGTCTGTAGGTATGTATCCCTTGAAGCACCATCCACTGTAGATCTGCAGTGTGTTGCTCTATGGGAAGGTTGTGCACAGACATCCAAATATGAAGACTCATGTGCACCAGCTTGTGATGTTGAACAGCATCACCATATGTTTCCCACAGTAAAAATGGTATCACAAAAGTGATTCGACCAAACCAGACTAGAAAGCAGGAGGGGAAATTGATAGAATTTTACCATTATCAGTGCCGTTTATCGATTTTGCTTATCAATCCAGTTCCTTATCAATTCTCCTATTGATTCCTGAGCGGTTTGTCAAGTGGGGAAAAAAGTAGTTCCAACAGGTCATAGTGGAGCTTGTTTGACCAGCAACGTTAGCACTCATACACATGTGGAATTTAAGGTCCTGGAATTTAATTCCATGCTGGGTCAACAAATGCTTGAGCATATTGCTGGTATTTTCACCCTTACATGAAATTACATCCTTACACTGATTACGCACAGCATTATTCTCATCTCCTGGTGAAATGTAGTCAAGTTTTGAATTGCTTTTTACTCTCCATAGCCCCTTTTACACAGCACTTCTGTTCCGGGAATATTTCACCTTTATTCCAGAATGACGTCTGTGTAAAAGAAAAGGTGGGATTATTTGGTTCCATCTCTGTAGTGCCTCTGGACGTAGTAACAGAGCCATGATAAAGGCAGAATCATAATTTGTGCCCGTCTTTCACCATTCCACAAATGTACGTAGCCGACTCTGCAGAGGTTAGCTAAGAAGCTATGCTTAGGTGTTTCCAACACATGTGTCACACTATATGCTGCACTGCGTCACCGTCCCTTTGATTCCAGAATGCATGTCTGCTGTGTAGAAGTCTCTACATATGGTATCACCATCTTTTTTGCAGGATCTGTGTATAACAGGCTCATGATTTGCTGTGGTTGAAACAGGTCAGCGGGGTGACGTAATTACATAATGTACCACAACGCAACATAGGAAAAAGTAGAAAATGTCGTGCTGAGAAATGAGAGAATCGTTAAGAAGAATTGATTATGCTGGAGGTGTACAAATCCAATGGAATTGATCAATTAAAACGAGTTCTAAGTCGGAACCAGTTTTCAATTCCCACCCCTACTAGAAAGTGCACAAATCAGCTATTAAACAATCATTTAAACCCCGTCTCCTGGTTCAGTATGGCAGCAGGTTTCCACTGTCCTGCTGCTCTTAGAACTGATATCTTAGTGTGGATTCCCTGTATGCTGTGGAGCCGAGTATCCTGTAGTGTATCAGCAGGTAACAGGGGTCCCTCCCCGACACTGACATCGGGCTGGGAGCAGCCTCCCTCTTGGTGTTTAAGACTGTTCCTTGATGCATGGGGGACAACCTGATAGGAAGATGTTGTTGTGATAACTCCTTATTCAGCAGCTTATAATGTAACACAGCTGCTGTTTCACTCTAAAGCTGCTGTTTATCATATAATAGGTGCTGCTGTGTAGAGGCAAAAAGCTGCAAAACAACTGTAGAGGTCAAGAAGGTCCTGGCCACCTTCACACGTGGCTTGGAAGAGTGCAACACTTTTAGTCTGTGAATAAACCCCCAGAGCCTCCTGTGACCTCCTGTCTGTATAAAGGCTGAGACAGACTAGACTAATAGCCTATATTTGATGTAATTTTACAGTAATTAGTGGCTATTATTTTTTATTTTTTTTTGTCTTTATGGTTTATTTTTGGTTACATTCTCTAACAATAGAGATTAAAACCAACTAAGCCTGGTTTCCCTAGTATCAGAGGCAGCCACAGTTCTGTCTGTGTTGCCATGGTAATGCTACATGTCGCTTGTAGTAATATACACATTCTATACATAACTCATCATAGCACAAAAAAGCAAAGCTAACAGTCTAAGACCAGCAAATGTTATGAATAATGTCATAAAACGAAAGCTCAGTGGGACAAACTTTACTAAGGTAACACTAAGAAGCCAACAGTGAAAATATAATTTTTCTACCAGTAAAACGAGCCAAAGATGAGCAACAGTAAAGGTGGAATAATGAAACAATGATTACAAATTCTGTCATACCTTTGCTGTTTTCGGATCATAACTTGGTTTTATATGAAAGGGACTTCTGTTATCAGCTACTCCATTGTCATGTGTTACACTGAAATGATTCCCACTGGAAACAAATGGTCCAGGTCTTAAGAGGCTGAACACCAAAATACTGATTTGACATATATCATGATAATTTTCATTACTGACTGATGCAATGATTTTCATCAAGATAACATTTTTGGCTTTATCTCCCAGCTCTACCCTGGTGATCTACAAGTGTAAACCCAGTTCCAGGACATGAAGGAACTTGGTTATTAACAACCAAAGCTTGCCCCCTATAGGTCAGCTGGGGCTGGGCAGTCAAACCTACCCAAAGCCTTTTCTTGATCTGAAGATTGAAACCCAATATCCACCAACTGATGCTGAGATACAGATATGGGAAAAAATTATTAGACCACACCTTGTTTTCTTCAATTCTTGTTCATTTAAATACCAGGTACATTTATTTGGACAAATATAATAATAATAATAATAATAATAATAATAATAATAATAATAATTTAAAAAAAACAGCTCAATATTGTTTCATTTCAGACCTGATGTCTATCCATTTTCCATGTTTTCTTGATAAAAACCAAAATCACTTCAGTTCTTACATTAACATCTATGGCATTGCACTGACAAAAAAAGTGCTTTTAGACAGTCCATGTCTTCTCTTCTGTCTGTTTTAGTCACATGATACACACAGGAGTTAGTACTCGATTGCATAACCATCATTTCTGATGACTTTTGATGGTCTAATATTTTTTTTTTCCTCAAGAGTATATCAATATTGTACCATATCAAAACTAAGTACCTGGAACTGAGCATAGCTTCTGTTGCACAAGAGCATCTAAAGTGTATTCTAAGGAATTCTCCAGTCTTTTTAGAATCTGTGCAATAATAATAGTGAATCCAGTCTCTGGGATTTCAGGCTGTCATACCCATTATAGAGTTACTTTCCAATGCAATGCATCAACATCTCATGAACCCTTGAAGGAAATATCTCCGAAACTACCAAAAGAGATGTCGGACTCCAGTTTAAGTGTCTGTTTCATCAGGACAGATCTGCGTATCTCCAGCACACTGTCATAGTCAGTGTTCTGAGTTGGTGGATCAGATGGATGGATCGTCCCATTCTGAAACATGAGCATCAATATCTTTAACTGTCATTAAAGCACCTTTTGTTTGTTGTTTTAAGTGACAAACCTACTGAAAGCCTTCATCCAATATGCACCCTGGTCCTGGTATAGCCATCACTGTTACTGTATCTTTTAATACCTTGATTATCTATTTAATCAAGGAAACCATTATTCTCCTTTAATGAGTATGACTGATGATCATCCTATGACATAACATGAAAAAAAACCCTATCAACTGATAGTCTTCTATCCAATCCTCATCCTGATTTTCAGCATTTTCAATGTGAGTCACCTGTTGCAGAGATCAGAGCCTGCCTCTTACTGAATCTGTCAGTCTTGTCTCTCTAAATTCATCCACAGCTTGCACACTCAATCCTGGGACTGAACAATTAATATAAAAACATGAATTGCGGAGGGTGCAATTTTTTTGAGAAGGTAAAATGGGTCACGATAAATCATTGTAAATGCACTTTTGGGGTGTTACAGACATGTCCCAGCCCGCATTTACATTTATTTATTCATTCATTTGTTTGTTTATTTGTTTGTTTTTACCTATTGTTCAGAATTTACTATCATATTCATCACGTTTTCCCAAGGATCAGGTGTATCAAAAGATCTTTTATTTTGGTCATAGAATATATATACATTTCATCAGCCTAAATGCATTTATTTGGATTCCTTTATTAAGTATTTAACAGATGAAGGTGTATGTAACTGTGTGTATTTTCATTGACATGATTTATCGAATATATATCTCTATCTGGTTAATCTACCATTCAATCATTTTCTGTACCCATTTGATCTTGCAGGGGTTGCAGGAGCCTATCCTTGCTGACATCAGGCAAAAGATGGTACAGCCTGGACAGGTTGGCAGTTCATTGTTGGGCTGACATATAGAGACAGATAACCATTCACTCTATCTCACTGAGGGGTAATTTCTACTGAACAATTAACCTGTACATCATACTACAAACTCAAACATGTTTACTAAGCTGTAAATGGGATGGAATGAAAACGAATCAATATTGGCTATAATACATGTAAAAAAAAAAAAAAATCAACAAAAATGTCAAATCTGAATATTGTACCTGAAAATCACTTCCTCTTTAAGCGTCTTTCCGAGCCTTCTGATCCCCATGATGATTTAGAATCATACTTTTAGTACAATTTTACTTCAACTCGACCCCACAAAATTTGTGCAATAAATCGGTGTGTCCACCTTGAATCAGAGCTTCACCTGTCCTGGAGTCAAATTCTACAATACCTCATTCATTTCAACCTTATTCAGGTCAAATTGAGCCTCTTTTGTGGCTGGATTTGGAAACACAGGACTCACAGGAAGGCTGCAGTTATACCTTGTACAAATTGTACTACCCTGATCAACTAATGAATCTAAAATAGCATATTGACAAATCCCAATGATACAACAACCCAGGCTGCAGAGGGGTATTTTTTGTCATATGTATAAAAGGTTTCAGAGCTTCATCTCCATGTGGAAAAAGAGTTGGTAGGAAAGAATTATATACATAAATGTAAGTGGAAATTTAGGCGCACCTTTAACAGGTAGTAAAAGATTACAAACATTCACATTAACCCTTTCAGAGACTCATATGACTTTACTCAAGTGCCCTAAACCAGGGGTCACAAATCCTGGTCCTCGAGGGCCAGTATCCTGCAGGTTTTAGATGTGTCCCTCTTCCAACACACCTGATTCAAATGATGAGCCTGTCATTAAGCTCTGCAGAAGCCTGATAATGACCGTCAGGTGTGCTGGAAAATGGAAACATCTAAAACATGCAGGATAGTAGCTGTCGAGGACCAGGATTGAGCACCCCTGAGCACTTATTCCGGTTTGGCTTGTTGGTATTTGACCCATTTCTGTCCTTGTTTCCTGTCTCCTGCCCTGTTTAACCTTCTGTCTGACTAAGAGTCTCGTCTACTCCCTGGTACTCCTGGTTGCCTCCTGTCTGACCTGCCTTCTGCCCCTGGACCAAGTCTTCAGTCTGCCTAAGCCCCGGAACCCGATCCGCCTTCTGCCCCTGGACAAAGTCTTCGCCGTGCCCCTCTTCGACCTTCACGGTAACGGACCCCGGACTGGACTGGACCACTGACCCTGCGTGCCCCTCATCCTCCATGGGACTTGTTCTGGACCGTGGAACCCGGACCAAAGGAACTTTGGGCTCTACTGGGTGACGAAGAGAACTGTGAAAACTGACTTTGATTCTGTGAACTGTGTTTATTTGTTTAAACCTTCAGTAAAGACTCTTAAAATCTATTCCTGTCTATGGTTCTGCATCTGGGTTCACTTCAGATCAGCTGTGAATACTATTCAAATGCATTATTTGTCTTCCTCTTCTTGCTATTATTATTATTATCATTATTATTATTATTATTATTATTATTATTATTATTATTATTATTATAGGCAAATAAAGAGGATTGGAAAAAATATTTTAATTCAGCACAATAAAATGAATTGAATAACCATGAACAGTAGAATAGTACTGTGCAGTAACATATTCATATAACGCACATAATACAAACCTAATCTTATATAGTTTACATATACAGCAGGAATCTACAGTTTCCTTCATGTTTTGTTTCATCTTCACTCCTGTTCAGTCCCTGCACAGATACACTGATGTTGATTCTGATCCATCAGACCTAAGCTCTGGTTGAAGATAGCAGAGACATGTTTACAACAGTGGAATGTCAACATATGGAAAAGATGCTAGTTGTTGTTTTGACATTGCATCTCACAAGTGAAGGAGATGTCAGTCAAGTCCAGTGTATGCACACCCACATCAGGAAAGGAGTGAAAACACCAGCATGTGTAAATCATGTCTGTGAAGAGCCTTGCAGTAAAAGGAACCATTTCGGCATTTAAAAGGGGATAAAGATAATGATCATATCAGTGCAGATTGTGGAATAAACATTTTCAGACATAAAGACATAAAATATAATCCTGCAAAAGTTCATCAATCAACAGGTAATGTTATATTTTGTTGCTTGCATTTCTTATTTCGTTGCCTTTTTCCTGGCTGGTTCCTGGTATGGGTAAGGTGTAGTCCTCTTCTGCTTCTGGAGACTTAATTGTTAATGTGACATTTCCACATGTACCACCAGGTGACAGTATTCCTCCTGTGCTACCCTCAAGTTAAGAGGTTCACAGAAAGACAAAATGCAGCATTTGACCAGGGCGAACAACTGGAACTTAACAACATGCCTTTGAACCTACTCTGCTATGATTCAGTGCTAGAAAGAACCACAATGCAAATCAGCTGATTGGTATTCAGCTAACACAATGCCATTTAACTCTAGACAACATAAATGTTAAGCTTGGATTCAATTAAGTGCTTTTCTCCACCATCAGAGATAAAAATTTCATTACACACAAACACACACACACACACACACACACACACGCTGAACCAAAAGATTATACGCAACTGACTTAAAAAAAAACTTAATACACTGAGGAAACACTGGGGCCAAATAACAACTGCTGGCTGCAGCTTAATGGGCAGAAAGTAGTGTAGATGCATCACCTTAAGACCAAAACTTTTGTTGAGCTGTAAACAAGTCTTTACAGACAGTGGAAAACAAACCGCTTTCCCACCAGTAGACTGTGTGTAACAATGTGAATGTCTTGGAGTCAATGCGTGAGTGAGACAAGAATAGAAAAGAACAGCCATCAACTTGAGCCTGTAATTACTGCCAGTGTACATGTTGTATTGTATATCTCAGCAGCAGCAGCCTTTTCTTTCAAGATTTTGAGTAATGGTGACAACAAGTACGAAAGCATCAAGACAAAACGAGAAACATTTCTACAGTATTTGTTGTTTTCCACTTACTCGTACAGTCCAAATCTCACATTATTCAAAGTGCAGTATTTACCTGGTCTTTTCCAACTGTATACAAACTACCAGTTTATTTTGCTTCCATTCTGCGGAAAATAATTGCATTCATAAATGCTGAGGGTGATTGTTTTAGCCAAATCCTTAACATTTCCTGTTGATCTTTCTGTCTCTCATGATTCCCAAATTCTGATACTGTGAAATTAAATTTTCATTCCTTCCTCAAATAGCTGAACTCACCCACTGGCCAAATGCAACAGAGCCATGAAACTATGAGAGACACTGAGGAAGCATCAAGGAAAGAAAACAAAAAAGCAACAAACTGATGTTTATGAAAATAATATATCCTGAAGTATTTTGTTGAGGATGCAGAGGTGCCAGACATAGATAACACCTGCAAATGTGGCACATTATTCTTTGTGAAAACTCTGAGATTCATCAGAGATTTAGACAAAGGGAGGATTTCTTATGTCAGTTCCAAGAACAAGGCATGAATCACAGCAGCTCTCACTGTTCAGTGCAGTGGTCTTACTGTGAAGGAGAAGAATGAAGAATAGCAAAAAATCAACAAAGCAAGAAATTGAATATTCTTCTTTATTATTGATCAAGCATTTATTTAACCGGAAGATTAAAGTTACTTCTTGAGAGAGACCTAATAATGTATGAATAAAATACAACAAAACAAGTAACAACAAAAATCATTACACATAATTGATTTCATTGCTATGAAAAAAGGCGTTTTCTCTGACAAAATAGACCAGGAAACCAAATCATTACATGCATGATGATATATATTGGACATTAAAGGGAAGTGAAGAGGAGGCATCATATACATACTGTATATGTCCCCACAGTCTGGAATACTAAATATATCCAAAGAAGATGATAATTAAAGATCCAGAGAGCATCACTCAAGACATACAGAATCTTTTTATGCTTTTATTTTAATGTGGCTTTTAAACCTTTTAATTGGAAACAAAGTCTGAGCAAACAGCTTCTATTCTAAATTAAAGAAAAATGCAAGAAACCAGCCATTGTCCCTTTCATCTCAATCTTTTGGACAAAACACCAGCCATAATCTCTAGGTCTGCCTGTTTCTGTCAGGCAGAACAGAAGGCGCTGGAACCATTTAACTCCTGGCCAATCAGAGCTTTCATTAACATCAGAGTTAATTGACTTAATCTACTCCAGGGAATAAAATTAAAAATTCCATTAATTAATCTTTCACGCTTCCTTTTGATTACAAGATAGAGTCACTGTAAATTGCTGTTTCCTCAAGAGTCTTATAGAAAGGACAACTCACACATAGAATATAAAGAGATATATAATAATAGAGAAAATGTCTATGTTTTGCTGGAATACGGAGACTGTTTTGTGTCTGGGCTGTCGCAGCAATTACGCTCACCGATGAAAAATTCACCATCACATTGAGAATAATGTTGTTTTTTTCACAGTTTCCATCAGGATGTGTATTCAGTGTGGTCTTGAAATGCTTGATGTACCATTTGACAGAACAGCCAGTAGACATGTAAGAACATAATTTGCTCATCATAATGGACAAATCAGGGGCACGCCAGCTTCAATCTCTGTCATCTGTTGTGTGATGGTTCCTCTCTTCTGCGGGTCATTTTGCATGCGGGGACATTAAAGGCAGCATAAGAGAAAATGGTGTAGACAGCATTTATACACTGTGTAAGTTCTAAAAATTCTTCAAATGAAGCAGAAATGGCCATGAAGCACTGCCAGCCACTTCAACTAGCTCCTGCAATGTGATTTCTATTTAGCTGCTGTCCAATTGTTGTGGCGTTTGACAGCAGCCTCTTTTGTCTTTTTTTTCCTCTTTTGTATCTTCTCCAATCATGCAAAAGAATAGTAAATGATTAGAAAGACAGGTTAATTTTATCCCCAATAGTTTTCCTGCCAAAACTCATTGAAGAAACAGCACTTCCTGACACTAACAGTCACTCTTTTACCCAGCTTTTAACCAATTTGAGTCCGAAGTCAGAGGCCTCTCTTTAATAGGATAATAAGGACTGCATCCTACTATGAAAAGCTCCACAAACACTGCCGTCTGGCTTATGCCGTAGCTCATGGTAATATACTAGTGTTGTCTGGGAGCGCTTGCTGACATTAACAAGATAGCCTTTCAAATATCATGGCCTTTGGGACTGGGTCACAGTTACTATTTATAGAAGGTCAAGACTTCATGATAGTTTGGCTCGCTGGAGTGATAACTGAAAATAGAGTGGGTTTAGTAGCTCTTCTACAGCTGATTTGGTGTCTGCCATTGCCCCAGGCTCCTGCACAGATGTGATCTTCACACAGACTCTGAGTTGCTGGTTTATATCTGCTTACTGTACTTCCACTTACATGACTTGTGATGGGATACGGTAGCACGGAAATGTTAAATGCTGCAGTGCTGCTGTTTGTGTTTAAGAGCAGACAAGGGTACAAGTGGAACCTGATCCTGAGTTTTTAACAAAACACTTCCCTAAAGCTGTCATGTAATGCAGCAACTTATAAATATATTGCCTCCGAAAATAGGATAATTAGCTGAGTTTGCAGTGTGTTGTCTTTTGAGTAACAAAATGCATTTTTTTTTTTAATATCATTTGATGTACATTACCATCTGCTGGCCTGAGCACTCCTGCCAGCTATTAAGAGAAAAACAAGTTAGCCCCAGTAGCTGCCAGATATTATCATCGCCATCATGTTTTCCCCCCATGACATCAGAAAGTAGACTTCACACAGAAAAAAAAAAAAAAGCTATGCAGCATATCTGGGAACGTTATTAACTTTTCATACCATGTCATTATCATTTCTAAAATAATGATTAATTTTGGATCGCTCAAATCAATGCAGGATGTCAACATCCTAATTGTCATGTTCAGGCTGATGAAGACAAGCAAGATTTCACAAAAGACACAGAGGTTCATTTTGTTCTCACTGCTTTGATCAGCTTCAATAAAGATAAAAGAAATGGTGATCAATCAATTCCAAGTCATTTGGAGGTTTTGATGAGTGTAAATCAGATGAGAAAAGTCAGAAATGGAGCCTAATTGAACTGAGGTTGTTTTTTTTTTTTGTTTTTTTTTGTCTGATAGGGTTTAAAGTGTGAAACAGTGAGATGACGTTACAAAGCATAAATGAAAATAATCTCAATGCCCCTCCCTTTGTCCAAAATATGCACTCTGCTCCACCCTCTGCTTAATATTTATAGCTGTGCCTTTAAAATGCTGGGGGTGATCCTGTGGGTCGGGTGCCTGTCTTGCTGTGAGTCTGGCCCTGGTGGTGAGTGTCTGCTGTCTTTCCTTCTCCATTCAGCCAGAGCCCTGAGCTGCCAAAACTTGTGCCACCATGTCTAAACCATTGTCTGACCATGATAAGAAAAAACAGATTTCAGTGCGAGGCCTTGCTGGTGTTGAAAATGTTGCAGACCTGAAGCAGAACTTCAACAGACATCTCCACTTTACGCTGGTCAAGGACAGAAATGTGGCAACAAAAAGGGATTACTACTTTGCTCTTGCAAACACCGTTCGGGACCACTTGGTTGGCAGGTGGATCAGAACCCAGCAGCACTACTATGAGAAAGATCCCAAAGTAAGTTGAAGTCAAAGGAAAGGTAGAGTGAACCCAGCTGATTATAATGTCTGTTATAATACTGGAAAAAATGTTTAACCTCAGACTATTTGTATCATCTTTAGTATGTATAAGGGTCTCCTCCCTTTGTGTGGCAGCTTTCATTCTCTTTTTTAGTGACTACATCATACTAGTCATTTACACATGTCCTGATGCCTGTACCATGCTCTGTCATGGCATTTGAACTTCAGAAGGACTTCTTAGCGCTCTGCTTGCTATGCTGACATTCTTATAGTGTGTTGAAACATAAAACCTCTCCATGACCTTCTGTGCCCATCCTGACTACACCATAAAGCACACAGCCTTTACTTGTGTCATATGAGCACATACCTCGTAGGGCAAATAAGATTTTATATAAAGCTTGTTGCCAGAGCAGCACCTCTGGAAAGAAAAACTCAGTGTATGTAAAGTTTTTAAATAAATAGTGAATAAAAGTTAAAGGAGCCGTAAAAGAACAAAAGAGAGCTGCAGGTTAGAAAGCAAAATTAAACTTTGCCAAGATATGCATTCACTTAGTGGCACAAAAATACTGCTTATAAAATCATTAATAACCTGCTGAATAAAAGGGATATTTTTTCTTTTCTTAACATTGCAGGAAAATTGCTTGCACATCTTAACTTACTCTGTATTGTTATTGCTCTTTTTTTGTCTGTGCCAAAGCCATTACATATTAATCTCAGTGAGGACACATTTATTTTGTACATTAAACTAGTTTCCAGGAGCTGTTTATGCAAAGGCTACAGGGCTAAACCTCTAATTCCAACCTCATGATTGTGTCACCTTGGTTTTTTTTGCTCTAGACTAAAGGTCAAAGGTGCATCCTTTAAAGGTCTACACGGAAACTTGGGTCAGGGAAGACATTTAAGCTCAGTCCAGGGTTTTGCTCTATATATAAGATCCTATTAAGCTGCAATTTCTTCAAAATTGTTATTTATCACTGTGTTAATATGAATATCTGAAAAAGAAGCTAATCAGCGAAATGAGATGATACAACGATTGAAGTCAGATCAGATGTGGAGCATACAGTTATAAATAATTCAGGAGATCCTGTAAAGCTGCACAGGGATATGACTCTGTCAGTCATTAATTAATATTTTACACATTTTTCTGAACCACTTTTGTTGCTCCAGACTTGTACTCACAATGACTGGGTATCAGGCTCAGGCTGACCTTTACAGCGACCTCTACAGGAGCTATTTTTGCCTGAGCCAAAATGTTGGTGTTATGTAACACCCAAAGCAATTTGTCCCCGCGGTCGCCTCTCTTCTCTCTTTTGCCTTTCCTCCTCAGCTTGTGTCCCTTCACCATGTAAAAAAAAAAAAAAAACTATAACAACTAAATGTCAAAGGCTAAACACAAGCTCAGGTGGCGGACCCCTGATCATGAAGATAAATCGCCAAGTTTCAAGTGTTCCTTGACATTTGGCGTATGATTTCAGTGGTTTTTGGTTTCACAGCCACATTTGTACCCATCATGTTGGAGTAAAGAGCTGTCGTGAGCCTGTACTGTTACGTCAGTCATGACATCAGTGGAAAATGGCGTTAGATCAGTAAATAAACACAATATATTTCTATATCGATATGTTACATCTTATCTATATTATAAAAACCAAGTGGCCTCTGTGTGTGTGTGTGTGTGTGTGTGTGTGTGTGTGTGTGTGTGTGTGTGTGTGTGTGTGTGTGTGTCCCTGGACTCACACAAAATCCGGAAAGAGCTGACAGACCAATGAAAACGCCAAGTTGATAGGACCATTATTTTAGGACATATTAGTAGTTTTGGAATACAATAGCCTTACAATCACATTGTTACATCCAGAACATTTTGGTGGTGACTGCTGGACAAATGTGGTACAGCATGCATGAATACACAACAGCATGACAACTACCACATCCAGAACCAGTGGATCCCCATGGGTCAGTGCACTAGTTGTATTATATTATTGTAGGAAGAAGAACTCAACCCTTAAATCAATTAGAATATAGAAAGAAAATATAAATAGAACACATGGAGGTAGTGGAGAAATAGCATCATTTAGTAAAATAAGGACCTCAAAGTGAACACCTTTGTTCTGATAAAAATACTTCTGCTTCTACGGAAGTTATATGTCTAGATGAGCACAGCAGTAAGAAGCCATGTTGTAATATAAAGAACATATTTCAGTGTTGGAAACATTGTTTTCTCTGTGAAATCAGAAATGTTACTGTACAGTATTGATATTAGTATGCATTAATCACTTTACAGATTTATCCTCCACTTTAAAATATTTGATAGAAAAGCAAGTGTGATAACATTACCTTGAAGTATCAATGTATCTTATGCTCCTTATCATACAGCGTGTGTACTACATCTCCCTTGAGTTCTACATGGGCCGCACTCTTCAGAACACCATGGTGAACCTCGCATTGGAGAATGCCTGTGATGAGGCCACGTACCAGGTGAGACCAAGACGCTAAATCAAAGCCCTATGTATATGTATTTGTAATAATGCATTAGATTTTTATAGCGCTTTTCAAGTCACCCAAAGCGCTTTACATTGTTGATCCATTATTCATCCGCTCTCACATTCTCCCTCTGGTGGTGGTAAACTACTTTTGTATCCACAGACTGACAGCTTTTAAAAATGTATACAATGACTGGTTTGACTGGTCCATGTTGTGGTCTACAGCTGGGTCTGGACATGGAGGAACTGGAGGACATGGAGGAAGATGCTGGTTTGGGTAATGGTGGCCTGGGCAGACTTGCTGGTAAGGAACCTCTATCCAATAGTTCTTGCTGCACTTGAACACAGTGTCACTCCTGTCCAGTGATTTAACATCTTCACATTTGAGTCCGATTGCTCCTTCACTGTCCTCAGCTTGTTTCCTGGACTCCATGGCTTCATTGGGTCTGGCTGCTTATGGTTATGGAATTCGCTATGAATTTGGCATCTTCAACCAGAAAATCGTCAATGGCTGGCAGGTTTGGGTTTTTTTTATTTTTAGCTGTCTGCATACGTGTATTTTTCATCTCATACTTGGAGTTGCCTTTGTCACTGATTATCCCGGTCAGTCATTTTCTATGTCTGGCTCAGAATCTAGTCATTTAATGAGTCTGAGTAATGCGTGTCATTATCCAGGTTGAGGAGGCTGATGATTGGCTGCGCTATGGCAACCCTTGGGAGAAAGCACGTCCTGAATATATGCGTCCTGTGCAGTTCTATGGCAGAACCGAGCATCACCCTGATGGCGTCAAATGGGTTGACACACAGGTGAGATTATACACGGCTTCATTTCTAAACTTCATTCATATTTGAATTCCTGTTCATAGAAGTAGATATTCTCAGTTAACCGATATAATTCAAATATCTGCGATCATTTGGGCAGGTGGTGCTGGCTCTTCCATATGACACCCCTGTTCCTGGATACAGAAACAATGTTGTCAACACCATGAGGCTGTGGTCTGCAAAGGCACCCTGCGAGTTCAACCTTAAAGACTGTACGTGTCTCACAAAGAGCATTTTACGGTCCAGTGTGTAAGAACCAGTTCTCAACTGACCTACCTGGTTAAATAAAAGTTAGAAATTCTGATAGCAGAAACACAAAATAATACTCATACTTATGCTTACTTCCCTGAAAATAAGAATCGTTGTGTTTTTGTTACCTTAAAGCACCATGTTCACAACACAACATGGGTCAAAGCAGGCCCTCCAAAGATTCCAACCCAGCCTGTGGGATGAATTTATGAAATGCAAATGTGAAATACACTGGTGATATTAACAACCAAGGACATCAAAATCATTTTAAGTAAAGGGCCAGAAACAGAAATTTTATCTTGAGTGTCAGACAAGTAAAATACTATCATAATAAATAATGAAGAGTCTAATTTTTGTCTAATGTAAAATCGTAACATTTTTGTGATATAAAATGTAAAATTGCACGAACATTTTTACATCTACAAACAATCCTTTGACAAAAAATAGGCATAATCCGAACAAATATGAAGAACCTGAAATGTCTTGAAAGAAGTAAGTGCAATATTAACAACATTCTACCTGTTACTAAATGTGTGTATTTCTAGATGCATGCAATCTGTGTAAATGATAAGGTGAGATATGACATTACTAAAATTGCACGTTTTTCACGATATTTCAGGTTGTTCATTTTTGTTCATGTTATTCACATTTTTTCAAGAGTACTTTATAGATGTAAACATGTCATGATGGAATTTAACTTTTCTCACTGTTATTATTTTACTGGCCCAGTTGAGATCATTTTGGCCTGTATGTGAACGACAACGGGTTTGACACCGCCTACATTTCACTGTTATATTTAAATAACGACTGCAGTTACTATTCCTTAAACCAAAAAGCCCAGAATGAACACACCCAACACTAGCTCAGTAAAGGACTTTTTACAGCTTTTGTTGTGAATTTTTATTTTCTTGTTGCATTTTTCAAGCCTTTTTAACAGACCTATGCCACTACATCTTACACACTGAACCTCTAAACTTGTAAAATAATGCAACCATTGAGAATGAACAAAAGTAAAAAGAGTTGCTTTTGTTCTTCCCTTTACAGTCAATGTGGGCGGCTACATTCAGGCCGTTCTGGACAGAAACCTGGCTGAGAACATCTCCCGTGTGCTGTATCCCAACGACAACGTAAGAAATCATGGGTAGATTTTAATTAGAGCTGCACTTATTATGATGGGTAGGCATTCAGTTGTGCACCTAGCTTTGAGAAAACAGCAGGATATTTAAAAGTGAAGATGATATTTTTAAAAAAATCATAGACTCTATGACTCCTGGATGGCTCTTATATTATTATAGGGTTCCTATGCCCTATAGAGTGGCTGTAAGATAATACAGTATCATTAAGGCAGGTATTGTAGCTTGGCTAATAAATGGATTTCCATAATTTAGAAGTCAGCTACAGCCACAGTGCTTTGTCTTCTGCTAGAGCCACTGTCAGCTCTTCTGGCTTCCTCTGGAGCTGTCTTTTTTATCTGACCACCATGTGCTGGCTCCCTGAAGGCTCAAGAAGGAGGATTTGGTTGATAACCATCTAGCCCTGAGCTTTAACTCAAAGTCAGTTCTGGTAATTTATGTCCGTGCAAGTGAGAGCAGAAACTACAGTGGCTGTGATATTCAGTGTAGTCCACATTATCTGTCTTATGCTCTTGTGGATTCTTTGAGCTGTTTTACTGCTATATATTAACAAGCCAGTACGATCAGTGCTAGATTAGTTGGTCTAATTTCCTAATAGTTGCAAAGACATCCCTACAGTAAAATCCACAAAGCCATCTGAAGGCAGCATTTCTCGCTCACACAGATTTACCGCAAACTGATAATCTGAAAATTTTCTCCTTTCTTTATTTTTGCACCTTTTGTGATTATGAGTTGCCTGATTTTCAGGGCAAGAAAAAAAAAACGTTATTTTAAAATTTTAAAAACATATTCCCGTTCACATGCTGAATATGTCTCTCTGTTCTGATTTGCATATTTTATGTGATGAATTTCTAATGTGGTTAAAGAAAATGTTCAATTATATGCACATGAAATGTACTAGATTAAGGCTGCATTTACATATTAAAGCTATGTTCTGTTTAATATGGAAGGACTAGGATAATTAGATTGAAAGCTTATGGACATACCTGTAGATGTAGTGTCACTGACTGGGTAGAAGAGCAGTGGAGTAAAAGTACAAAGACACTGAATTATTTTATTAATGACTACGGATTGTATTCGTGTCTGGTTTAAGAACAGAAACAGACAAATATGTGTCTTTATCCTCAGTTCTTTGAGGGGAAGGAGCTCCGTCTGAAGCAGGAGTACTTTGTGGTTTCTGCCACCCTGCAAGACATCATCCGTCGTTTCAAGGTCTCTAAGTTTGGCTCCAGGGAGATTGCTCGCACAGACTTCACCAAACTGCCTGACAAGGTGAAGCTAAAACTCAACAAAATAGATTCTGTCAAAAATGAAATGATTTCCCCCTGATGTTCTCTCTGTTGCACTGGCTCTGCCTGTGTGTTGAACTCTATATGTGTGGGTTTTATTATATCTGCTGAGAGACGATCAAATGAACAGTAACAACAAAGTACAGCGTATAATTCTGAGTAGACATTTAATGAGGTTTTATTGGTTATTCAGGTTGCCATCCAGCTGAATGACACTCACCCTGCCATGGCCATTCCTGAGCTAATGAGGGTTCTGGTTGATGAGGAGAAACTTGGCTGGGACATGGTGAGCAACAAATAAAACAAATAATTTTAAGGCTTTCAAATAGTATATTTATGATGTTTTTTCAGTAATAATTCAGTGGGTTTTTTCTTTCTTTTTTTTTTTGACTATTTTATGTATTATAATATCACTTATTCATGTCTTTTTACTGATGTTGAGGCCTGGGACATCTGTGTTCGTACCTGTGCCTACACCAACCACACCGTCCTCCCTGAAGCTCTGGAGCGTTGGCCTGTTGACCTGTTTGCTCACCTGCTCCCTCGCCACCTGGAAATTGTGTATGAGATCAACCGCCGCCACCTGGAGGTTAGTAATTCACATTGCAACTTGTTAAAATCCCCATAATATGCTGCATGAAATATGTCCCCATAATACAAAGCTGATGCAGCACAGGTTTTTAAGACCAAAACACAATCTGTGCTATACTCTATGTACTTTCTCTTACTGATTCAACACAGATAAGAAAATATATGCAAGACATTCAGATATTTCCATTTAAAGGAGTGTTTGTGGCAAAAACTAAGTAAATACAAAAAAAAAAAGACTCCAGATGTTCCATATCATGCATCATCCATATCGTTTGTTGATGCTCTTCTAGTTTTCAGTGTAAATTGATATTTTTGAAAGTTTCGATGAAGATAAACAACAGAAAAACTCATTAAATGCAGAAAAATAACTGTACAGATTGGAACCAGAACATAAGTGCTGTAAGTTTTGTAAAAGTTAAAGCCCAAATGACGTTTATTGTTTTTTAATTGCCATACCTGTCAGATTTAAGTTACAGTGACTCCCACGTCTCTGCTGGAGGCAAGTTGAGTGTTTATGACTTAAAACATGTTTTATTGGCTGTCGGGCTGCCAAATCCGAACAGTAAAGATAGCCCAGTTCTGTGTTTGGAAATACTGTGACACCTACTGATTTGTTATTATGTTCAGGTAGGTCTATTCACGTAATATAACACAGGTAAATTATTAAAACAGGAAATGTAAAATTTGACCAGAATGAAAAACACTCAAGTCCAGTTTCTGTTGTGTTGAACTCGGCAGAGAGTTGCTGCTAAGTATCCTGGTGATGTTGGCCGCCTGGCTCGTATGTCACTCATCGAGGAAGGTGGACAGAAAAGGATCAACATGGCCCATTTGTGCATTGTGGGTTCCCATGCTGTGAACGGTGTGGCCCAGATCCACTCTGACATCCTTAAAGCTACCATGTATGTACCTGCAGGAAACACATGTGCCTGTGAAACTGCACAGTGAATCACACTGCAAAAAATCCAACTCTTACCAAGTGTATTTTTCTCATTTCTAGTCAAAATATCTCATCACACTTAAAAGAATAAGACATAATCACCTAAAGAGTAAATTATAAGGAGATATATTTAGTTATTTTTCAGACAATATACTCTAAAAACGTTGAATCAACTTTAAAAAAAATTATTTGATAAGTCACATAAAAAAAAATTAGTTGCATGAACCAAATTAAATTACATTAAATAATTTTTTTTGGGTCTGTATTTATTCTCATAGTTTAACACCACAAACAAGGTGTCAGTTTTTTATGAGCTTGATACATATTTTATTCTTTATATTCTTTGAATAATATTTAATTTGGTTTACTCAACAAATTTTTTTTGTGACCTGTTGAAGATAATTTTTTAAGTTGATTCAATGGTTTACTTTTTACAGTGTAGATCTTGAAACTCTTATTTCAACTAATCTTACCAAGATAATTTTCACTTGTTCCATTGGCAAAAAAAAAAAAAAAAAATCTAAGTTGTCATTTCTTATTGAAAAGTTACTCTTTAGGTGATTATGTCATATTTTAAGTGTGATGAGATATTTTGACTAGAAATGAAAAAAATACACTTGTTAAGATTTAGATTTGTGCATAATACTTGTGTGTTCTTTTTTTCACTTCTATATTCTTCTACGTGTTTGCATGTGCTGCTGTGTCTTATCATCTCTATGTGATGCTTCAATCCGCCCGCAGTTTCAAGGACTTCTATGAAATGGAGCCACACAAGTTCCAAAACAAGACCAACGGCATCACCCCTCGCCGCTGGCTGGTGATGTGCAACCCCGGTCTGGCTGAGGTCATCGCTGAGGTCAGCTGCGTTTACAAGATTTCACACAAACATTCGGCAAAAATAATAAGAGAGAACAACTTTCACTGATTGTCCTTTTTTGGTTTCTGTTTGTTTAGAGGATTGGTGAGGACTACATTCGTGACCTCGATCAGCTGAAGTCTCTTCGCCAATTTGTGAATGATGAGGCCTTCATTCGTGATATCGCCAAAGTGAAGCAGGTGAAGCATTGGAAATGATCAGGATTTGGACCCAACGCTGTAGTTTAAGCGTCTGTCTGATACTAACACTGACATGATGTGAAAGTGTGACAGTTTCAGTACAACACTGTGAAAAGTTAATTCCCCCGTCCTTGTCACAGTAGTTGGTATGCAAATCTAAGCTACACACTAGCAGCTTATAATACTCTACACCAAGCCCCCTCCACCTGAAACATACACAGATTATGACTTAGTAATACACAACAGGACTTCTAAGAGGCTCCACATGCAAAAAGCCAATTATTTTATTTGTTTGTGACTGTTTCTTCTGCAGTGCATTCGCTAATGTAGTGAGCAGAAAAACTCCTCATTTGCTTTTATTGACATGTGCAATGTTGTTTTGTTAAAACTCTTGGGATGCATCCACAGTCATACACTTTATGAATACTTTAACCCATAAAGACCCGGTGCTGCTTACTGTATGTGTCAGTTCTTAAAGGAATTTGTCCTCTCTATTTAACCTTCCTTAAGGGATTGATCACCACTGACTGTAATATTATCCTCTGTATTTTGCGTTTTTTTCAGTGTAAATCATATATTTTTCTTATATTTAATTTACTGATCATGTAGATGTTCAAAAAAGCACAGATTAAAGTGAAAGGTTATTAAGTGAATTTTTCAGCAAAGATATTAACTGAACTAAAAACAAGTGTGTCCATCCACTGTCATTGATCCAACTCCATGGGTTTTACTGATGAATCAATGTTCTAGAAGACAACAGCGTTTCCATGGTAACTACGGAGCCTCTGAATATCCAAATGGGTCACATCTAATAACTATGAAAAGATGACAAACTGTATTTTACACCAGTTATTTACATGGATGATAGAATTAGTGCATGAACAGGTATTAAACATCAGTAGATGTTTTTTGTCAGTGGCTGTTTGGGTCTTTACGGGTTCATTTTGACATAATGAAGAGCATATTTTGAAAATGCAGGAGAACAAGTTGAAATTTGCTGTGCACCTGGAGGAGCACTACAAGGTAAAGATCAACCCCAACTCTATGTTCGACATTCAAGTCAAGAGGATCCACGAATACAAGCGCCAGCTGCTCAACTGCCTGCACATCATCACCTATTATAACCGTACGTTTTAAATCCTCCGGTTCTCATTGTAAAACAACACAGATCACCGGTCCTTTAACCACTTGATGTTTTCTGTAGGTATCAAGAAGGAGCCAAACAAGCAGTGGACTCCAAGAACCATTATGATTGGAGGAAAGGTTTGTTTACTTACCTCCTAGACTGCACACAGTAATGTCTTCTAACATCAGATAGTACATAGTTATTTGCTTGTCCCTTCTTGCAGGCTGCTCCTGGATACCACACTGCCAAGATGATTATCCGTCTGATTACAGCTATTGGAGAGGTGGTCAACAACGACCCTGTTGTTGGAGATCGTCTTAAAGTCATCTTTTTGGAGAACTACAGAGTTACTCTTGCAGAGAAAGGTAATTCACAAAAGTCACCCTTGAGCCCAGACCCTGCCGGCTGGCTTGGATTGTTTGGTTTCTATCTGTTTCAGTGTTTGTCATCCAGGTTGTTTTCTTCACCACAGATGTCACCTGTCAGGACTTTTTTCATATGCAATATCACTTGTGTATTACAGTTGCGTATTATCCCCAAAAAAATGCTCGTTAGAATCATTAACCTTCTTCTTCTGTCTGTTCAGCCATCCCTGCAGCTGACCTGTCAGAGCAGATTTCCACAGCTGGCACAGAGGCCTCTGGCACCGGCAACATGAAGTTCATGCTGAACGGTGCTCTGACTATTGGCACTATGGATGGAGCCAATGTGGAGATGGCAGAGGAGGCCGGTGAAGACAACCTTTTCATCTTTGGCATGAGGGTGGATGATGTTGATGCTCTTGACAGGAAAGGGTAAGGAGGGTCTTCATCTTCCAGCTCACCATGTATGTTTTAGTTCAACTTTGAACTAAAACATGTTTTCAGATTCAGATTTAACCAACAGATTTTAATAATTACACCTGTTTATGTTCTGTTGGGATGAAATCAGACTCTATCACCCCCATATTAGATTCATTATTATAGAATTAATGGATGTACTGTTGTGCTCATAAGTTTACATCCCCTCGCAGAATTTGTGATTCTTTGGCCATTTTTCAGAGAATATGAATGATAATA
>JAQQZY010000007.1:20065085-20078788 GCA_030068375.1 Ostorhinchus rueppellii | reverse complement strand
GGCTAATCTAAATTGCCCATAGGTGTGAATGTGAGAGTGATTGTCTGTCTCTATATGTCAGCCCTGTGATGAACTGGAGACATGTCCAGGGTGTACCCCGCCTTCACCCTTAGTTAGCTGGGATAGGCTCCATGTGACCCCCGTGACCCTAGTGAGGATAAAGCGGGTATAGAAGATGAATGAATAATTAATTGTTTTGTATTATTAATAAAATAAACACTCAAACTGGTGCCCTTAAGAAATGCCATTTGGAAAACAATAAATCACAACTAAAGCGAAGACCAAACGAAGCCAGGCCAGGCTAAGTGGTGTGTGGTCAGTACAATCTGCAGACAGGGTCGGGTGGGGGAGGTCAGAGGGCACATAAAGATTAACTGTGTAAAACAGTCACGTTCTGCCTCCAACACAGGGGGGCTGAGCAGTGAAAAATCTTGTAAACTTTGCGACCTCTTCCTTACATATTCCTGTTTTATAAGTAGTCTATGCTACCAAAACATGCTGAAATAACAAAACATGAATTTAACAAGACACTGGAGGATTTCTTCAGGGGCCCTTGACCCCACAATCAGCAGCAGGCAGTCAGCAGCAATTTTTCAGCTTATTATGGCCTGTCAGACTGTGCAGTTTAGTCACTTGGTGAGTTCCACCACACACAAACACACTGCCGTACTTTTCCTTTATTTTTTCCACCTGTGGCCATTAAATGCTGCCCTCTCTTAGTGACGGAGCACACTCCGACTACCACTGATTTTTATTTAGCTCACCACACTCTGGAAGGCCTGGGCCCTGTAGGTTCTGGGATGTCACAACAACAAACAAGACAAGTGTAAGCATCACCCACCTTAAAATATTTAGACAAACACTTACCTTTTCTGCACATTTCTCACAGATTCATCTATGAAACTACAGTTCAACGTGCATATATGAGTGTGGTTGTTGCCGTTTGGGGATTTAACTTGTATTTTCTGTCCATCAGTCAGAACGGCATGGGCTGGGTGTCTATGATGGCTCGTGTCGGCGCCATGGTGGCTCCCATGGTGCTCCTCTCCGGGGATTACTTACCTTGGCTGCCAGGTTTAATCTATGGAGGCGCTCCAATCCTCAGTGGAGTGGCTGCCATATTTCTTCCAGAAACACTTGGCTCACCTCTTCCTGACACCATAGAAGATGTTGATAACAGGTGAGACTGGAAACACCAAGTATTTCTGCCACAGAGTTGTTTTTCTAACATCTACACTGATCCCTAAAGCAAAACACCAATTTCACTATAAACAGGGAAACTGTAGATTTATTCAGTGAGAAAAAAAGATAAATCATCATTAAAATACACACAGTCGGAGATTTTTTTTTTCTTTTTTAATGTGGCTGCATTTTCTATTTTAAAAACAGGGGATCTGGGAGGAAGTCCAAAAAGTCACAAAAGGAAGCAGTGATCTTACAAGACATTCAGCCGAACCTTCTAAAGCAGACGGCCTGAGGGAAACGTATTGTAGTGACATGTTAATGAAAATCGAGTGGGTACTGCTTTTTCTCCGGCCTGTGTATTTATCTGATTTGCATGAAATGTGCATTATGTCTTTTGAATACTGGATAAATGGAGATGTAATGTTATTTTTGGACAGGTCAATACAGTGAAATGAATAGCTGCAGACAATCAGACCTATTGTTATGTACTGTAGTAGCTGTGAGGATGTCTATTTGGACTGTCGTGTTTTGTATTATAAATAAAGAATCATTTGTATCTATAAACCCTCCGCAGTTAAAATGCTCTCGCTGATGTTTTTTGTAAGTTCTTCTAACGTTGTACGCAACCTTGCATTTGAAACACAAATGCTTTATTTTATTCATTAAAATCAACACCCATTCCTTCGTGTCTATTCTGTGTTTCTTTAAACAGATTCAGCTCATTTTCTTTTTAGTTGTGATGTGTCAGGTCACTGTCAAATAAATGATCTGAATGAAATAAGGTACGTACAATGTTTGTCCAAGCAGGACAAGATGGGAGGGGTTTCAACTTTGGAGCAAAAATACTGCCATCTAGTGGAAAAGAGCTGATACAACATCACCAATGGATCAATAAATACTCCATCTGTTGTTCAGTGACAGGTTGGTTAAACACACCTGATCAGAATTTTAAGATCAGTTGAAAAATGGTATGAATTCACATTTTCACTGCTGTATCTTAAGAATGTTCTAAGTAGAGTTTCAAAATACAAAAAAAAAAAAAAAAGGAGAGAGATAAAGTAAGCAATTTATTAAAAACAATAGTTAAACTGAAATAGGCTATTCAGAAGTTGATCAAAAGTTTAAGACCACAGCCTTTAAAAGACAAAATTGGAGAAAAACTGTGGCTTCAATGTCATTTTCTGTCTGTTATTCACAGTGTTATGATCTCCTAATAGAAAAGGCACAAAAGCCCTCTCTCTTTGACCATGGTTGGATTGTTGAGCTGCATAAACAAAGCCTTTCACAACATCATCGCTGCTGAGGTTGGACACGGTGTGAAAGTCATTTTGAATTTCTTAACCCCTTAACGCCTGAATTTATTTATTTGCTGTAGTTAATACATCAGGAGAAAAAAACATTTTATTTCTCAGATATTAGTGTGTTTCTTTTTTTGTTTTTTGGAATAAAGAAAATAATGCATCAACCCAGAAAACTACATTTAACACCTGTACGTCCTGCATAAAAGTGCTCTGAAAACCAAAAATTACAGTATGACAAAGAAATAATAAGATATAGAAGAGCTTCTGAGACATAATCTATGTATCTGACCTTTGTGTCACCACTTCCCTGATGATGATTTAAAATATATGCTTCTAATTGACAAATTTGTGTTTTTCTTGTCATTAACTTCAATGCAGTTTATTTCTATTGAATTTGTTGCATATTTTCACTCAAGACAACCATGATGGCTATATATGTCCCACGTATGACAAAGTTTTTTTCCCATTACTTTGTCATGGTGGAACAATAATTATTTCCAAAGATCTTTATGTGTGTTTGATGACTTTTTTTTTTAAAGCACTACATAGATTTCTTTTTAGTTCTTATTGTCCATTATTGTTCTGGTGGTAGTTTAGTTGCATTTGTTCCCCTGTAAAACATGCATGTACTTCATTATACTCGATTTGACTTCAGTAACATGTAGGGTGATTTAGCTGGGATTTGACCCGTTCATGTCAGACTTACACAGTTATTGGGGACTTGGTGTAATTTGTTTGAAATGGGTAAATGTGGGATTTGTCCAAAACAATCATGTGTAATAGTGACAATGGGATATGTGCAATAGAGATTAAGGGACAGATTGACTAAAGTTTTGCATGTATTAAAACATGTGCAAACTCATTGCACATGCAAAAAATAAATAAATACATAAATAAATAAATAAAATGTATGAATTGATTTACAAATGGTGCACACTAAAGGTTGTGTCTTTCAAAGGTGTGCGTCTGTATCCAGTTAGTACTTTTTTCCACAATGAAAATACAATATGCATATGAGATGTAGAGAACGCATTTTTCACCCTCGTGAACATTTTTGGAGTGACAGAATAAAAAAAGAATAATTGAGACATACTACCCCCCCCCCCCCCCACACACACACACACACACACACACACTCTAAAATGAAAAATGAATGAATGAGTCATGTAATACCTTCTATGACCAAACTCCTTCAGTGTAACATTTCCATGCGTCTGGATCATTTCAGTCACTGTTCCCATTCGTGTTGGTGTATCAAACGCAGTTCAATTCCACATACAAAATTCTAGATTGCACACGCAAAATAGTGCACACAAATTAGGACCTTTAGATCCAGCCCTAGGAGTCATGTGTAATATTATCATGTTCAATAGTTGCAGTAGGAAATGTACAAAACAGTTATGTGTAATAGTGACAGAGGGATATGTGGAATAGCAATGATGGGAAATCTGCAATAGAATCATGTGTAATGGTGAGGATGGGATATTTATAGTATAATTCATATTCAAACCTTCATCAGTTTTTGTGTGATGGTTGCCTTGGTCCCCCTGTTTTAGTCTGTTTGTGTGCACTACTGTATGTGTTGTTACTTGCTTTTCTTTTTGTATATCTCACTTCAGTTATCCTATTACACTGTCTGTAAGTTTCTAATTTTTCTACCTGCTATGGGACTCCAGATGGAAATTAGCTGTATGTTTATAACCTCTTGTATTTACATGTAAATGTTCATTAATACAAACGATCCCATTTTAAAAATACATAAATCATTCATTCATTCACTGTAGTTACTGGAATCCTCTTAAGATGCCCTTATGATTTTTTTTTCTGCTATGGCACCATCTAGTGGGGATTTCACTGCAATAATGAAATACAAATATTATGTACAGTACGTGTGCACATACATGGATCCTGAGCACATGTGGGTTGGTATTCTTGGACTCCGAGTCATAAAATTCCTAAAGTTCAGTGACAAAGTGTGATGCATTGTTGAGCTCTTTCTCTAATCTAGGGCATCCTTTGTCACATTATTTAGTCTTTCTGTCTTGTTCTCCTGGTGTATTAGTTTAAGTCAGGATTAAATTCATGTGAAAATATCGCAAATTACTTGGAAGCATAAGCCAAATATAGTTTTATTTTCATCAAGCAGGAAAAATAATGCTGCACCAACAACACTTTTTGTCAACAATGTCATAAATCCCTGTTTATTAGTAAAATTGTGTTTTAAATAGTTAAATGAACAACTGCTATATGTTATACTGTAAAGTAACACTTTAATATCATATATAAACCTTTATGTGATCAACACATCTTTAGATCAGCTTTTGTGAACTTTCAGTTTCAGTCTGTGTACTTGTATTGCGTGCTGTGTTTTTCCAGGCGAATAAAACCTTAAGCCAAAGTAAAAAAAAAAAAAAAAAAAGAATAAAAATGCAGAGCCAAGACTTCTACAGAAATAACTACATCGTAAAATGATATGAATAAAGATTTATTTTCTCATATGAACAGGTGGATTCATTTTTCATTTTATTTTACAATCTATGACAATCGCATTTTTTTCTTTTTTTCTAGGATATTTCAGGAATGACATGGGGAAAAGGTTCTTTTTTATTGCTGAATGTTAAATGAAATACACTTTCACTGACTGGAAAAGAATTGTCTGCTGCTTTTTTACCATGCACCCATCTAACCTTGACCACAAGGACATGCAGAGGAGAGGTGTTCAAACATTTCAAGCGAGGGTGGGGTCAGGTGGGGTGGGAGTCATAAAATTAAACAGAAGAGACTGGCAGGACGTGCCTTGTAGCATCTCAATTGGGTGAGAGGACTGGCAAAGTGAAGGAAGTACCACATTTAAAGTAGAGGAGCACTGTCTTCTTTTGCATTTTTCAGACATACAAAATTAGACCCAGATGTGAGAAACTGAATGAAATATCTGCAAGTGACGTGTGACCAAAGACCATTCTCTAGAACAATGCCACTGTGTATTTAGCACATAGCAGCTATAATTGCAGATCAAAGTTTTAAGGGTTTTCCTTGTAACTCAATAATAATCGAATAATTCAGCATTGGAGTTTGTAACGAAGACCAGAAACACACCAACAGCGAAGAAATCTCATCAACCGTCCTCTCTCACTGAACCGCTTTTAATGGGTGCTTACATGATCTTATAAAGGTTTGTTACTTCTCCTTCAGTGGAGGACAGAGGGCTTCAATGATTTTATTCACGTTGTATAATCATCATTGTTTGTAGACTAAATGTGTAATGACTAGATCCGTCAACAAGACAAAGCAGTACACCGTACTATTGGAGGAAACACTATTCAGATGCTATTTGACATTATTGAAAGTGTGCATGTTAAGTGATCTAAAAATCAGGTGATAAAATAAGTCATGGACACAGTCATTCAATGAACATGAGTATGTGAACAAGAAAGGCTGATCACTTGATAGATGGCTGGATAATGGCTTTTAAAAATAACTCATGTAAATATGCATTTATATCATGTTATTTCATTCTACACTATAGGCATCACATAGTTTTTCACACACAACACACTACAGTCACCTCTTAGAAAATGATGTAATCAAACAGCAAAATAGAAAGTTTGCATATTTTTGCATTGTATGATCCTCCAAAGTTTCACAGCTATTTCACTTATATTGTCTAATATGATCTGTACTGTTCTCCACTGAGCTGCTTCCACTTGGCGTTCCTTCTCTCTGTATGGGAGTGTTCAGGGAACTGGTAGACTGTATGTTTACATCTAGACTCAATACGGGAGAGCCTTAGTCTTAGGTAGACCTTAAGTTGAGGAAGAGGGTGAACAGGGTTTAAGGTGGAGGAGGAGGGGTTATGTGGAAATCCTGAGACACTGTGTGGCCTTTAACTCAAGCCACAATAAACAGAATGGACACAGAAGGAAAATGAGGCTTGGGATTCACGAGTGAGAAGACAGAAAAAAGATGCAATCTTTTTGTTTTGCCACCATCTCCGATGGCAGGGGTCAACCTGCGCCAAGCGGTTGGGTGTTTGTCGGCCTCATAACAGACAGGCAAAGAGGCTAACGTGAGGCAAACCTGCTGAGAAGAAAGGGAGTTAAGTTGGGCAAGCTGGGAAAGGGGCAGAATAGCTGTAAACACATCAAGCAATGACCTACAAAACATCCAACCCTACAGCAGCGTCACCTGTTCACCTACTGGGGGTTACTGTTCTGATAAAAGGACTGTTCTGTGAATTTCCAACACCGTCTTCTGTCAGTTCTGCTGAGACACCAGTAGACCCACATGTTTGATGTTACCACAACAAACAATGAAATTCATCTAACAATCACAAATACATGCAAGCGAACTGACATGTGCACACACACACCCACACAGGCATTTACACGCGCACACACTCACACACAAACAGCACAGTGTCTCACTCTCCATAGACATTAGTCAAAGGGCAAAAAGCATCTACACTGTATTTACCAGGCGTTCTATTAGATCCCAAATCATAAACCCTACAGGCGATTCATATTAATGTAAACATACACTTTATGTCGAAGTGGTTTATATTGCGTGATATGGAAGGGGCTCTGTTCCAGTGGGGCTAGACTCCTCAAAGAATGCAACTTGGAAAGAAAATAAAACAGGAAACCAGAGAAGAAAAAAACAAAACAAACGAGTATAAAAAATGAGGCGTCCATATAAGAAAGGCTACAAAACCTCCACTGGCCCTCTGGCATCGGCATACAGCAAAAGGCACCACAATATTACTCTATTTTTTACGTTGTGAAAAAACTGGCACGTCTTTTTATGCTGTAAATCAAAATGTACATATAAATAGAGTTTTCCCTATAAAAAAGTCTTTGCTGTTAACTAGTAGACAACTTTTGCTAAAATGAAAATAAATATTTCATTTGTTTAGAATATCTGTCAGTTATATAAAATAAAAATATTTCTTATAGATGCAGGTCTATACTATATTGATTTTTGTTGGTTCATTTTCACTCTTTAATGGGGTGTATTGTCCGGTTTGGAGCGTGAGTGTGTAAGTCTTGTATGCATGTTTCCATGCCCACTGTGCCGCCCCGATGAGTGAGAAGTCCGACTGTCCACCGGCCTGTAGATGGTGGAAGGCTCGGCGTTCATGTTCTGCATACTGAGGAAAGGTGTGCTCTCACCGTCCTCCTCTGACTCACTATCTGTTAGGCAGCTTCGAGACCCATAGTCCCGAGATGCCTCATATCCACGTGGGGCCACGTGGCCATTCAGTCTGGATCTCCGCCAGCGTCGGCTGCCAGATCCACTGGACCCACTTCTCTTTGGTTGCTCCCTTGAGGAGAGATACTCCTGGGTGGTCTCATAGTCTTCATCCTCAGCCAGCCGGTAGGGGCTGGAGGGCAGGCTTCCCCTGCTGTCATTTAGATAGGTACGACGCTGCTGCCGGTACGGCTCCTGGCACTGGGCATCATGTAGGGGCACCTGGTAGCGGCGCAGCAGAGGCTGATCATCCTCCAGAGGGTAAGGGTTGTGGACAGCAGGAGGGAGAGACATGGCATGGCTGGCATTGGGGGACGTGATCTGGAAGGTAGGCACCTGCGGGGGCAATGAGTAATGGAAATCCACCGGTGAGAGGCGGGCTGGTGTCGTCAGGGCTGACACGTATCTATGATAAAAACAGAGGAGAAGAGATGATTAAATGAGGAAAGGCAAACAGGAGTGAAGAAGGCTGAGGGCATTTCCTCTGAACATGATTCAGTACTTAAGTATTTACAGGACAAATCCACACGAATGTACTGTATAGATATTGACATGATCTGAACTTCTGCCTCTTTTCTGAGAGAAGCAGTTGGAGGAATAGATGATGCTTTTGCCCAGTTTCTTCACCACTTCCAGTACATACTGGAAAAAACAACAAAAAAACCCAACTAAATTGTTGTTCTTTCTACTGAAACTTTTTTCCATCAAGGTAATAACATTTTGTTAAACCAGTCTTCTCCAGAGCAACATGTAACATATTCACTAACTTTGTGATGAATATATTTTGCACTCTGACACTGCTGATGACTGATTTTCCTTCTGTCTGCAGAACAAAAACTCCTTGGACGTACTTCTCTCACATTATACAAAACATTACAATTGTAAAACTCTGACTCAAAAAATGCTGTTTTTGGGTCCACATCTAACCGTTCAGTCCAGTCGAGACATGCTCTTTAAAGTGTCATTTAAAGAAACAGATATGTCAGAGCATTTGCACATTCATTAAATACTTTACAAAATTGAGTATTAAGTTCTCAGTTAATAAATGTGTACTATTTCACACAAAAAACCCTCACACACATGGGGTTAGTGTTGATCACAGTGCTACTAGGTCTTGGATGATCGCCTGTATTGAAACTGAGCTTCTCGTGTTCTTTGAGCCAAGACCCTGCCTGAGGTCCTCGAACAGAGGCAGTGGTTTTGGCTGCCCATCAGTATTCCTCAGCTCCTTTAGGCTCTGAACCAACCTGCCCAACAACATCACCCAGCCAACCACATGTCCTACTTTGAACAACCCAAAAAACACAATATCTTCCTCCAACTACAGTCCTGTTTGTGATTTACTTTACTTTCATGTCTTCTTTGCATATTATGTGTTGTTGTCATATAAGGTCATGAATTTTACTGCTGAAACTGTGACATAGTGAATCTATCAACACAGGCTGTGACCATTGTCTTGGAATGAAATGCACACTGATAAAATCTATGTAACTGATGGTAAATCACTGCACATCAGCATTTTCAGAGTTCCTTTTCATTCTCTTGAGGAAAAATTCAATTGGCTATGTAAGACACAAGCCTGAGATCTTCCCATAACATTGCTGATTCAGCTGATGTAGTAGCTGTTGCTATGATGGAAGAGGTGCATGTTACCTCGAGTGACTCTGACGGGATGCTGGTTATGCAACCTGAATGTGCATAACAAACGATTGGTGGCCAAGGACCTATTACAGTCCTCATGCTTATGACTGTGTCAAAGCACTCAGTGTATATTAGTATTGGTCCTGTTTCTCATTATTGAAAACTTCTACCACATAAAAGGGTAAAAGCTATTTATTGTCGGTGTTCTTAACATGTCCTTTTTAATTAGTTTCATGTACTATCTTGTTCTAATAAATTTCAAGTTCCTGTGGCAATTTCATGTTTAAGCTGGAAAAAAATTATATGCTTTACTTAGTCACACTGTGTATAAGTGTAACAAGGACCCAAACTTCTCTACTTTTATTAATTTATTTTTCAATAAAAATCCTCAAGCCATAGTCATATTCTAGTCTCCAGTAAATTAATAATGATTTGCACATACATTTTTTGCAGCTTGAAGGCAGAATTTACACATCTGAATGTTGTCCTGAATGTGGCTTTTGCATATCTGGACATGGTGTTCTTAAAAACTGTGCAGCTAATGGAACTTTGTTCTGCCAGAGGTCTGCTGCCAGTTGGCATATCCCTGCTGTACCACCTTTGCTCCAGATGATCTGAGGTCATTATGCACTCTGATCCAACGGAAAAATACTTTTTCAAAGAAATTAAATTTCATATACAGTATAGATTTACTGTACATCAAGATTTGGAGTCTACGTGATTTATGTAGGTCGTGTCCAATTCATTATTTCAGTGGCTGAAGTCCCACTGACATATCAGGGGTAACGAACTAAACTAAACTAAACTAAACTATAAAATGACACAAATAAAAAACAACTTACAGTTCAGGTCATGAATGACACGCCAAAATACTACTGATAAATAACTTATGGGAGATGTGATGAAAGCACATTACTTGGGGTAAATTCGATGTGATTGAGTTGCTGCCTTATAACTCATTAAAGGAACTGTCGAGCACTTGGTGAAATATGCTTCTTTGCCATTTTGCCCCGAGTCACATAAGACTGATATCTTTGTGCCTTCAGTACAGAAATATGTACCAGGTAAATATAGACAGCTTTGTTAAAAGATGCATTTTCACCACATTTGACAGGGACAGAATAGCTACTTCTTTCGTCTTACCTTTGTACTAAGGTTTTGTCACGTAAAGATAAAGTTAGTATAGATGACACAGAGCAAAATGGCAAACAAATGTCCAAATTTTTACGACTTCCTGTAGGATAATTAAAGGGAACACGCTAGCCAATCAAAATTAAGTATTGGCCAGGTCTATCATGCTACAGTAGCTGGTTGCACAGAGTTCCCATTGAAATAAGCACTGTTTCTCGTGCCTACCTTAGCGCACCTCATCATCATGCCTGCTGTGTGTCATTTTCCACTGAGTCTCTCTGAGTGCCCTGACTGGCCTCTCGAGGCTGAGAGAGAACCAGCAGAGAAAGCAAACTTCTCAAAATGTTCATGATAAACCCAGTCCCATATCAGCCACATGAGCCTGGTTCCCACCTGTCGCTGTGCGGAGAGTCACCCAGCGAGTCGAAGGAGTCCCCGTATTGAAGGCCCGACCGGTGGGGGTCAGTGTAACCACAGTGTGCTGCGCGCCGGGCCCGTGCCTCCATGCATGCAGGACTGCTGCATTTACTAGTCCCCACAGATGATGACATCATACCCGGCGAGTCAGAGAGGATACTGTCTGAATGCTCCAGGCTCCATGTCCGTTCCTCATGTCTGACAAATAAAAAAGTGTGAACACATGCACACACCCCAATATGACCAAGTGTGAGCCCTTATTCTACTGTCTTTTCCCAAATGATCAGAAAAAGTACCAAACTGAATAATCGCCTTCACAAATCACGCATCATATAATCTGTAAGCTTTTGATCAGAGAAACTTTTCAAGATATAAACATGTAGCAAAGGAATGTAGCACTGCAACAGGTTGAAATGATTCAGGTAGCATCAATGCATTCATCTCTATTGATTTATACAATTTTAAGGTCTTATACACTTCTTCAAATTTTCTATCTATACAAATCTCCAGTTTTGCAAAGATATCCAGATGCATACAGCACTGGACTAATTCCTCAGTATGCCACTAGAGCTACCTTCATGATATATACTGCACCCTATAATAAATTGTGGTCATTCTACTCTTCTTTTGTCTAATGGCAGGTCGCAGTTAGTGCAGTTGGTGCATTACCACCACCTGTTCTGTTGGAGTTCACTATTTACATATATTAACCTCTTGAGACCCAGGAAAACCCTCATTAAAAAAAAAAAAAAAAATCTGTTGGATAAAGTGTTTCCAGTCAAGACAATTATTTAATGTAAAGAAGCCAAAACTTTTACTTTCCTGGGTCTCAGGAGGTTAAGTATGGGTGTACAAATCAGGAAATGTTGACAGTGTGCTGTAGGGCAAACAAGTGAGTACATGCGTAAGAACATAAAATTTCTATGGTATAATTTGCATATTCATGTCATTCAAATGATCATTTACAGTTAAAAAAAAAAAGGCAGGTTCTTGCTGTATGGAACATTTTAAGAAGCAAATACATGCAATTATAGGGATCAATACTGACAATTATGGAACGAGCTGGTAACTGTATTCATTGCAAAAAGCTTATGTGGTCATGTGACTATGTAGGTCACCGTATTAATGTTTGCATTCAGCATAATCTACTGCATGCTGTTACAGAGTACAGGATGCAGTATCCAGTACGTGATTCCAAAGACAGTCTTTAATATGTGGACCGTTAAATCCAGGACTACAGCTCCCATGATGCTTCAGGCTAATCGAATGATGTCTTTTCAGCCTGTAGCACTGGTGCGTTCACTTGCCAAATGCTCATGCCTTGAAGGGGGTCTGACTGAAAGTTTGCAAATCATTCACAGACTTGGATGTGCAGGGGGTTGGTTTTCTACCATTCATTTAAATACCTCTGTCTTCTTCATAGTAAGACTCACCGCCAATACAAATGATAAGTCTGTTCATATGGTACTGTACTGTATATGAGAAGGTGGAATAACAAATACCTCACTCGGGCATGTTACCTGTGAGTTGATGAATGGGCTCGTGTGGAAGAGTTGTGAGATCTGGAAGAGGCATGGCTGGCTGGGAATGATCCCTCTGTTGCAGGCCGTATGACTCGTTCAGTTGCAGGGACATTCTTTGATATGTACTATGTCCAAAAAATGGATTTGGCAGATGGTTAAAAAGGGAAAAAACTACATACACATAAAAGCATTTGGCATATCCCTCTGTTCATAAACTTTAGGGGCAGTAAAAATTCTTTCAAACACTCACATCTACCATAGGGATTTCCTCTGGGCCTGGTCCTGGGTGATTGGGTCCGTTAGCTAGGTTACGATTGGGGTGTTCTGGACACATATTCTGTCGCAGATGATTGTGCATCTTCTTTCTTTGTTTCCTGCAAAAGACATCAAAGTTATTCCCTTTTGGTACTTTCCTAAGAAATCATGCAAAGATTCTGCTACAGTACTGTGCAGAAGTCGTGCACCAACATTTGGTTTCTTGTTTTAGCAAAGTTGCAATGACCACATATATGCAATTCTTAGTCTGTGCATTTAATAATAATTAAAAGAAATTAAATAAATAAACTGAGGAGATGCAGGAAATATATAGGCTACAGAATTTAAAACAAGCTTCATGGTGTCAAGTATTCAGTGTGACCTCCCATTATATTTGATTTATCTTTAATACTAAAAAAAAATATAATGCCTTACCCCTTTATCGGGCAAGTGACTATTTTTAGTAATTTCCTCAAACATTAAATATAGGGCTAATCCTGTGCCTCAGTGAGGTCCAGAAGCATGTTGGTTTTTAGAAAAGCTATACAGTGATTCAGAGAGGTTTTATGGACATTTTGAAGTTGTAAATAGTGAATATGAGTGATTTGTCAGTTTATGACCTTAAAACAGTTGTTTTATTGCCTGTGTTTACTTTTACTGAGTGCTACTCAGATATTTTATGGCAAGAGGAGGTAGATGACGACGCTTAGTAACACACTAAGGTTAAAATTTTGAATTTCAGAGTATTTCAATGAGTGCCTTATAAGGAGTTAATTCTCTGCTATTTTCACCCGATTTCATTCAACACATTATGTTTCTCATTGTTAAGGCTACTTTTTACACTAAGTACTTACTGTAACTAACTAAGTAACTAAACCATTTAGTTCAGATTTTATGTGTATTTTTTAGTACTGTACACATTATTTCTTCTATGTTGCTGTCGCATCTAACAAACAAAGACTGAGAAGTAAATAATCATTACAAGTAAACAGAAGCAACAAAC
>JAQQZY010000007.1:20036302-20050662 GCA_030068375.1 Ostorhinchus rueppellii | reverse complement strand
AGAGAGAGAGAGAGAGAGAGAGAGAAAGAGAGAGAGAGAGAGAGAGAGAGAGACACACACACACATACACACACATATTACTCGTATGGACATCTAGGATTCAGGACACAGAGTAGGACACCTGTAGGGTTTTATAATAACCCTAGAACATTTTCGCTCGAAAAAGTATAAAAAGTAACACTATCACTACCACTGGGTGATTTGTACCTGATATAATTATACCCAACAAAAAGTACTTGTCATAAAAATAGATCAAAATATGACAACACGTGACAAATTAGGGTGGTTTTCTTTTATTTTCAACTGTGGCGTGCCTAACAAAATGAAAAAAAAAAACAAACAAAACAAAACACAAATGTCATGGGAGGACCCTGAAAAATGCTTCAAAATTACTGAAACATTAGGAATTCAAGAACAAAAAATTCTTTTAAAAAAATAATGATACTGGAGACTTGGTCTTTGCTCCACCCATTCCTGGGACATGTGGGACTTCCCTGGTGAAGGCACAGACTCTTTGACACTCAGACAAATGCAACATATTGAAAATCATGCAAATACATTTGCTCAGGTGAAAACCACCCGGCAATAGTGCTCTAGGGTTAATGGCAAAAAAAAAAAAAAAAAAGCTTTGGTTAGAGTTTAGGAAAAACACTGGTTTGGTTACATTTTGTTCAGTGCATTGTGAGTGAATCTTTGTGGACTTCTCTTATTACTGTCAGTGCATAAATCTTACCATAAATATCGTTAAATAGTTACATATGAACAACATTTCTCAGGAATGGAAAAGTGTCATGGATTATTAAAACGCCGATGTGAGATACATGCATTTACAAACGTTGATATGAACCATATTTACGATTCAGACATTGAAATTACATATATGGTTTGCAGAAATGTACAACTGCAAGATTTTAATCAGGGTTGAGTCATGGGAAGTACTTGGAATGGCCCGCATCACTTGTATCCCCGGGCTAACTGGAAACATTAACTTCATCTCCATCAGTCAAAAAATGACTTGAGCCTTTGTTTGGATGATGACATATTGATGTGCGCACCAATTGAAGTCTTGCGGTCTTGGAAGAACCCGAGTGCTCCAGACTCAAAGAGGTGCAGCACGAGCATCCTAAACGTGTTTGATGTTCTTGTACTGCTGAGTACTCGCAGGTGGAGAGGCCCACACCTCGCCCCTCAGCAGATATGGTTCATCTGCCTAAACAACAAACACTGCATGCCTGTGATCAAAAACATCTAGACGGGACCAAAACACATTCCTACAGTATGGATATTTTACCCTCTGCAAATAAATGAACTTGGTCTCAAGTGTAAAAGAACTCACATTATGGTTTATGTTTCATAGAAGATCCAGTCCCTGAAGGGTCTGGAGGCAAAACCTTGATCAGCCACATGCCAAATGTCTGTCTGTACTTCTTAAACTTACAACGCTTTCTATGTCAGATTGAATGTTTGCTCCTAATACAGCACATCATTGTTGACCATGAGGTGTCAAAAAGGATATGTGGAAACCTTACAAATAGAACATTTTGGAAAGATGTTTCCATAAATTACAGAAATCCAGTGAGTGAGCTGCTTTCGCTTAATGATGCCACGCTTCCCAGTAGTGACAAAAACCATCAATGTGAGGACATTCATTGGCCCGTGGTCACCAACCGAAGTCTAGTCCATGACACTGCTCAGCAAATATCCCACTTTTTCCTATTTTTACCTCCACCAAGGTGATTATGGTTTTGCAAGGTTTGTGGATTTGTTTGTTTGTTTGTTTGTTTGTTTGTTAGCAACATAACTCAAAGTTATGAACGGATTTTGATGAAAATTTCAGGCTATGTCCGCTCTGGGTCAAGGAAGAGATGATTAAATTTTGGAAGTAATCCGGATCACCGTCTGGATCCAGGAATTTTTTAAATGATTTTTTATCATTGTGAGATCGGGCATGGCAGCGCAGAGCTGCATATGAGGTCATTCAGTGCTATCTAGTGGAGGAAAGTAAAAACACTACCTTAAAACCAGAGCAGGCATATCCTGAAAATTTCATCAAAATCCATCCATAACTTTGAGTTGTGTTGCTAAGAAACAAACAAACATACCCTGGCAAAAACAAAACCTCCTTGATGGAGGTAAAAAAAAAAAAAAAAAAGTACAAACACTACCTTGGCGGAGGTCTGCACTCTCCGAGTGCTTTTCTAGTTCCTATTTTTTGTTGCTATTCTCCGCTTTTCCCTCTGTGTCCTCCAGTCACACCTTCAAAGGAAACACCAGTGTGAAGAAATGTTCTGGTTTTACACCATACCTTGTATAAACCAGTTTTACTTCTTTTCATAAATGTTGTTTGGGATACAGAGCACATTCTGATAAATCATATTATTAAGGGCCAGAATTCAGTTGATGACATAAGAAAGATACATCAGAAAACAGTTTTGGACACACCTTCAAAACCTGACAGTGCCAGGATGAATCATCAGACAGAGCGATTCAAAGGAATATGTTGAGGAAAAATGTTAAAAGCACGGTTACATTGAGTCAAACACCTGGAGGCTTCATTGAGGGAACTGCAACTAAACGGATGCACCAAACAGTTATAAATCAAACATGTGCATCCACTTTAAGTTTTATAATAAACTTGTAAAACTTGACAAAAGTATGTAAAATCCTGCTGAGCAGCAGTAAAATATCTGGGGTTAGGTTTAGGAGGGTGGCCTGTAGTCTCATTTGACATACAAAATTCAGTTTCTGCTTCCAAACTGAACCCAACGCCAGAGTGTCACACCCAAACTGAATGCCCACAGAATTTTAAGACTAATTTCTTTAACCATTAACACTTAACCCGTAAAGATCCAGTGCTACTTCTGTGGCAGTTCCCAAATAAATTTTTCTCTTTGTGTTTTTTCAGTGAAAAATGAGGTATATGTCTATCTACATATATCTATATACTGATTATGCAAATGTTCATAAGAACTCTGGTTAAAGTTGAGGGTCATTATATCAGAAACAAAGAAAATTGAAGAAAAAAAATGACATTTTCAGCAAAAATACCAGTTATGTGTCAAACTTCATGGGTTTTATTGGTGAATCAATGTCATTCATTCAAGCTTTATTAAGGACAGATAAACTAGGTCCATAGGATAAGATAAAATAAAACAAGTAAAAAAGGAAAGAAATATCATATATTCATATTTTTGCTTATATATATAAAGGCTCAGTCGCTAGTGAGACCACATTTTAGATGTAAACCTTACAGAGCTTATCTTGGGACAGATCAGAGCTTGTCAATCAATAAACTGTATTTTACCTCAATTATTTGCATGTATTGATAGGATTAGTTTATCAACAGATGTTAATTATTTTAGATTGGTAGGTGCTTTTGGTTGGTGGTAAACGTTTGGGTCTTTAAGGGTTAAAATGCACAATATGTGGTACTAAACTGACACAGAAACTCGCTGATGGTAGACATTCAAATCCATTTAGACAGACAATTCCAAATAACTGTCACAAAAACTAAATTATCGTGCAATTAACTTTATTATTAATTAACTCTACGTACAGTATGTTGTCTCCTCCTATCTCTTGCCAAAAGCCTTTACGTTATCTTAACTCACACCGTTCTATTTTATTATGCAAAACAAAAAAATCCCTGGAAACCAAACCGACACAGACTAGAAGGTAGAGTTTTCTCATCTATTTGAAAACCCATACAAGGAGAGGTCCACACAGACCCCATCCCACGGAGGGACCCAGAGCCATGTCTGAGGTGATCTGGTTCAGCCAAAGCAGTGTTTACTCAGGCTGCACTACATGTTTACTGGAGATTACAACTAATGACAAGGCCCCAAAATTTATTGACATGGCTGGGGATACACATACAAATAACAGAAGAGCGTCTCATTTAGGAGCGTATGATGCAGATGAAGAATTCTATTCATATTAGGGTTGAATGTTGGCAGATAATTACAACCAATAAATTTGTGTTGAAAATATGTTTATACACATGTCTTACTGAAGTGTTAATTGCTGACAATATTTTGACAGTATATTCTACATCATATTACATGTGTCCTTTAATAGGAAAGTACTGCATCATGTTTCTTGGTAGTTCTTGTCGGTTCAACTGAACTGGCTTAGCTCTTTGTTGACCAGTCCACTTGAACTGAGAAGAAGTACCAAGAACAATGATGACCTGGGGAAATGAGAACCCACAGACCCACTGCATCATTTCATGATATACATACAGCAAGATTTAATTTAACCTTAATCAGATCTTTTGCTCTGTGTAAACACATACTATTAGCCTGCTGTTTCAACCCTTTTTTTTTTATTTATATTTTTATGTGCACATTGGTGTTATAAACCGAAATCTCTATAGGATGCATGTATGCAATAATACATAATGCATCACTCTTGAGGGACTATATGTGCATACGGGTAGAAATGCAACCTTTATATGTGCCATATGTAACTAAATTCATTTTTAATGACTGTGTTTAGGTTATAGAGTGTGGAGTTTGTGCAGCTGACTGCGTTTGGTTTGATTATACCCTGATGACAGATTACATACAGTATAAGGGAGACCAACTGAACAGAGACATGTGTGATGTGTTTATGTGTTACTGATTATTTTGTTAATGTGAATTTGTAAATAGCTGCTGACCAAAGCAAAGTGCGTGTGGGTATAAGAACATGTGCAGTGAATCATGGGTGTGTCCATCATTGTACAGCTGCTGTCCTGTCCTGTCTTACACTCTTTTCACACTTAGAAGAGTAAAATAAAATGTAAAATAAATAAATATCCTGAAAAGTTTGTTTTTGAAGAACATCGCAAACTCTCCTAAATGTGTTATTAGTATTCACTAATCAAGACACTTTGTTTCACCTGCTCCAGTTAGTCCTGTCAACTGAAGGACTGTTTTCTCTGATGTGATAATTACAACCATGGGCATAACTCTGAACAAAAATAGCTGAGGTTTATTTAGAAACTAACAATTTTGTTTTAACGTCCCCTTTGTGTTCCTTTATTGGCTGTCATCGTCTTTCCAGTGATGGCATTTTAAGCCGCATCATTTCCCAAGAGGGAAGAGGCTAAAAATGGTTGACAGCACAGGTTAGCTTGATCACATCACTCTGGACATTTTCCTCTTGTCTAGGATTTCAATGAGAACAACATGGTCTAAATAGAAATCCATAAATATGCATTGCAGGTCTAAATGACTCAAGTTCTATTCATCTGTTCTGGTGCATTTTTAAACATTCCATATGGTGCTGTCCATCTACAGTCAAAATCCCCCTCCTCACTCTAGAGACTGGAGATAAGGTGTATTTGTCAAGGTTACCTCTTGCTTTGCTGGATGGTGTCGACAAATTCCTTTAACCCAAGGAGATCATCTGCTCGGCTAAACAGAGTTATAAAGGCAGGGGGCATTCATCAACGCATATTCAACTACGGTTTGGTTAAAGTTGGCTTGGCTTTTTAACCTCGGGTTTCAACTTTCCTCGGCGAACCCAGGGGCTGAATCGAAGTTGAAGTTAAAGGGAGGTTTCCTCTGACTTAGTGAGAGCCACAGTGTTTAGCCATCAGCCCTTGCCACTGACTTTGATTAATCCTTCATGGCCCAAGAACTGAAAAGAAAAGCTGGGGGTGCAAGCAAGACCATCTGGAAACCTTCATAAACATGCCTGTCTTTCCACGCTCTCCAAAGGATTCTAGGAAAATCGTAAAAATGAAAAGAGAGGTCCCTATTGCACAGTTTTTTCCTCTTGAGGCACCCTGTGCATATGCAGCAAACAGAAAAGCGCTCACACTGAATTGCAGCCCTGCCCTGCACCTCACAATCCAGCTCAAAATGTGGAATTTTGTAATGAAATACATTTTCAGTTGGGCTGTCTATGGTGCAGAGTTCTACCTATGTCCGGCTAATTTATGAGAAATGTTTATAATTTACTGCAGCTCGGCTTAATCCGTTTCACTGCGATTGAACAGAAAGCCATCTCAAAACACACGGCAAAATCTGATTCTGCACAGGGAGAAAAAGCCAAAGCAGTTTTTCAAACCAGCAGTGGATCTGTTCCATCTGGACTGTGTTACGGCTTTGTGTTTTCGCTCTTAAAAAGCAATGTTATCAGGATAAAAGTATAAATTATGTACCCTATTTGGGAGTTTGTCAGTGAGGGAGAACAGCATGCAGACCATGTCCACCTCTGACAGCAGTTTTTCTGCAATGAAGCAAGGCAGATAAAAGCGAGCGGTGAAGTCGTAAAGCCAGTAAACACAGTGTTGGGCAGTGGTGTGTCAACAGGTGGCACCATACCGCACCGCCAAACAGGGGCTTTAACTCATTCATCAGATCATGTCACTCCTCACACTTCAAACATTGAGAAAAATTAAACTTGGGCAATAAAAATCAGTGGGGAAAGTGATATATGTGTTAAGTACAGCACCTTCAGCAGCCACATAAAGAGGGTAGTACCTGTAACAGCCCTGCCACCCAGGCATGCTTTTCCACAAGTCAGGTTTATGTACAAGGAAAAAAGCTCAGAGTGCCCCCTCCTTCCCTTCCCTCACCTCCTGACTCTTGGCAGGGAATGTCTGACATGTCTCCTGTTACAGCTGGGACTGAGATCCTTTATCTCTATACCACAGGCCAATTCATATTACATGCATTCTTCCTTTACGTGTGCGGACTGCATTATGCACAGCTACCATTTTCCTTCAGCCGTTCTCCAAATCCATACATTCTGGAAGGCAAGAATAAGTAAGATAAACAGATAAGAAGGAAGTACAAAAGAACAAATTGGGAAATGCGGTTTTGGTTCAATAATATGACGTTGCTGACAGCTGGGTCTGATGTGGTAAAAGAGGATGTGCACTGAGGGTAAAGATGTTACATGCATCACAAAGAAGAAAATACTCTTTTTGTGGCTTTAATCTTTTAATATTGTACAGGCTCTGAATAGTCGCATTATACATCTATAGATTACTAAAGCTGAAGGCAAATTGTAACAGTAAAGTAAATATCTAAACCATACTTGCCACACACAGCCTGCCAGGTGGCTCCGTACATGTAAATATCCACTATTGTAGTTTAGGAAGATTTATATTTATTCCACTTGAAATTTTCTAGTCATTCATGACAATACATGCATTCATTTTTTGATATAAAACTCAAGCCCAGGCACATGTTGCAGCAATAAAAGAAACACAGGAAAAACACGAGTAAATGAAAAGAAAGAGATGGATACAGGAGTTATTCATGGAAGAGGAGGGTTAAGAAAAGGAGGTTGTCGACAGGATCTTAAGTTGGAAAATATATCAGGTTGCCAAAGCCAACAAAAAACAAGCACGCACCTACTTCTACTTCACACACGTACAGTAGGCACACCCAATCAATGGCAATATCCAACATCTATGTCTTGGAGCACTTTGTCATTGTACTCATTTGGAAAAGTAAGATTTCAGATTTCATGTCAAATGCCTGAAGAATTAAATTACTATTTACTGGAGTTGAGATGTATAAAAAAGAGGATTTTACAAGACAACATGAACAGCCTAATGCAAAGAAAGAAAAAAACACAGTGCATGTAAGGTTTTCTTCAATGGAAAATTAACCACAATTCAACCAACATCAATATGAAACAGGAATGTTTAGAAATGAACAAAATGGAGCCTGCCAAGAACATTAATCTACCACCCACTCTTCAGTAAGACTGTCACTGCCACAACCAGTGTGTCTTCTTTTATATTCTTGTCTCCTATTACCATTTTTCAGTCACATAGCTGATATGCCTGGTCTTGCCTGCCTCAATTGTCTCAGGACTGAAGCAAAATCAAAGAGGAGCCCAGTGTGTGATTGCACAACAGCTGCTCATGCACAGCGAAGAGGCAAAGTGCACTTAGGCAGGGCAGGGTATGAAACGGGTGCAGAAACGGGTGCTGGTATGACCACTGGTTGGCACCATGGCGTGTGCAGTTGGCAATACAGTGACACATGGTGTTTTGTGGAGCACAGTCCCAGACAGGGCAGGTCCCAACTCAGAGGCAGCTTAAGCTCCGTGCCGTTACCACTGCTGCTGCTGCTATCTTGTTTTTTAGCCTGAGGATGCCAGTTGCTTTCACTTTCTGCACGCTTACTTCAGAAAAAAAAATTGTTTACTGGATGCATAAGATGGTATCTTGTGTAACATAAGCTCAACAGACACAGAGGAGTAGCTGAGGCTTTACAGACACAGTAGGAATACTATAGTATGTCCCCCAAATTACATTTACGTATATATGACTATTGCATGAATGGCGTTTAAAAAAAAAATTACATTTTAGTACGACCATATTCAATGCTTTGATTTTGTTAGAGGGAAATGTAATATATCACTGAAGGATCTGCTACTTCTTTTACTTTCCATGATTCCCATGAAGAGGAAACTGAAGCAAATGAAGCTCAATGAAGTTTTCACTGCATGTTTTTAGCTTTAGGCAATAAGTGTATGGGAAATGTATTTATTATTGTTTAAATCGGATTCTGTATTCGTATAAATATTTAGCAAATTTCTTATTTGTCTCTTTATTTTTCATTCATTTGTGTTTTTTCTACCTGTCTTTTCCTCTACACTTGTTTATTGTATGTTGCTGCTGTTAACTGTGAAATTTTCCCACAGTCAGATAAATAAAGTCATATCTTATCTTAAATTAAATGATTGAAACTTAATGTCCTACACAATTTTTTTTTGGTGGCCAATATTTAATTTTGGAATTAAATGTAATGTAGGCAGCATTACTGTACGTCATGCAACAAACCCTTTGCATTAGGGTTATATAAGAATGCAGGGTTTCTGCAGCGTCGGCCCAACCAAGCTGATTTGTGAGGTCAGAACTGGGAGCTAAGGTTATAAGTTACAAAGTGTCACATCCCAGATCTTTCCTTTGTCTATCTGCTGTAGTAACATGTGGCAAGATGGCCATATTTACTTGTGACCAGCTTTAAGACAGCATAAAGAAATGTACTATCTGAGGAAGGTTAGTAATCAACATAGTCCTGACCGTCATGACAGGGGTTTGATTTATGATACTTCAGCTCATTTGTGATTATTTGATGTCACAAGTCTTGGTTTGCAGCTATTAAAGCTGGCAAATGTATAACTTGACAATTTATTTAATGTACTGATGTCATTTAAAGGGGTTATATGTCGTATTGATATTCCAAACTCTCAACAGCTGGAGGAGTATGTGAACTGAAGCATACTTGCAACTATGAAAACCACCAAGAAATCTGTATCACTCGCTGAATTAAGGATGAACTTTATTGTTTTATAGTATTATCAAGTTTTCTTCTTTAAACTAAAACTCATATTTGGACAGTCAGTCAAAAATAACACTGTCTTCATATGTTGTGTCAGCTGATAGTTTACATTATTGTGCTGGGACCTCTGTTTTCTGTACAGTTCGCGTTGTCAATAGTCCCATTAAACATACGTTTGGAATGATCCAAACATGGTCAGAACAGTTTAATCTGACCTGGCAAATATAAGAACATCATATAATCACTTTATACCTGCATAAGCCTGATAATCAAACTCACCCATGTGGAAAAACAGTGATTTATTTATTTATTTATTTATTTTATTTACAGCTGTATCCAGTTGTGCAAAGAGCAACAATGCTTCCAGCTTTTATCACTTTGTCACTTTCTTTTACTCTAAAATGAGTTTCTTAGTGTTTCTCATCCCATCTCATCACTTTCTGATGTTTTGGTCAAAGGCATCGTGGTGTTGTCCTCACCATTGGAGACCGGCAGAGTGGCTCACTACTCCCTCTAGTGGTCACATTAATCTGCTGGAACTCTGATATAAATGGAGTCAATTCATTTCTCAACAGTCCAATACACTGACATGTTTGGCAGAACTTAAGAGCTCTTTCTTCTAAACACTCTCATGATAGTTTTAGGTCATTTTTCAATATTTGAAAGTAGAAATACTACATATAGTGTGAAAGCATGACATGTTTTTCTCTTAAAAATCATACACACAAAGCTGAGGGACATTAAAACACAAGCATTAGATAACCAAAGGACACAACAGTAGTATGTGAAGGACAATAGAGAGACCAGCAACTTTCCATGGGTCGTCCAGTCAATGCTATACTGCTACAGATGTGGCAAAATACTTCAGCATTATTTTATGTAAATATCCAAATGTTATGTTACAACAACAGTGATAAAGTAGATAATCTCATCACTGTAAAGGGACCAAATGTGAGTTCTCCACATGTCTTCACCGTCCTTCATCTTTCACAGCTGGCCTTCATTTCTGAGGAAGGGCAGACTTTGTAACCTTGTACCAGATACAGAAGACATATACCACAACTCCATATTTGGGTCTTGTGCACACAGCCAGTGGCCAGCTGCAAGGACTAAAAGTTTTCCCTCTGAAAGCCAGAAAGCACACAGTCTGCTTGTATGTGTGTGATGCAGGCCTCCTTCTGACAAATACACACACACTCACACCACCCACCCACCCACACCCGCTGTCGGTCCTGAAAACAGGCAATGGAGGCCTCTGTAAACTAAGAAATGAGTTCACCCTGAGTGTATCAGTGTTTAAAGGAAGGCCTATTTCATATACACTTCACACTTACACACGAAGATGGAAATGGCTCTTACGCCGCTGATGGTAACCCCATACCCGGTACTCTGAAGGGATTTTCAGGAAACAACTTAGTCACCCCAACAGACGTGATGTGATGAATACAGCTGCAAAATCAACAACAAAAGGAAGCACCGTGATGGAGTAATGGGAGGTTTAGGATAAGAGACAGCTGTGGCTAGTGCTTTAAGGGGTGGAATGGTAAGTATATGTTCCTCTTGTCCTCAAAGACATCTATGACAAGTGTAAGGTCTGCCTGCGTCTTATTCCCAAAAATGCAAAGTAACAGGAGGAGCTGAGGTTTTGTTTGATGTAAGTGAACAACAGTTTACTCACAGACTAATATTCAGTGCGCTCGACCTCAAAGGAGCCGTGATTACTGACTCATTACACACACGCTTTTATGATACCATTTTAAAGTAATAATTCTTCTTTTGGTGAATTATCAACAATGGTAGACTTATTTGGCGAGTGAAGACCCGCACAGTCACCCAAAGTTGGGGTCACCATCAGGGAAAGACCACCAAGACAGCTGGGGGAGGGGGCTGAAAGAGAATATTTTATTATGCTATTAAATGAAGTCTCAAATAAGTTTTGTCCCAGGCCTCTGAAGAGTTAACAAAGCCCTGCACACAGCAAAACCTCGTGTCACCTCCTGCTCACATCACTCAGCTTTTCAAGTGTAACAGCTGCTTCCTTCCTCACACATAGCAATATCCTCACTCATTCACAGTGAGGGCTTAACCGTCCCCCATAACACAGTGAGATTACTGGATATCCTAAGATGTAAGATGTGTTTTGATTTTCAATAACTTAGTTGTTTTTGCAAAGATTTTTTACGAGTGTCCACTTGTCACATTGGATTGGCAGGATTTAGGTGAATCATGAAGGCTAACAAATCATAATGATGCCTAAAGAAACATTCCTAGATTGTATCATCCTAAATTTGCAATTTTTATTTCACTTTTTGTCTCATTTTTGGTTTTTTTATGAAGTATTAGGACGGTGCTACTCGGCAGCTGCCTCTTCTCTAATACATTAGTACAAATCTAGCACAGGCAATAACTCCTACCATGCATAGCTCTTGTCAAAAGCAATGAATTACTGACATATTAGGAACGTGATTTATGTTTTGTGTGTCAACCACCTAAATTACTCGTCTTCTGGCAGGTTGAGTTGAGGCTTTTGGAGTTGAGAGGCTGCTCAGTAACCTCAAAATGCATCAGCAAAATGTGAAGACACTTTATAGTGGTTGTGGAGGTTTTTTTGCTCACATAAACATATACAGGGAGGGGAAATAAAATTATTACATGCTCAATTAAATTGCACATGCCCAGACTTAAAATTCTAAAAATATGCAGGGTGTAACAAACACACACCAACAAACTACTGGTGTCATATGGTAAAAATAAGAGCTTCAATAAAGTATCAGATGAAACTGCTTGATATTCTTCTTAAATCATTCCTTCAGTTTAATGTATTATTCCATTGGATGATAGTTAAAGAGCAGGACTCTTCTTATTCTCAGTCCTGTTTTGTATGTATACCTTGAACTGGCTTGAAGCATCATGTCAGGTCGTGGTGGCTCAGCGATGCTACGTGAGCACACGACTTAGGCTTACAACATTGTGGGCGTTCATCCGCTCATGACATAAACTCTTCCATTTACTCTGGATCTTCCCACTGTGTCGGATGCTGCCCACTAATGCAGAAAGACCCTTACGAGAAACAAAAACAAAATGTAGTGTGGGTGAAGTGACGGCTTTGTGACTACTTCGACAACTAAATAAAACTGTGGGTGAACTTCAAAACAAGATCTAAACTGTGACACCCTCCACCTGTCATGTGTTCAACTGTAATGTCAGGCAGAATTACAACAACAACAAAAAAAAAAGCCTCATTAAAAATGCATTTAAGCGAAGTTAAAAAAAGGACTGGTGACATTAAACATGCTCTCTTAGTACAGTATGAGGACTTTTTCCATACATAAACACAAATGAGGTGTTTTCTGCCATGTAAAGCAGGCATAAAAATAATCTGGATCTATGTCGTTGCACTTTATATCTTCACGATAACATGTTTCTGAAATCTGCCTGGAAGCTGTTACGGATACCTTGTATACCTTAGGAATTTGTGGTCATGAAGGTGACTGCAACATGTCAAGATACTTTCCGGCTTTATTTCCAAGAGGCCAAGATCAGGATCAATTTCTTGCATCACACTTAATCTAACATGGCACACACTCAGCAGCAAAACCCTTGTGTCCTTGCTATCAGCAAATTGTTATGTGCTTTGTGAGTCCATTACATTACAACATCCGAAGAGCATAACTGGATCCTGATTTTGTGGTGAAAACCCACAAACTGACAAGACCCGAAATTCTGGTGCAATCAGACGGCCATCTCAGAGGAATGTCTGTCCAGACCCCAGGACTGAGGATAATTTTGAAAAAGTGGGCATGACTAATAGCACAGCAGTTTGATCCACGAAACCTGACAGGCTGTTCTCCTGTGGCCCATAAATACAGAACTCTCGGCAGATGTGAGGGCCTGCTGCTCTCAGACATGGCTGCTGCAGCTTACCCACACCAATCAATGAAATTGACTGGCTTAACAGATACCTCACATCCAGCCACGGCCACGGCTAACATCCTTTGGCGTCATTCGGGATGAGTTTATCTTGTCGCTTGCGTAGTGGCAGTGACTATGTTTTGTTTTTACTACTCAGGCTGAAGATATAAATAGATGGAGTGGAGGAAGTTGTTGTTTATCTAGTTCAGAGGCGTACTAACTGATCCACTGACGTAAGACAGATATGATTTACTGGAAGAAAAGAGTGGGAGTTCTTTGCATTATATATTTGTTTCGGTTACACTTCAGAACCTTTTAAACAGTTAACAGTGTTCAATTATTAAAAGTTAAAAAAAACAAAAAACAACAAAGTATCTACACTCACAAAATATGGTTATTTGTTTTACAATTTTGGACTGAAAATGTCATCGGACAAAGAATAAAGAATGAGTCTAACTTTTCACTTGTCTTATACTAGATGCTCATACATTTGAAGAATACACTGGAGGATAGGACAGGAAATAACACTAATTACACATATGTCAATTATAGGCATAAAAGACTCACAAATATCTATGAAAATCAGGATAGAATATGAGCTGAGAATCAGTGAACTATGAAACATCTGCCTAAATAATTGAATTGAACTTGAAATAATGTGTCATTTGGAGCCCATGGTGCAATGTGTGCAAGAGTTTATTGTCACTTCTTATTTTTTAAGTATTCATTAGTTTTTATTAGTCATTAATCCATTCAGACTTTTTTCAATGAATCATTTCTCTTCCCAGAAAGAGAACAATAACAACCAAATGTTACTTGTGTCATCTGATTTATGAATAAACTAAACAAAAGCCTATTATTCTTATATATGAAATGATTAAACCAGAGAATATTTTGGATTTGAACTATTTAAACTAGTATTAGATTTACCCAGAAGGAAAAGGAAAAACATCACCAAATTCAGACATATTCATCATTCATGTCCAGACAAAGTACAGTGTTAAAAAAAACGTCAGGGCTAATCAGTTGGATCCTTTTATGCTTTAAAGTTTTTTTTTTTTGTAATTTAATAGTTTGGCGACACGGTGGTGCAGTGGTTAGCACTCGTGCCTCACAGCAAGAAGGACCCGGGTTCGATTCCCGGGCGATCCT
>JAQQZY010000007.1:20017148-20036202 GCA_030068375.1 Ostorhinchus rueppellii | reverse complement strand
GATAGGCTCCATGCGACCCCCGTGACCCTAATGAGGATTAAGCGGGTATAGAAGATGAATGAATGAATGAATTTAATAGTTTGCGTAATACTAGGAAGATAATATGTCCACATGATATTGAGTTCAGTCTCTGCAGTGGCCTGAAGTCTGGCCAAGCACATATGGGTTATGATGGAACAGGGCTCCAACAATGACCAGTATGCCTCTGGGACACCTTGTAAAGCCTTTATCTCAACAAACTGAGCATGCTAAGGTTAGCCTAGGGTGCGAAGATGTTGGGTTTTTTTACACTGGCTTTTAAGAGTTATTAGGTCATTTTTAGTTGGTTAAGCATTAGTTCTTTGACAAGGGTGACTGTGTTTGGCTTCGGGATGGTGAGTGAAAACATGTAAAGGTATGTGCGTGTGTGTATGTGTGGGCCTGCATGCGTGCATGCGCGAAATTGTTGCTGGTGGGCCCCAGCATGACTGCTGAGGTTGGAGCAATCATATGTTCAGCTGTGATTTCCATCAACACATTCCTGGACGCTCACACACTCTCTCAGTGGAGCTGTGCACAGCACCCCCCAAGGATGTGACCTGCAGCCTGTAGACACATGGCTGCCTCACAAGCGCTTATCACAACACAGCAGCCTGTAGGATAATGGGAGGCCTTAATCTGAAGCCACGTGGAGCCAAGCAAACTTTGACTAGTGTTGCTCCATCACACTGGTCTTATAGAAAACAGTCGATGATATACTACACCGTTCTGCAGAAGGCCAGTAGGTCTTACCATGCCAGACTGATTACAGGGTAGAGGTCAGACTGCATGGACAACAAATGGTCCCTGGTCCTCCACACTGGGGGTTGGGCATGGGGCTGAAAACACCGCTCTGGAAAAGGCGGCAATTGTTACAGAAACTGTTACAAGGACATATGATATTCCAGACCACCAGGACACACTCCCTCACACACATGCTGTGTGCTGTTGTGCATTCTGTCATGATGCCAGGATTGGCAAAAAGCAAACAATAAAACATGGAAGACGGCCTAGCGATGTAAGAAAAGAATGTAAAATTGATCCCATGTTTCAAAACTCCAATCCCCAAAGCAGCCAAAATCTGAGCAGGAGAGAGTATTAAATAAGTCTTGAGGCAAGAAACAGTGATAACAAGCAACTTAAACATTCAACTCAGCAGAATATCCAACCATCTGTGCTGAATAATTATACAGTAACTGGCACTTAATCAGCTGACAGTGTGCATTTCTTTTCTACTGGTCAAACAAAGTGACATGAGTAAAATCCCCCCACAAATCCAATCATTCAATGTTATTGGCAACCTGCATGGCTGGCATGAAGCCACTGTGTGCTGTGTACTTTAAAATGCATGAGAGGTTCACTTTGAGTTTAGATTTTGTCCTGAACACGCAGGCTGTTTTTTGGGGGTTTTTTTCTACTAAACAAAATTTGCACACTGTGCTGCACATTGTGGGCTGCAGACATGTCACTTGCCTTGCTCCACCAGTATTAGTCTAATTGGATTGCATAATTACCAGCTGTTACATATAATATCAATAAACTTTTATCCATTTGAGTTTTTATTACAATTTACTTCCTCTGTGCATACTCCCTTATGAGGCAAATTCTTCACAAAAACAGAGTGTTCTTTTCATTTAAGAAGTGTTTAGACATCTCCAACAATATCTAATCACACCTCAAGGCCATGTGTCAGGTTTCTCTGGCATGCCATGTCTAATTGATACTATGCATATCATTTGAACCTATGTTCAAACTCGTTGATAAAATGCTTTGTTGACTTTGGTCCGCCTGAAATTTCATTTGTGGAAAAAGAGGATTACTGTATCCTTGCAATACGGCGCAACAGTGCAAATGCAAATTTGAAACTAATGCAGTGTTTGCATAATTTACGATGAAAAGCAAAGCAGAAAAACCACAGCCTCCTCTGCTTCCACCAGTCACAAATAAAATGCATTTTATTATAGTAAATAAATCTACAGCCAGCTTGCCCGGATCTGACACAAGCACAATACTCAGTGCAATCAAATGACTGGTGCAGAAAAGGAGCTGCTGAGCTTGGCTGTGGTGGCCTGTATTCGCCATGTGGTGGAGCTGAGTGATGGTTTCCCGAAGCCTGATTCCACCAGAATAGACAGCAAGCAGGCACAGCCATGTGCTCCACTGTACGGGTTAGAGAGATGCTCCTGTGCAGAGCTGCTGTTGGACTCTATTACCAATCATTAGCTTTCTGTTTATCACACACCATGAGGGCAGTGGATTTCATTATAGACCTCTGCTTCCTCATGTCTCCGTTGTGCTATCATGTACACATGCCTGATAAAGTGACACTGACATAAGACAGAAAAAGACCGTCCAGCATCTGACTGTCGATAGGCATCAGATACAGTAGTACGGTGCCGTAGACAAAGCTTGTAAGCACTAGCTGCATCTAAAATGGGTGTGAAAGTCTCCTCTGCAACACAGCAGGCTCTCGTCTTCCTCCACTTCATACTTTTCTCACTCTCTCCCTCACTGCTCGTCTCTTTTTCCTCTAGATATTTCCCCTTCTCGCTCTCTACCCTAATGTCTTTGTCTGCTTTCTGTCATGCTTTCCCTCATTTGGTATTTTCTCTCCCATTTATCCACGCTCTCTTCTTTTGCTCTCGGTATGCTCTAAATGAAAATGTTCTCTGCATAAAAATGAAGTTGATTTCATATTTGTTTTAAACACTTGTTTTTAAATGCAACCTCCGCTGACAGACAAAGCAAGAAAAAGTCCATTACTGCCACAAAGACTCCCTGCAAATATGATAGGTCTTGACGACCCAAAATTTTAGCATTTCATCAGTCTATGATTATCACAGCAACACGCACTGCTCAGTGCCATTTCCTTTTATTGACGTATGTAGTTTGAGTGAAGCCCTCCCCCAGCCTATGGACATACCACCCTTGATTCGCCCCGTCTTGCCTATTCCCCTGAAGCATGACGGAACTAGGCGTGCTGTTGTAACACAATGGGAGTTTTTTTTTTTTTTTTTTTTTTTATTGAACAGTGAACACGTTTGCACATACACAAACAAAAACACACAGAGACAGACATCTAGTGATCATGCTACTTGATAGGACTTACAGAGATGCTATTGTGTGAATATCCAGGAGTGATTTTAGGAAATGCCAGCGCTGACAGACACAAAGACGAACAAAGAACATATACAGCATATCTACACACACCTAAATGCACAGATATGTGTGAGTCAAAGCAAGGGGCAACCATCAGGCACAAATCTACTTAAATGCTAGCTGTATCGCCGTACAGTGTACTATACCAGATGTAGTCATATCATATTTTAAGTCCAAACACTCTGGTGTATCATATCATTGTTCAGCCATGTTTTATCCATTTCAGCTACTGTACTTTCAGCCAACTTGTTCACTGCTTTGTAATATTAGATTTTCTTTGATATTGCTGTATTAAACCAGTATTTTAGCCTGCTAAGATCATCATATAGAGTTTCATGTTCCACCAGTCACACGTACATAAGCCTTCATTAAACATCAGACCAACAGGTGCAACCACCAGGGATTCCCCGACCTTTGCAGAATATAAAGCACACACTGACCTATTTCATATAATTGCTATTAACATGCTTGTTTCCCAGTGATAACTATTTATCAAATTAATTTTTCATAAATGTAAACGCTGTACGTGCAGAGCTTGGAATCCCGGGGTCACTGATCCTTTAAATATTGCATGCTCAGGGGTGAAAAGAAATATATCACGGTGCTGGAGTAAGGCCAAGTGTCAACACAAGCACATGGTTTTAAGCCACAAGATATGGCTATAAAACTCAAATGGAGCTTTTCAACTGTCATAAAATAAAAGGAGGCAATATGCTGCCCCATTTAAATACAAGATGGATGACTTCTTTTTGCACAATTGTTTGCAGGATATCAAACCCGCATGTTGGAACCACTGAGGATCTCTGTTTTCCAAATACAAAGGGCCCTTTCTGTAATAATGCTGCTCAGCTTAAGTCTGCAAACTGTAAACAACAGTACTAAAAGGTAGTCTTAACAAATGTAAAGAGAGAAGGGGGAGTGAAATTAGGGCTTGAATGTGAATGCAAGGACATTGAGTGATGGCTAAACTCCAGTTCTTCCCTCTCCTTCGTCAGCTACACCTTGCATAACAGTGTGGGATGTCCACAAAAAAATCACCCCATAGTCAAGGTCAGCCACAGGAAGAAAAGTATCTCATCATGCTGTGTAAGGAACCTTCAAAGACTCCTTAATTCAGCGACTCTCCATATAGTGATGAGAAAATCAGTTTGTCAGGGACGTTTTTAAATAAGGTCAGTGTTCTCATTTGCAATAGCACAAAATAAAATCATGTCGTGTTGCATATGTGATGTTCAATTAAAAAAAAAAACAAAAAAAAACAGCACCCCACACTGCCTCTTTCCCTTCAACATCATAGTATCTGCACAGTATCAAAGTCAGCTGAGACATTATACAGAAGGCTTCAGACAGAGCAGGCAGGTGAACTCAATGTGCCAGCAGGAAGTTGCAGTTCCTCAAGAACATCAAGCAGTTTCTGACTCATGCGTGCCAGACAACCCGCTGTATAGTTCTTTGACAGTCCAACACCAGATAACATCAAGTTCACCTTGAAAAAAAGGCACAAATTGTATCGGTTCAGTTAGGTCCTTATATTTTTTTTATACAGGCTCTATCCACTTACAAGGCAACAAGCTACCCACAGCAGCCGCGCAATCCCTACCCGCACCGCTTGGAACAAACACAAACTCACCACCCCACCAAATGGAAGCAGCTGTTATCAAAACTCTTTCATCTGCTACAGTACTTTGCAAAAGTCAGTGATGCACATACACTACTACTGAACAAGCCTGTTAAATTCTATCAAAGTCTCTGAACATTTAGACTTTTTTTTCTCAACTTTCCACTTCTGTTGTGTGTGTGTTCAATACGGTAAAGTCTGTTGCTTTTGTTATGCACTGGTGTTGGTGCACTTTTAGGGGATTTCACATTGCCAGCAGCATGTAGTGAAAGAAAAAAAGTGAGAGATCACACCATACATTGCATTTAAATTCCATTCACCTCCAAGTGCATTGTACTGTTCCACTGATAAATGGCCCAAGCATATGTGTGGACAGTTGTTCTCCATGCGTGTTACCACTGTTACATGGCTGTTTGCGATGGCTCCTTTGGATCTCTCAATTGGCAAAAGAACAGTCATAACAACAACAACAATGCCAGTACATCTGTGCCACCTCACTTGTTTCTAAGAACTCGGAGTACTCACTGCTTTGGACGTTAACAGTGCCAGTGGAGTTGTCCTTTCCCAGCGGGTTCTCCACCACACATGTGTAATTCCCAGAATCCTCCAGTTTTGCTCTGCTGATCTGGACTCTGGAGTTTTTCCTGTGGGAGACAACACTTGCACAGCTGAGTCAGGGGAATCAGGGCAGGGAGGAAATAGCATGGAAACGCAACAAGTGGGAACATGGGGGACAAAGAGGCAGACAACAGGGCAGACGGCAGCATGGCAACAACTGCTTTCAATGGGATACAGAATAGCTCATGTAGGCCTAATGTAACCCAGAAAAACTAACAGGACATGTAGAGTTACATGTGCATTTTACAACTATATTATCCTCTGAGTGCACTGTTACTGTTTGGTATTATGTCCTAATAATGCAAATGTAGGCAAACCTGACCCAGCAGTGACACCTGTGGTGGAAAGAAGTTACTACAACATAAAACATTGAATTACCCAACACGTTTCCAGTCTTGTTTTGTTTTTAAGATCTCTGCACACCCACTCAAGTGCTTTTAATTTCTGGTTGATCAGACTCGTTCTGAAGGTTGATGGAACAACACTTTGGATTATGTAATATCAGAAAATTCAATGGATCAATGGACTCACTAAACAGTGAGATGTCCAGTCCTAAAAACATAGAATGGAACAACAGCATGAGCAAAAGCACAAGGGATGTGTCAGTTAAACCTCATTTAAATGCACTCATGCAGGGCATGATAATCAGACAGCATAAACGCCTGTGTAGGTGGACTATGGGTGTGTACGTATTGCTGGGTGTTATACAGTTTTCTTTTTTTTCCAAAGACTTGTTTACAGGGGAGCAGTAACATGTTAGTGATGGGTAACGTCGCACAGTCAAGCAATAAATACACAAAGGTGTGTAGCCTCTCGGTGCTTGAATGGACTTATCACATGAACACTAACACAGCTAAAGCTACTGCGTCAAGTAAACGATAAAGGATTAAGTAATGGTTCGCGTGTCAAAAACAGACCACAGTGTTTCATTCACAGTTGTGGCTATTTGTGTTGAGCCAATTAGACACAACAAAGCATAAAATCCCGCCTCCAGGAGTTTTCAACAAGGACAGTGTGTGACTGTTTGTGTTTTCTGGGAGACATCACAAGATTGTGTCAGGATGCAATCTGAGGTTGCATCGGCAGACACTAAATGGATCAATGTCAAGATGAAAGTCGGCACTGAGACCTTCACATGTGAAATAACATGAGCTAACTTGTTGGTCTGAATAACAGGAGTGTAACATGCATATACAAATTTACATTTTGTGATTAAACTGCTGGAATGCTATCTGTTACTGGTGAAACTGTGCCATCTGTAAAGTGGAAAGGCAACCGGTTCAGAAGAATTTTTAAATGTTAGTATAGAATTTTAGGAAGGACAGATGAATACTTTAATGTTTTTCAGGAAATAATCAACCTAAAGGGTCAGTCTGTTTGCACCAACCCACAGAAAATCCATTCTATTGTTTTAATGTTTGGATTCTCTTATTTTCTGTCCATGTACAAGCATAAGGCATGTATCTCCTGAATTAATTAAATAAGAATCATACCATGTGCTAAGTGAGATTTTATAGAAATGTACCACTAAAATAATAATTACACTAATATACAGTAATAAATATAAACAATGTAATCTAATTAATACATGAACCCAAACAAGGCAACTCATATCTGCACTTCCTAAGATGGAGAGAATATATATTTTTCAGTGATATTATCATATCGTGGAAGCTGCTTTATTATATATGTTTTGGAGGTGGAGCTGGTGGATACAGGCCACGTAGAGGAAAGAAGGAAGAAGCAGGAGGTGTCACAGTGTTAGCATTTGTTAGCATTAGCCACTTCTGTCAGCCCAGTAATCCTAACAACAGGAAGCTTAGTCGACATTACTGTGATTCTGAGCAGCAAACCTTCTGTACATGAGGTTTTACTTACTGGCTGTTCCTTATTCTGATATTTTTGTTTTTCTTGAGCTCGTTGCCATCTTTGAACCATCTGTAGGTAGGGAGAGGGTTCCCCGTCGCCTCACACTTCACTGTGAGCTTGCTCCCCTCGCCCACTATTAATGGATTCTTCATCCGTTTTAATTTGGGAGCAGCAGCTAAAAGACAGAAACAGAAACACCTGACGTTATTAACAAGTAGAGACACAAACTTGATTATAGTTTGCTTTGCACAGTTCATGCATAATCACATGTGTTTTGGGAGAAACAAAGACAGAAAGCCAGTCATCATCTCTATGGACTGAGCCAACAACTCTCTCATGTGACCACCAGATGTTGTCACCAGAGACATTATCATCTTTGCATCAGACTAATAAACAGCTTGAATATGACTCTGGCTTCAATGCTACAAAAACACCTGAAGCAGTATTTAGCAAACATCCACCAGCTAGTCTGGAAAATCTGCTGCAGCACAAATGTGTGTCTGCACGTATGTAACACATGAGTTCAGTGGAAGGTGAATAATAAGAAAAAAACATAACATAATGACACTATGATAACATATCTGCTGCGATGTGAACATCACATATCAGTAACACGGCTAATATTTCAGCACATGCACAGTTCGGACCATAGAGATAATCAAGTGTTTGCTAAATGTGTCATTCTGGCTTATATGTTATAAAAAGAATAGTAGCATGGATTCTACAGACTTTCCTATTCAATAAAAAAAAAAAAAAACAGAGTTTATAGAGAATGATATGTGTATAAACACACACATCCATGCACACGCAACACACACTCACATAAATGCTTGCCAGCTGACAGCTGCACACATGTTTAGGAGAAGACTCATCCAGGGAGGAGTGAGAGAGATGGGGTGAACAAGGGTCAAACAGGGGGCTAGCCAAGATGCCCCCTCTCTCGCTCGGTTACACACAAACACACTCTTGCTCTTGTGTAACATTTACGATTTCATGTGTAAGTAGTCCCACAAATTAAAGTTGTTTGCTGTGCGTCAAAGTGATAGCCACCGAGTGTAGACAAACAAACCATGACAAGCAAAATGAAGTATACATAAGAAATGACTTCAATTAAACAGTGAAATAGAGGTGCACCAGATTTATCCCCCGTCGTCCTCTTTTTTGAGAGACTGTCCTACTTCAGTGACCTGGTAAAGACGACATGTCTGCACAGGCAAAAAAAAAAAAAAAGAAAAGAAACCTAAGTGATGCTGCATTTTTCTTATTTCTTTGTGAATTTTGTTGCATGGCCATGACAGATTTGGGCTACTGTCAGGTTTGCATCTCAATAGTATAACTATTTAGAATAAAATCTGGAAATTAAGCAACAAATGCTGTAATAAGAGCTGTGTGGCGTATGAGTTGGATGGATATTACTGATGCTGCCTCACTTCACTGACTCAGCCTCATATACAAGTATTCACAGGTAAACAGCAGCTTTGTGAGCTTTGAAGTCCAGGACACAAAAGAGACGTCTCTGTCGACCACAACCCAGTACTGTGTGACAGAGAAGGTTAGTCTGCTCTGTCCGGTGTCTCTGACAGTGTATCCTCTGCACCTTGACACCAAAACTCTGTTCTGCCAACCCTGGACACTTGGCACTAATTCTCCTGAAAGGAGCCAGAGGTCACATCTCTCAGTCCCAGCCTTGGATCTCTTTGGTGCCAAGGTTGAAATGGATTTTTCTACCAGTGGTATAGGAAAAATATTCTTTGTTTACTTACTTTATATGCTACTCAAAAGTTTTAATGTGTCATGTTGTGGATAAATTATTATTTATATTGAGAGAAAAAAAACCCCAAACAAACACTTGTATGTTATTTTAATATATAACGGAGTTCATTTATATTGTGATATTAGTGATTTATATGACTGAATGAGATCATTTCAGTATTTCTGACTATTTAAGTAACAAATAAGTTTTGTTTTGGTTTTTTTTGTGTTGTCAAACTAGGTCTCAAATGACAGGATTTTTCCCAATTTAATTCCACTGAACTTTGGTTTTGGACAACAAGGACTATTTCCATTATACAGAGGCGGGATTTTTCCAAGACACTGCAAACCAGATATATTTAAGGAAGCTGTCTGGAATACACTTTGTTCTGATTTCCAGTGGAAGCACAGATAGTGAAATGTCAAATTTAAAATAGTTCACAAACAACACAGATCAATGGAAACGCAAGTATTTTTAGTTCAATAGAAGCTATTTGTTACTAAAGTTACTCTGTCGCTGCTTAGACAGAAGACTTTTATCTGTGAACAGCTTCCTGTTGGAAAATGTGAGCGATGACATTTATGGCATTTGGAAAATAAAGACAAAGAATCTGAAGGAACGCAGATGTGCCTTTGTACCTCGGTACTTAGTAACCTTAATGAGCTTATTCTCAAGATGGATCCTCGTGCTGCAATTGCTCAAGCAGTTGGTTCAAGATTTTACTATCCCAAAAGGGTTTTGGACCACATTTATGCAGTAAGGCATAAATGTGGTTTTGCTGAAAGCCATAACATTATACAGGCTGAATATATACCGTACATCTCCATTTTAAATCAACTCTGTAAGTAGTGCAGGTTTATCGATTGCCTGCAGGTAAAACATAAAGAACAGGAGATATGATGCTTTTTCTAAAACTTTTATTATAATTTAATAAAAGTATAGGTCTCTAATGTATGGGATGATGGATTGATGTCAAAACAGACAGACAATGCCCTAAGGTTTACTGATCTGCCTGATTTTCACATTATGCTGGCTTCTGGAAATCTACCAGACACGAGGGAAAGTAATGCACATTGAGCTAATTTGCTGCAAATGACAAATGTTTTTATAACAAAGTACTTTCACAAACATTAACAAATATGCAGATGTTTGACAGGCAGCTGACATTTACATGGCGACGTACAAAAAAAATGTACTGATCCAAATAATATTGAATTAAAATCTTCTAATTAGAAAATTGGTTCCGTCTCTTGCGGTGTCTAATGACTTCCAAAACTTACGGGACAGCGCAGAACTTTTGAAAACTTGCAAAAGAACTGAATTAATATCTGGGTGCCACGATTTAATCAGAGTTTAGACAGAGAAAGTGAACTTGAGTTCATACATTCATATACTCAATGTCCCTGGTCCAAAATCTGTATAATTGAACTACTGCATTTGATTTCCATACACACTCAGCTCTGCCAGACTCACTCCAGCACACTGCCTGAGGAAAACCTTGTCGGTCATACTCAGAGAACAGCAGGAATGAAGTTGCACCATAAAGAAAAATGTTTAGTACTTTGCCTGGACACAGGTCTGTCCTTGCCAAGCAAATTAAACATTCTTTGTCCTTGCCTGGAAAAGTTACAGACACAGGACTGCACTTCTCATTAGCCCACTAAGCCAGATGTGTAAGAGGGTCTGCTCTACCTTCAGGATACAGTTATAATGAAGACACAGGAGTGCATCACACACTTGGAGATCCAGATGTGCAACAATATCATACAGAGATTAGGCTCACATATTCAGTTAAATACTGTCTATCTTCTTTAACTCTTTATCAGTGACACAAAATAAATGGAGGATGTTCAAATAATGCCTAAATGTAGAAGTTGAAAACAAATCCTGATAGTGTGCTCGGAACATTATCAACATACGATAAGGACAATTTACAATACAACACAAACATGTCAAATTTACTAATTATGATGAATATTTTTAGGCAGAAAGTAAGAACTAAAGAGGCTACTATCGCTTGAGATAAAATAATTTCTTGGAGACAAATGGTTGTCTTATTTTCCATTACAGCAGCGGAAAACGTGTCAGACAGCAGTGATAAACCCCTGCCTCAACAACAGCCTGATTCACTCTTTTTGAAGCGAAGGGGCAGCTGCAGATATGGACTATAAAAACCAAATTTGAGAATAGAAGCCTATTTGGCGTGTCAACAGCTCAAGCTTTCGGTAACAGTTGGAAAACTCGACCCAGAAAGGAGTTCAAAAACAAAGCCGTTTGATGAATTAACAATGCATTGCTCATATTATTGAGTTAACCTTTCTGTTTTACTTCCAGCAGCTTAGAAAAGGAATCTGAGGCATGCCTTTGTGTTTCCCTCCTAGACAAAGTATCCCTGATTACTCTGGTGTTATGTCACTTCACTGCAAGTTGTCAGAAGACAAATTACATGGTGAGACAGCGAGAGAAATGGGTTTTGCATGTGGGAATGGTCTTCAGACACCGCACACCAGTCACTGTACCACAACATCTGTTCAAAGGGATCATTTCAACTGCCTCCCACAACCAACATACTTTCACTAAATAATTATCATTTGGTGCCTTGTTTATATATGACTCAAAACTCCTTATTTCTCTCACATGAAATATGTCAAACATGCTACTAATATAATAGAATAATAATATATAAGCTTTAAATATAATAAAGAATCAGCCAAATTAATTATATCCAAAAAAAAAAGAAAAAGAAAATCATCCATTAGTCATGCTTATGGTTCATTATGGAGTAAATTTAATGTAAATATTAATTTTTTTTAATTTTGTTTTATTTTAGTTTATGTCCATGTACTTTTGACTCAAAAATGTCCTGCTAATACTCAAATACAGTTGGCATAAAATTTGAATAAACCAGGTCAACGTAAAATCACAAGTGTTATGGAACTCTTGGAGGGGCGTGTAAATGTCTCTGCCATCGTTTCAACAGTTAAAAATATGCTCGCCAGAAGAGAACTGTTGGCATTTGTTGTCAAAACTTTAAAGGACACTGAAGTGAAGGTGGAGCGTGAAGCATTTCTGTCCATAAACAACCAACTCTTTGCAGTCATAAGAGCCAAAAGCAGGAACCAAGAGAGGCCAAATTTTCTAGATTTTTCCTTAATGAACAAGTATTATGAAAGATTGTGTTGCCTGCATTAAAATACATATGGAAATGTGAGGGGGGGGATTAGTCTTTTTACATAAACCTCTACATTTTCCAGCTGGTCCCTGGAAGCAGGCAGCAGTTTATTGCACAAATCTACAAAATATCCTGCATTAGGAAAAATCAGCTCGAACTAACAACAGCTGAAAATTGTGTATTAGCGTCGAATTGGAATTTACAGTGTGTGTGAAAAGGATACTGTATAAAATAAGTGATCATTTACACACTTGTGAACATGTTCACTCACATCCTGCTTGTATACTTCGATCGCACTATGTAGGTGGTCCAACTACATGGAAAGCTAAACTGAATCGCAGACTGAAAAGTGACTCATTTTCTCACAACTTCTTTAATGAAGTCCGCTTCAGTATGTTCAGAAAAATCAATACTACTTGTCTAAAAGTAAAACACACACAAAACAAGACCACCGCACAATCATGTCTAGCCAAAATGTTATTCCTGTAATAGTTACACATTGTTGTTACATAACCAGAATGTAGTAATTTTTCACTAAATTCATGTGGAAAAAAAGACAGGTTTGTTACCAATGTCCATGTGTGCTTTACCACTTAATGATATTCAAGGAAGTTTTTATGAATACTGCTGTTGCTGTTGAAACTGTGCCATAAAAAGCTGCATTCAAATAAAAGAAAAGGATGACAGTTTCCTTGACATTCACCAACTGAATGATGCACACACACAAATCACCAAAACAGGAATTCCAGTTGACAGTTTAGTACAAAAGGTAACATTTATGTTCAATCAAGAATAACCGGATGCCTTTTAATGTGAGAAAGCTGCTGGTACTGCTGATTGTCCTGACAATCAACACCCCGTTGTGTATATACAGCCTCCTCTTTCTTTTGGTTTGCCATTTACCACGGTTGGTCCCTTTGGCTCTCATCAGCTTTCTTGCTTAAGACTGATAGAAAACACTCACAGCTCTCAAACACACGCATACACACTGCATGTACACCTGGCCAAAACAGTGGCAAGATGATATTTAACCAACACCGGTGAAGAAACTGGAGCACTTATCAAGCCAAAGAGAACCCACATATTTCCCAAACCAGCTTAGAGTGAATCCTATCTTGTGTTTCTACAGACAGGTGTGTACTACAGATGGGCACAGTGATGGATCTTCAACCCATTTCTAATGTTTGACTGATACTGTAGTACATGTGTACACTGAAAACACAGTTTAAAAAGGAAAACATAAGTGGTCTGCTAAATCAGGCAGATTAGTGACAAAATGGATGTATTTTATGTCTGTCAATGGGGAAAATGTCCATTTATTTTCTGCTGTAAAAGTGAAGTAAAATGAAAAAAGCAAAGAGGACACTTCCAATGCGAATGGCAAAAATAGTTATAACAGCACAATGAATGGATGTGCATGCCATCCACTTAATTTTACTCTTAAACACACAATGGTTCATTATCTGCACATATGTATTCATCTCTTTGTATCTTCAGATATCTTCTGTTTGGTTTTGATTTGTGCCGTTTTAAAACCATAAGTGATGGAGGATGATGGAGGATAAGGAGGATTTGTCTATGCATGCACCATCACCTCCTTTGACTGCTGGTCTCTATAAAACATTTTGTTGGCGAATAAAATGAGAAAAGATATTTCAATTACAAAGGTGTGGTAGATGTTAGGACATGATAAAGAGCATCTGGCACCAAATGAAGGAGCCAACTATTTACTTCCGTAACTAATTATTACCACCCTCACTCTGCACGCACCTCCACTCATACAGAAATGAACTTGTTGTGTTTTGTCTTTGACACAAGTAAGTTGGATGGTAGAATTTTATGAATTATAATGTCAACACCATTGAGAGAATGTTTATTTAGGTCAGGCGGGCTGTGCAGGGAAGTCTAACTACTTGTTAAAAGCAAGACATGCATCCATGTTGTGTTGCATTGATGACAGATTTGATAAAGTGCCTCTAGCATTTTGCTTTCCCTCTATTTTCTTTATTATGAACAATGAGCAAAAGTCATACAGTTTTCCGTCCCCTGGGTGCCTTTTCTTTCCAGTAAGGAGCATTTTGGCACAAATGCTTTTATTAGAGTTTGCAAAAGTTCGCCGTCTTTCTAACCCAGGGCCAGTTTCATTAGAAAAGTCATGCAACATTCTTTAAAGAGTGTCAACTTTCAGCCACAATGCACAAAGCTTTCGAAAAAGAAACCTGAAAGGAAATCATCATATAACACTGCAGCAACACTATGCCCTAAATCAACATTTTGAAATCCTTTCTGGTCCATATTCAAAAGACGTCATAGCCAGTGAAAGAGCAATTATCGCTGAGAAATACCTGCTGTGAAGTAATCTCCTTAAATAAATGGGGAAAGCTATGTTCTCAGGAAAGATGAGAGCACAACACAATACGGCATATTGTCTTGTTTCTGTGATGACAGTGATGGTTGACTGATATACTGTCTGTCTTCCCTGGCAAAACGCTCATGGGCTAGATTACATACTATTATATGATGACACGCCTAAGACCACAAATAGGCTGCGAGTACCCATACACGCACAAAGAGTTCTTTAAATGCTGCAACATCAGTACAAATGCACAACTGAACACAAGATAAAATGCATTTTTCCAGAATAAGACTAAATGATTCAAACCATTAAAAGCACTGGCCAATTTACTTTGACAGTCATTCGCATAAAGTGGCCAAAACTCTTTTAAAACACAGAAGTATGACAAATGAGTCCCGGTACAACTTGACCAGCTGCAATCAAAAATTAGCAGAGAGGGACCGTCTGAGTCATGTCTCTGAAAGCTTCAGCCTCAGACCACCTGGAATCCTCAGTACATCATAGACTGATGCTGGGACATTTTGGTCACTATGGATAAAGTTTCTTTTTTTGCCTCTCCAGTGTTTCCTCTTAAGGAAACTATCTGCCAGAGTGGATGTGTGGCACAAATCCAACCCCCACCCATTTCCCCTTAAATAATTTCTCATTTCACACGTGTCTCCATCGTGATAAGCCCTGGTTCATTTTACTTTGACATTCATGTGTCAAAATTTAACACTCAAGTAAACCTGTTTATCCAGATTTCACCCTTAACTACCACAATAGTGAACACAATGTCACACAGACTGTTATAGAGCTACTGTTCCAGTTGTTACATAGTTCTGAGACCTGTGTCTCATATCTAGAAAGATAGAAAGTGAACCAGCTGAAAGGTCTAGTGATTATATTACAAAGTAAGCACGCACAGCCAAGCTGGATCATATCATATTCTGACTGTATGTTTTGGAAGTAAATGTGTTTAATCTGTACATAGGCAGTGCATTGGTGTACTTATGCCTATAGACACTTCTAAAAGTGAATTACTGATACATCACAACCTCTACAAATGTGTGTAGTGGATATTTAGCTGTTGGTAGCATTTATGACAACACCAGGCTCAGACTTAAGCAGTGAGTAGCAGACCCATCACTAAAAGCCTTGATGGTTCCTGTCTTTTTATCTTGAATGACCCACTTTGCTCACAGCACACCTGAAGAGGTGAGTGAGGTGCCATTAGTGCAGACACAACAAGCATCACCCATGAGCACGTTTTCATTTTGACCTACTTTAAGAGTTCCATTTTAGTATGGGCAAACCAAAGGTTCACACAGGTTACCCATTTACCCATTTTGTGAAAGATCAATGACAAATTTCATTTTCACAAATAAAACAATCATTCACAATGAGATTGTGATCTACTGTAAGCATTTCAAAGTCACAGGACATGTTGATTGGCACGTGTGTCACAGAACTATAATAGCAAACGCTCGGTCAGTTAAAAAGTCAAACAGATCTTGGTAAGATAATACAGACATTTATTTCAGTTTATTTTCATTTGTGTCACCTTTTGACAAGTAGAGGAAATAAAGCAGATCATGCACATTATACACAGGGTTCCTCTCAGTATATACGACAGCTGCGCTCACTGATTTACAGTAATGCCAAAAAATGTTCAGCAAGCACTCTGTGTCCAGTGTCCTTTGGGGAGCTGTTTATATTACATGTTTATAGATTACCATCAAATTGGAATGAGGACTAGTAATTATTTATGTATTAAAGATTTCATTCCTCATAAAAGCAAAAAAAATGAACAAGAAATGCTCAAACAATGACAGTAGCAGACGTTTTCTGAAAAGAGTTTGGACGCTGACAGGAGTGACAGCAGCAGGTACAAAATGGCTACCAAGATTAAAAGATGCTACGATACAGTATCTGATGAAACACAACAATGACATACTGTGTACCCACACAGTGATAATCCTGGCATTGTCCTTAAAGTGTCACTGAAGCGGGGGCTGGGCTTCCCCATGACCTGAGGTCAAACTACAGTGACATGCTGCAACTTGTAGGAACCAACACTGAACAAGCACATTGCTACATTTGTGACTCCGAAACACAAGCTGCCATGCTATCCCAAAGTCGAAGCAGCTTCCAGCAAAAACACAGACAGACTTTTCATGTTGGATGACTCACCACAGACTCTGAATTAAGATAAGCAGTAAAAGCACTGTAGCAACTATTAAATTATTAACCCTGACAAAAGTGAGTAAAAAAATATTGTATCCCTCTGTACAAACATCACACTGTCAACTATTTTATGAGCAAAGTCTTAAAAAAGCAGTTGTACTTTAAACTATGATATGTGGAAGAGCATTTATGAAAACACAGTCATGAGAAGCACAAACATAACCTTTAAAACAGCCAGTCATTAGTTTTCCTACTGCACCTACCCCAGTAGAACTGAGGCTCAGTTGGGTCCACAGTCTGAAATGTTGTACACAAGTCAGAATAACTGACTTCCTTACAACTCCGATGTATTGTCAGAACCAGATGTGCCTCTACATGCTGTCCACATCAGGAGACCGATCCATGTGACAACCTTGCAGCAAGCTTTGACAAGCCAAGGGGATATTTAGTCCCACACTTCCGTAACACTATTACAAACTTTATCTTATGTTGTTTCTGTCCACGTCCATCTCTGTCTCACACACACACACACACACACACACTTATAAATATATTGACAGTATTTACACAAATGTCTGCGCAGAAACCACTTTAATTTACTTTTACCTTTAGTGGGATCACCCTCTTTCTCCTTTTGTCCTTTCTTTCCCCCCTTCTTTCTCCCTTTCCTATCTTTCCTCTTGCTCTCCGTCATGCTGTCAGAACAAAGTAAATCCTCTCAGGAAAAGACACAATTAAAAAAAGAATAGGTACTCCTATTGGTAACGTGTGGCAAGTGGGCCCAACCAGACTCTGAGCCTGTTAGAGCGTCTCTCCTCCTATATAGACTCACTCACACCAATCAAGTACAGCAAGGAACCACCTACTCACAGCAGGGCAGAGAGAGAGAGAGAGAGAGAGAGAGAGGGAGAGAGAGAGGGAGAGGGAGGGAGCTAGGAGGAAAAATAAGGAGAGAAAGGTAGAGAGACTCTGTTCAGGAAACTAAAAGCGGAAAAGTGAGAGAATACAGAGACAGAGAGGAGAAAAGAAGGGAGGGAGTGAGGGAGGCATTTCCCATTGCTTTAAGGCAATCAACTGTTCCCTTACTGGATCTATCAGATAAGCAGTGGCTCTTCCAGGCCCCGCAGCCACAACTGAGGACTGAGAAAGACCAGCTACAAAAAAACCCGCACAAAAATCTGACAATGGCCAATTTAAGCTCCATCGCCACGCATTTGGCCAAGTCTGCTTCCACTACCCTGGAGCATCTTCTGCCTTGTAATGAGCCATACAAAAGTGGAGTGAGACCAGTTAAGCTGTCCCCTTTGCACTGCTGACCCCACCCAGATAATGCAGGCGGAGACCTGCCCTTTGCCAGGTTGATGTCGGGGTCTCAAAACACTTCACATCTGGTTCCGATTTGCTGAGCACAGATTCTGCAGATATGTGTAAGAAAGCGGTGTGTGAGGCGCTGAATGTCAGATCTGTATCTTTGACAGTTAGCTCCCTAAAAATTACATACAAATCATTTCTGGCTTTTCTCGCTGCTCCCCTTCCTCACCCCTCTCGTCTGTCAGACCCTCCTGAGCATGGTACGCATGTCTCAACATGTTTGTAGTTGCATCTCCTTCTTTCCCTGTCACTGTTATCCAGGTGTCACCACTATCAGTGGTGACACCTGGATATCACTATCATTTCTGTAGGAAACTCTGCATATGCACATGACATTAGATCTGGGCCGTCTGCTATTAAGTCAAATCTGTTTATTTTCTTTTTTTTTTCCCCACTCTGAAGAAGAGGCCAGCTCACTTACTTTTATAATTCTCTGTGTATTTGGAAAGATTGAAAGCAAAGAGGAAACTAGAAGAAGATATAGTTAGAGAGGACAGAGTTGGGTAAGGTAGAATAAATCTGGACCAAGATCAGTTCTAATGATGTCATGACTGAGGCTGGTGGGATTTAGCTTTTGGTTCAGTTCAACAGCAAGAGCAATAGTAGTATAAACATAGGTGACTATAGTGACAGAAAATACCTTTTGTCTTAATTTATGTGAAAAAAATACTTAACCCCTTGACGCCAATTGTCGCTAATTCACAACAAACCCCCTCTGCTCCAAAATGCAACCAAAATACTATCTGTACTCGAAAGCAAAAACACAAGTGAATTTTTTTCTAATAATTGGAAATAAATTCAAGCATCAAGGGGTTAAAACCTGTGGACATTTAGGGTTGAGTGAGTAATATATAGTGGCATCATTTGTGCAGATTGCACCCGACTCAAAAACCCTCTACTCAGCCCCCTTTTATTGTGTTACAAAAAACACAACAGCTCCTTATCAGACCTGAT
>JAQQZY010000007.1:19974837-20017048 GCA_030068375.1 Ostorhinchus rueppellii | reverse complement strand
TTTCTTTCTTTCTTTCTTTCTTTCTTTCTTTCTTTCTTTCTTTCTTTCTTTCTTTCTTTCTTTCTTTCTTTCTTCAATTTTGAGGCCTAACATAAGCACAATATCACCATCACCATGTTCATTTTTTGGTTGGAGCTGGAGAATAGTAAACATTGAAACCAGATCATGTTGAAAACACAGATCACATCAACTAACAGTGTAATAATAAACACCATAAATACATTTCAGCTACTTAATAAATGTTAACACATACAGTTATGTTTGAGCACAGTACTGTCATGTATAAACACACTAATTACAGCTACCTGAGCTAATTAGCAGGCTACATGACAGACCATATAATTCAATGCAAATTAGCTAAATAATGGTGTTTATTGTAATTAACTAGCAGTAAACTTCATGACAGATTCCTCTAACACTACACTGGAGCTGCTGTTCAAGGAGACAAATAAGTGTAATTTGGTAAAAACAAGAGCTCAGATTGTCTAATTTGGCAGGGGACTTAATCCTAGCTGTCAATCAAAGCCTGCACAGCACAACAAAGTCTGACAATCACCTGTCAATCACAGTGGCCACTCCTTTAATTGGTTCTTTTCAGGTGACGTCAAATTACAGCAGAGGATTATTATAAGCAAACAACCCACCATCCGTCTGTAAGTTTGATACCCAGTGTCACTAATGATAATCAGGTTTATTTACTTTGAACTGCTCTAGTGGTTTGTTTGTTTTTTAATATTTTGGTATATTTTCATGCTGCTCCACACATGTTGTTGTAAGTAAAAATTCTCCAATTTGGAGTTATAAGTGGAGCAGTTGTTTTGACCCGTATTTACAGCCTGATCGTTGCACTCAGCAGATACACAATGGTTAAATAATGTTCATGGAAACACAATGCACTCTTTGATTATCAACCATTGCAAAAAAAAAAAGCCCATAGAAAACATTGAACAGTCCTTTCTCTTATGACCCATGGAGACAATACTTAACGACCATCATTTGGAGCTCGGTTAAGTGTTTTCAGTTTTGCCAGTCTGTATTAAGCGAAAATGACAACCTCGAGCATGAAAAAACATGAAATGATAGCTGTAAATTGACTGGTCACCAGTAGTGAATTATTTACCTCAGCGTTCATACGTTAATACTTCAGTTCCAGTCTTTTTGATCCATGTACAGTAGCACTTCTGTTACTTACATGCATGGATGCAAGTCTTTAGTGACATTTCACCAGTTCATTATCATTTATCATTTCATCATTTATGCATTTGGCAGACGCTTTTTATCCAAAGCGACTTACAGTTATTACAGGGTATTGGTTACAACCTGGAGCAGTGTAGAGTTAGGTGCCTTGCTCAAGGGCACTTCAGCCATTGCCTACTGGTTAGGGTGGGATTTGAACCTGCAACTCGCCAATCTTAAGTCCAACGCTCTAACCACTAGGCCACAGCTGCCCTGCAGATTGCACCAGACTCAAAAACCCTCTACTCAGCCCCCTTTTATTGTGTTACAAAAAACACAACAGCTCCTTATCAGACCTGATTTGTCCATTCTGGGCTTAATAGTTAGAGAGATATTGACTCTGGTCCACAATGAAAAACAATAGGTGATAGTAATGCACCATAATGGTGAATCAAAAAGTAAAAAAAAAAAAAAAAAAAAAAAAATAAGAAATCTGTTCAGAGCTGCTGTAAAAACATGGCAGCACAAGATGAAAGACTTTATGAAGGTGACCTGCTCCATTTTTAGAAGCAATCATTTTACAGTAATGACAAGACAACAATTCTTATTTTCTACTGACTAAACAATAATAATTAATACGTATTTCTATGGTTAGCCCCTCCTATAATCGATCATTCATTTATCAGACAGGGGTAGTTGCTTGTTTACTTGCTTGACTAGTTTCAACTACTAATAATAGTATAATAGAAGCTGAAACTAGTCAAGCAGGTAAACAAACAACTACCCCTGTCTGATAAATGAATAATCGATTACAACTGTAAGTGGAAGACAGTATGAAAATATACCAGACTTTAGCCCCTCCTAGTTTTACACAGTGAATCTTTAAAGCTGCTCTGGGAAGGAATCAGTATCAAAAAAACAAAAAAACAAAACAAAATTTAAATAGAGTTGTAATGAGGTTTGATAATGCACATCTTCCCCTCCCTGTCTAAATGTTAGTCTGAACATAAAGACACATTTTACGGTCGTCACATGTCTGACAGTGATTGGTCATTACAGTTAAGACTTTTACACATTGAGGCTGTAATGAATAAACAATGATGATATGCAAAATAGTCTCCCATGAATACAACCCATCAAAATTATTCTCAACCAGCAGTGATGCAGGTTACTGACAGCCGCATGAGTTGATAAGCGTAACAGTTATGCAGATCAAAACTATTTTATTCATGACATTAGCACAAACTCCACATTATTCTGATGGTTTAGTTCAGTATTTCACTTTATTATCTTTATCATCTGTGTGTTTAATTTAAAAAAAAAAAAAAAAAAGGTGAGGCCTGAAATGAGCAGATTTGGGTCCGGCATTACTGTTGTTACTTCAGGCCAATGATGTTAGTTGTTACCAAAATAGATAAATAAAATGCTTCTTTTTTGCCGCATAATATTCAGATTCTTTTGGAGGTACTCATGACATCACAAACTACATTTTCTAAAGCCTGAAAACTGGGCCAAGAGCAGGTGCTGTAGTCCAGTTTCCTCTCAGTCCACTTCAATTACAAAACAGTAAGGGAATTATAGGGATTTTTGCCCAGTTGTCTGCTGAAGCTTTAACCACACAAAAAATTCCTATTAATCTGCTTATATTAATTTGATATTAGATGAAAATTGAGTACATGAGGAATGCAGCCTTATTCGAAACCCCTTTGGTTTTCTCATTTGATGCCCACTGACTCTACACTGTCCTGCTAAGTAGCAAGAAAGAAAAAATATGTTGAAACAACAGCGGGGTGACTCTCAATGAAACTCATTCGTTAAAAAAAAAAAAAAGATGACTCATCTGTGAGGCCCTCCTGGGGTTTGTCTGAATCCTGCCCTCAGAGAATACTTGACGCTGCCTGGGAGGAGGCGGCAGCAGCAGGGATTGGAAGGGGCAGCAGAAGGGTCATGTCTTAACAGGTCAGCATGCTCAATAAAATAAGTCTCCTCTGTAAGCAAGAAAACTAAAGAGGTCAAACAAAGGCCAAGGTTTGAAACGCCAATCAGGTCCAGTGTGTCGCTATCTCTACTTCAAACACTATAATTGCTCTCTCGTCTCCCTCTTCTGCTCTCCTCTCTTCCCAGTGGTTGTTCTCGATGAGCTAATCTGTCAGCAGAGATAACCGAGGACTGGCAGGGGCTACAGTGTGTCAGAGAGCTGCCCCTGTGGCCCTATCTCCCCCCAATCTCAACACTCACTTCCTCCTCCACTATGCAACAAGATGAGACTTGTTCCCAAGCCTGTGTGTGTGTTGGTGGGTGGGCATATAGTTTATGGATGTGTCAGAAAAGTAACTAGTTGTTACGTCAGGGTAAAAGAAATGTGAGTTTCAAGATGACTTGATTGCCTTTGTACGACTCACGACTTTTCTCCGCCTCTTCTTTTGTGATCCTAGTATCATCTTTAAATAGATGCAAGGTGCAAGTTAGTGAAAAGTATCATTAGCTCACATGAGTTATGAGGGTGCACTCGACATAGGTGTACAGTCGGAGCATTGGGAGAACATTAACCTTGAGGATGATGTGGACTGCAAGATGTAGCCCTTGTCTCAACATTTTTGTGAACTTGCTGAACAGCAGCTGAACTGTGAACAATTTAGAAAGTTTAAAAGGATGTGTAAAAATGGGAATTTCACTTGACTTTAGTGCAAATGAATTTCGCGCAACAGATTTTAAACCAGATTAAGTATGTAAATAGATGTTTTAAAACCAAAACAGGAGTTTGAAATGAGGTCCAGTTTTCACACCAAGATACAAATATGGTCACGGATATGTGCATCTAAACCTCTTTCTGTTTTTTTCCAGTCTACTCAAAAGCATCTGCTGTTTTTCAACAGCCGTGGGCTGTCCTTGGATCATAGTATGGAGGTGGAGGGGCATGGTGGGCCAGTGTAGGAGGAGCATGACTTGAACAGCAAGTACAAAAAAAAAGGAGCCAAGCCCTAAAAGTTCTGACATGGATCCTTTGTATACCCTCCTCATAAATGCTACACAGGCCCCATCTCCGGCAGCCTCCTAATCCCTCCTTGCTGCCCCCAGAATAGGGAAGACAGCTTTCCTGTATGATGGAGCTGAGCAGCTCCCTCCACACAACAGCATACCTGCACATCATCACATTGATACTGCTCAACAGCACTCCTGCCCTTTTACAGGCATGAGAGTTTATCTTTTTAGACATAATGGCTTTAAACAGCCATTAGGTTATGTTGTTTAGATCTATCTGCCTTTTTGCCAGAAAAGTGCAAGGGGGGGGGGGTCTCAAAGTCTAGTGCCTGCTTTTAACGCATGTCTGTTGTTTTTACTCTGGGAGGGTGAGGCGAGGGCAGGGGGGAAGAGACAGGGGACAAAACTCTAAGAGAAACAGGAATAAAAGAGGATAAGCGGAAAGGATAGGTGAGAGGAGAAGAGAGGAGAAGAAAGGAGGCAGAAGAGGCGAGGACAAAAGGTGAAAAGTGCAAAAAAGACAGAGAAATTTAGGAGAGAAAATAATGTCCTCTTGATAGGATGACAGAAAACAGCCCCACCTGCTGATATTCACCTTATTCACCAACAATGCATCTGCTTCCTCAGCTGACCATGCACTGAGGTGTGTTACTGAAACACCATAGAGGCTGTCTGACTTCAAAAATAAAAACCTATTCATCCTGCTGTAGAGTATGCCGCAAGTCCAGGAGAGCAAAATCACAAAAAAACACAGGATTGAGCAAGAGCAAAACGTGGCTTCCAATCTGCTATTAAATATATGCAGTAGCAGAAGGGGATTACAGTGTGTGCTGTTTGAAAGACAAAAGAAAATGTTAGTATCTCTCATGTCACTGGGCAGGCTGGTGAAGCCCCCTTAAGCAGAGACACGACACAAATCAATGCCAGTGACATCTGGAGGCCTGAGGAAGGGGCTATTTTCTCAAGGTCAGCTGTGCCAAGGTCAACTGAGACTCCAAATCAGAGTGTTACTAATAACTCTGCTCAGCAACAGCTGGGCTCAGGATCACTGAAAGAGACCAGAAATTACATTGACTGGCTCATTTACTACACAGCAAATACATGGGTGACTGGAAATCACACATGGCTACTTGGTATTTATACACAGCTCTGAAAAGTCAAAGACAAGACAGGCAAGGAAGAATTGAAGTGTTAAACAAGGAAGTGATCCTGGGTGGATTCAGCTCTTTGACGTTTCCGCAGCACATAGCTGTCACTATGGCAACCACAGTCTTAAGGGTAGCAACTAGAGTATGTGAGAGAGAGATGTGGAAGGGCGGAGTGAGGATGAGAGACAAGGAGAGAGAGAGACAAGAAAGGCATCAAGCAAGAAAGCGGGAGATAATGTGTATGAAATACAATGGGAGAAGGAAGGAGAGAGGCGGTGAAAAAAAACGAAAAGATAGGTAGGTCAGGAGAGGAATGAAGAGTAAAACTGAGAAACAGACAGCGAAACAAAGACGCACACAGAGAGAGGTATCCACGCAGCAGCTGCAGCCTGGCTACTGTATCGCTCCATAAGAGAGATGTCCATGAGTAAGCCTGTGCCAAGCCTGCTGGGAAGCACTGCAGTAGCATCTCAGAGAGGGGAGATGACAAACATCAGCACTGAGCATGCTCCACTCTCAAGGCCACTGAGAAAATGAGATTTCAGCTCTTTAGCCTCTCAGTTTGTTCAGTTCTCGAGCTCTATTCCAGCCTCCATCTGTCACTATGCGGCTTTCATGCGCACATCACACCAGCAGTGCCTCTCACAGCCTCAGACGTAGCTCCACACTGGATACAATCTGACTGATGTGTCTCATAACTGATTGATCTAATGGTAAGAGGCATGCTCCCCACTTATGGCCGTGCTGACTCACATTGTGACAGGTTTGATTGGGGCTGAGAGGAACAAGAGATGAGCATAGCAACTCATCAGCCAATGGGGCATGATACTGCAATAACAGGCCAGCGCTACAGCAGTCTCACTCACAGACAGCAATGTAATGATCTCTGTGTCTTCCTTATCTGGATGTCTGCCAGAACAACACTATAAAGGACAGCTATACGTTTGTGTCAGACCTAATATTAAAGTGAAGTTGATTTATCTTTTTTACTCTTCATACTTGTTCCTCAGGCAGACAGGCACACCCACTCAATGATACAATTGTGCACTATTTCCTGTTTCATGACTGAACACTGATACCTTGCCTTGGCATCAGTCAAACATTTGGTTACGTGTGTGAGAAAGACAAGTTTATGTGTGCGCACAAGTGTAGAGGATGTCAACTGGCACTCAATTTCAACTGTGGCTAAAGACTGTAAAACAAATTTGTGCGTGCAGTGATAAAAACTAGTGTCAAAGTTGACCTAATACATACTTTGTTATATCTCTCTTCACTTTTAACAAAGAGCCTCTCATCTGGACAATAATAGCTTATTGCTGTGATACTGAAATAGCACAAATATTTTTAATGACAGATGCTGTCTGAGCATGACTTTGATGATCCTCTTAAACACAAAAATCCGCTCTATCTTCTTAAGGCCGCCTGATTGAATCTCTCTCTGTATTCCTTCCTCTTTTTAAACGTATTTATTTTTCCATGGGTCTCTGGCTCCCTGTCTGTCTGTCTCTCTGCCTGTCTCCCTCTGTTCTGTCTAAAGGAGAGATAAAGAGGTTTGTGTGACTGTGAGCAGATTGACTTGAAGATAGAGGATGGAAGCAGATCTCTTCCACCTCCTCATTCTGCTCTTTCTCTCCTGCTCTCACCCAGATGAATAGACAAACAGTCTCCCACATGCTCTCACAGTTTATCAAACACACACCCACATAGAACCAGGTCTTCACGCAAACACATATGTGTGCTCTCACCAGAGAGAACAACACACACTCAATCTAAGTGTCCTCAGGCCGACAAAGTATACACTGTCACACTCAAATACAAACATAACCCCTCAAACACGCACAGACGCATACGCATACAAACACACAGGTGCATCCACATGTAAATAGATGAAGCACATGGGTCATTGATCTGCTCAAAATGGACCTGTTTTCCAGACTTAATACAAACCATCCCCCCATATAAAGGCACACGTCATTTACAAAATGGACTTTTAAGACATCACATCTGAATCATAGCATAACATTAGTGTTGTCTGTTTTTCCCCATTACGCACATTGATCAATCTGAAAACAACTGACTAAACCTGAATATGACTTCAGTGGATGACAAATAGGCAAAAAAAATGCCTTTTCACCCTTACAAAGAAGCATTTTCACAAATAACTGAAACCGTTGGCATTTTGTTGTCTGTACTTGCACAATTGGACACGTTGACGTCATATTTTAACACTATCTCACCAAAGATACAAGATTATTCCTCTAGCCAGGTAAGCCCTGTGACTACAGGTCTAAAGAAACCATTCGATGGTGGTTGAAACAAAACAACAGTAAACACTTTACAGTGTTAATCAAACTTTTTGTTTTCACAGATCTAAAGTTATAAAACTGGATAAACAGAAGTTTACATGCGGGAAAAATGGGAAGGCTGTGGTCTTATCAGCAACCACCCCCCTTCAAAAACATACATGCATCCGCTCTCTGCTTTGCATTCTTCACATCAAATCAAATTCCTTCTGTGCTCTGCACTTGTCCTTTATCTCCAGAATGTGCTTTTAGAGCAGCACAAACATGTCACAATGAGGACAGTGTGAGGAGTTTCACACAGAGTGAAACCAGCTTCTTGGTCAAATCATTTGCATTTCTTGCTTTGGCCTCTCAGGGCTGAGCTCAGACTTATCAAAAGTCTTTCTTATCTCTTTGTTTGTTTTTCACAAATGTAGGCTTTTCCTGGAAAACACGCCACTACGCATGTGTAAGCTTAGATCATGCCTTGGCGGTGCAAGCCAAGATCAAGGCGGCCTCAAATTGAGTGAGCTTGATAAGTGGGCAAGAGTGTGGCCCCTTTTGATGGTGCCAGGATGGACTCACACTGTGCTTTGGCACACGAGACGTGGGTGACAGGAAGCCAGGACTGTGGTGGGGTCATCTCTGACTGACAAGATGACTGCACAGGCCCACAAAACCCTCTCCACCCACTACCAGCATTGAAATCCACCAGTTAGTGCACCAGTGACTGAAAAGCCAGACTAAGAAAGGGGTCAAAGCTAGCTAAACCTGTAATGGGTCTAAATAGGCAACCCGCCGCCAGTATGAGCAGCTTAGCCATGGAGGAGCAGTACCAAAGCTTTAGCCTAAAATCTAATAGTTGAAATGTAGCCAACAGAGCATTAATTGTTGCCCAAATACTGTGTAGTAATAGTACGGCACTAAACCATATTTGTCTGGATAGACAGGGGAGCAATCCCAGGTCAATCCCAGCTCACTGACCACAGAACAAAACCAGAGAAAGTTTTTTTTTTTTTTACCAAAGACTTAACTGAAAGACATGGTGGTGTTCCAGGGTTTTGACAGAATAGAAAGAGAAGCAATCCCCCGAATTAGTTTTCATGGTTCGTTTTGTGTTGTTTTGTAATGCTGGCTTGCCTACAGTGGTTTCCTGGCTTGTGGCCATTTGCAGTATGATAACTGCCTGCTACAAGCCTAATGTCATGGAGACAACAAGGGAATGAAAAGAAACATGCCTAGACAATGCATTGCAAAAGTACACATCCCAACAGATGTGATGGAGAAAAAGCGGAAACTGGGCTACAGGGCTCACACTACAGGGACTTTCTGTAACACTGATCTTACTGGCTTTTACAAGTACAACAGACCTCTGTGAGGAATGTTGGTTTCTCATTTAGGGTAAAACACCCCCGGAGTTAAGGGATATCAATATCACAAGGGAGATATATTCCTCTTTTGTCTGCATTTGCTGCAGTGAGGTGATGGTTAGTGTGCTGGTCTGTGGGCCAGCTGGGACACATCTCAGTTCACCCGTGCACGCACACACACGCACATACTGAAGCTTGCTCTATGCTGCTCACTATCTTTCAACAACAAGCTGAGCAGGGACCAGACGGAAAGAGGTCCTATTTGTGCAGGAAGATAAATACACTTCTGCACCCAGTCCTGTCCCCTCCAGATTAGAGCAACACAATAATGAGCAGGAGCACTGGTGGAAAGACAGAAGAAAGCAAGGGTAAAGGATAGAGTAACAGCCCACTTCCAAAACACCCCCCCCCCCACATACACACCAGAGCAATCGCAGACAGACACACTTCCTTTTATCTTTAATTATCAGGACTTATTACTCAGTGATTGTCTAAGTGAGTTAGTATGTTGAGTCTTATATTTTCATTTGGAGAAATTCCAGTTGGTAGAAGTATTCAGGCATGAGGTTTACATGGACGTTGAGAATATGAATGAACTCCTCGAAGGTATTTAGCGCCTTTTCCTGTCTTTCAAATATCACCCACCATGGATTCAGGAATTGACGTCACAGTTTTGTAAACCACAGGCAGCACGAACAGGTCACTGGTGGGTATCGTATCCAGAGTACAAAGCATCCAGTAATCTTATAGGAGGGTGATTAATGCACTGTACATACTGCAAATATTCCGGAATGTGTTCTTCGAGTTGTTTACTCTTCTGTGAGTCAGCAGTGTCATAATCTTTTATCAGCTCCTCCTGTGTTACATTCAGGCTAGTAATACTCAATCACACACCACAGAATTGGGCAATTCATCTCTTCTCAGCTATGAATGTGTGTTTTTTCTAACTCAAAGTAGGAGACCCCTTCACTCTTAAGGGAAACATGATTTTCTCTTGGTCCACTTCCAAACACTACCAACAAGCCATTCCATTCTGTTTAAAGTCTTTTCATGTTAAGACACACATCAATCCACACCTACAACATACCTGAGGAAACAAACCTTCTCTCAGGATATGTACTGTGTGTGTGGGGTGAACATGGCCGGACACGTCCCGTAAAACACACCGGGAGGCGCCCAGCAGGAGTGCCGGCAGCCCCTCTTTTCAACACTTCTGCTGCACACAAACACAGTTGCCCTTCCCATGGTCCTTTTGTTCCCTATCATTTCGTTGAAGTTCTTGTCATGGACACTGCCAGCTTTCTATGGACATGTAGAACTTAGTTATATTCACTTCTGTGTATGTCTATATGCTAGGATGGCACTAATCACGTTCGAATCATTGCACAAATGTAGACAAGCATCTAAAAGTTGCAAACTGACGCAGCTAACATGCATATGCTTGCCAACACAGAATTATAGTAAAAGCACACAAAAATTCAGACAATTACCCAAAGAACAACACACCCATGCACTGAAGCATCCACCCAGCCCTGAGAAGAAACTTACAGAAGATGCCTTAAACAAAACCATGGGCAACCAGATGCAAGCAAACAAAATAGATGACAGTGGAGTTGGATAATATGTTTAGAAAACTGTAAAGGTCGTACTTTATGATTGAAAGTGGTTTTGTGCCCAAATATAAGCAGCGCACAACTCTTTTAATGTTAGTTCTGGTATTTGAAGAAAACCTGAGGCATCAGTCATCTTGGCAAATTTGCAGAAACATATATTTACATTTAATTAACAAAGACCCCGGACAGAACTAAGAGTTATGACTCGTGCCTGTTGATACCAAAGTTGGAAACAATAGAGTGTTGTTATAGTGCAAAAAGGTTCACAAATATTGTGGCAGATGGTCCTGTCAGATTTACTGCTACGCTTCCAAAAAAAAAAAAAAAAAACTGCAGTATTTCCATTATGATAACAATGATCATTGCATTTTTATTCCCTTAATCCAAAAATTAAAGTAAATGAAATGAAGCTAAATATCATGCAAATCATCATGTTATGGTAAAGGTACAATATCAACTCTCCGTACTGACTAATGCAAGAACGCAACTAAAAACTGGAGCATAATGACAGTGAAGCAGCAGCCTGGAGTCTAAAGTAAAAGAATGCCAGTGAGTGAATCTGCAGTGAAAGGTTATCTCCTGCACTGTCCTTCAGTGTCATGCTGTTTCCCGTGAATGTACCTGACACCTTAGTGAGGAGACACTGCAATAAGAAAGCGTCCGCAGCTTTAAGTAAATAGCTAATGAGCAGGTTTCACACGGAACCTGCGGTGATAGTCATTCTTCACCTGCGTATTCTATGCAGCTCCGACTGCATTAAAAAAAATATGCACATACTATTTCACTTGTAGACTATTTTACAAAAGTATCAACTGAGCATTGTGCACTGCTTCTCAGTACAACCTTTCTTATGGATAACAATAGTATCAGGAACAAGCTGCACTAATTCTGCATTTTGGCTCCATTTGTTGTTATTTAATATTTACAGGAATCCACACCAGGAAAATTGTTGTGCAATTTCTGACAACAGTGAAGTTTCCAAGGAAGGTGATTTAGTGAAGTAGATGATCACTTTTGTTGTTTTGACACATGCTGTCATCCATATAACTGTACTAACTTAATGCACACATATGATACCTTTACATTTTCTTCTGGGAAAAATTGTAAACCTTTTGCTCATGTCACCACAATGCCATCCTGATGCCAACAATAATGCCATTCATAATGTTCATATATTTTTCGATTCTATGGGTGAGGTTGCACTATAAATAACCTAAAGCTGGAGTTGACATTGAAGGCCTTAAGCTGTTTATACAAACCTTTGGTACCCTGCAATTGAAAATCCTTGTTGTCATCTATAAACCAGTTTGTGGAATATTATGGAATGTGTCTTATATGGCATTATGCCCAAAGCTAGACAGATCTACAAGCAAAACAACACTGAAATTTGTGCCCGCCAGCTTCGCCCTCCCTCCTTGGACTGAGCAATCATAGGATGCTTCTACAACATGACAAGACAATGTTGATCCCAACAGTAATTTGTGTGATCTTGACACTCACTGACAACAAGCCTGTGTTACAGGCAATTATACTGTTCATAAAAAGTATCCATCAAATATGATGTTAACTCTGTGTCGGTAGAGTATCTTGACATAACAAGCTCTAGAAATTGATGAAATAAGGTTTTTACATGTCACGGTACTGAGTTAAATACTTCAGAAAGCCAAGCAGCTTAATTAGGTTTCAGATCTCTGAAGAATGAGCTTACCTGAGTTATTAATAGTTATGCCATTTACTTGCAGTGATCCCAATCTGGATTAGTGGACTAAACAGGGTTAATAGTGGAGTTGTCGATACATCTAAAAAAAAAAAAGGTCAATTACATATGAAATGGAGCCAATAGCCTTGAAACTAATTATTGACCAGTTTTTCCACCCAGTAATTACTAATTTGGTTAGTCCCATACTGTAAATACACCACACCTACAGCACATCAATGACAAACAGCTCAGAGCCATACACTTCTGCAGGTTGTTTTGTAAATCAAAAAATATATAAAATCAGAGTGGGTGAATTTTCTAGAATCTACTATTTTTCTACTACTACTAATCTACAATTTTACCACTATTTTTCCAATGAGAAGACATCTTTTTCTTGCAGAACTTCATTCACACACAGATGACCTGTGTCTTACTTTAAGAGAGCTGGTATTATTTATAGGTTACTTGTAATTTTGTTGACAACCTTTCATGCTTTGTGCAGAAAAAAAAGATCCTTTAAATATTTAATTACATGCACTGGCTACAGCCTGTGAAGGACGAGTATTGCAGCCCAAGATAGCTGCAAATTACTGAATGATTCAAAAGGCTTAAACTTAAACTGTCCTCACGAAGCAGTAGGAAAACAGCCGCACAATATGAACATGTTAAAATTTAGGAAGTGTTTTATGTCTCAAGGTTGAAATAATCTAGGATATAGTTATGTTTCTCTGTAATATTCCAAGTTGATTTTATGATTCGCATTTGCTGTGCTTAGCTCAAAGCTCCAGTACATTCAGTACATCGCATGTGTGAGATCCATGTCGCTATCTACAGCTATTATATTTAATATGGCTTGTCCATTGTATTTAGGAGAAAATCCCCTCATTGTGGCTGCATTGAATGTTTTCCTCCACACAGCTGTCTGCTGAAAATCACTAGTGGGCATCTTTTTGACCCTGGTCCAATACTGTACATGAATGCTTCTCCCCAAAGGCACATCATTAAGGTTAGTTTGGTCAAAATAACACATCCGCTTAAAGCTGACTGCATAAGGTTTACCACCAGAAAGACTGTCTCCCTTTGTAAATAAAGTAAAATCCAATATGGCAGTGACTTTCACAGTTGTTATCCTGTACATAACTCCAGGACTGTGCAGGGACTGTGGGCTTTTGAGTGTTTTTGACACAGTTCCAGCCTCAGGGGCAGGGAGTCCAACAACTGCTGTGACATTCCCAACGGACTCATCCCTTTCAACTTTTCGGTCCTGATCCTGATCATATACTGCCTCATTGTGGTGAAGGCAACATTCTTCAGTGGGCTGAAAAAAAAAAATCAGAGACTTGACTCTTAGAAAAGCACAGACAGGCAGGCAGGGACAGAATGTGAGTACAGATAAAAACGCCCTAACACTAATGTTTATGTGACACTGCGGTCATGTTCAGCTGGACTTCATTATAAGTCTGCTATGGCTGTAACTGTGTAAACAAATGGTGTGATGATAGGAAACAGACTATGCACATGATAAGAAGTCTTCCAGTAAATATTACAAAAGTTATTTCATCTCTTTTGTTTGAAATGTAAAGTTGTGATTGTTTTTCCTATAAAAATGCTTGAGACTCAAGTTTAATAAACTATAAATCCAGTTCACACCTCAAATTATTGATCTCTTTTTATTCATTTCTTTAGGAAATTCTGCAAATTGTGACATCTGTGAGGGTCAGGGTTGCGTTCATAGGCATCAAATAATAAACAGCTCAGTCAAACGCATTAATAGTAAGATGACAGCGTAAAAAGTTTATGTCCTCATCAGAGCTTTTATAAACACATCAAGGTCACCGGTTTACATCTCAGACTACACCATATCCCTCATATTATCCTGTTTTCTACTTAAACATCAGATATAAGATCGCACACATCTTTAAAATCAGAATCTGCCGGATTCTGATCACACCTGACTTGTACATTTCTTTTTTTTCTAAAATTATATTATAATAACAGAAAAATGTGTGCACTGGAAATGGTAATATTCTAAATAGGTTTTCTGATGGAAAAGCAGCTGTCATCTTAGTTTAGGAATTCTGAGCATAGATTAATGGAGATTACTGCTTGTGACATTTAGTAGAAAGTGTAAAACTAATCTGCATTCTCACAAGCAGCAGCCGATCTAGTACCGCGCCTCTGAAAGCCGATTTCAGCCAGCTGTTTGCAGCTGCAATGTTCTACTGGTTCTATGCAGAATAAAGTCATATTTGTGGAAATACGGCACTACTGACAAATGTAGTAAGAGTTATTGGAAGTAAATATGTATTAAATGCATGTGATAGTCATTTTAAAAGGCTTCACCACTGTTATCAGTAAAATACGCCTGCTGTGAGGAGGTACAGTGCATTTGGTGTAACAGATATTTTTCCCCTAATGTGCGGGCGGTGTGGTGGTGAAGTGGTTAGCGCTGTCGGCAAACAGAAAGAAAGGTCTGCGTTCGATCTGACCGGCTGAGGCCTTTTATGTGGAGTTTGTGGGTTCTTTCCAGGTACTCCCACTTCCTCCCACAATCCAAAGAAATGATGGGTGTAACCTCGGCCACATCAGGGCTGTCCAATCCTGGTCCTTGAAGGCTGGTATCCTGCCTGTTTTAGACGTTTCCCACTTCCAACACACCTGACAGTCGTTACCAGGCTTCTGCAGAGCTTGATGATAGGCTCATCATTTGAATCAGGTGTGTTGGAAGAAGGACACATCTAAAACAGGCAGGATACCGGCCCTCTGGAACCAGGATTGGACACCCGTGGTCTAAAGTGAATGTGAGAGTGAATGGCTGTTGGTCTGTATCTGTCAGCCCTGTGTATCCACTGGTACCCAGGATAGGCTACGGCATCCCAACCCCTCTCTCAAGCACTAAGCAATTAGGACCATCATGCCACCAATATGCAGATTTCCTCTGAAGAATTTTAAGTGTAATCTAAAAAACAAACAAAAAAACCCCTTATCTTTTACTTCCTGTGCTTTCAAGCTGCAGTTTTTCTAGACTGGATGTCATTTCCCTGACCACACCCCTTTAACCACTAAATAAATCCCATCCTGATCTTGGAAAGGTGACTCACTGGCAGGTTTGCAGTTATATGGAGCATTTGATTAATTTGAGATAAAATTCAAAATCTTAAACTGTACAGCAAGGCAGACTTGTTCTCGTGGTTCTTATCCAGCTGAACCCAGAGTAAGCCTATTATTCTCCATGAGCCCAGACATAATTCTGTATTATAGCATGGAAATTTATAATCATCCAAAGCATTGCTTTGGTGCGTGTGAAATCAAAGGGCATGTTAAACAGCCACTGAAAACTGTGGAAAATATCAAACACAGTTGAGTGGTTAAACAACTCGTGTAGAACTAAACTGGTGGTACTTAAGTTCTGTGGTAGAAAACATTAAAGCAGAATTAAGGAGTGATAACAGCTTTTGTCATGTCCAGAGCTGCGTCTGCATCAGAGCTGCTGTTCGGCAAAGGCAGCGTCATCTTTCACCAGTTCGTTGTGATAAAGCTATGTACAGTATAATCCAATGTTTATTACGCTTCCTTTATTTTTTTACATTGTAAGGTTTGGGAGTCTTATAAAGTTGAGTGTGTGTAATCCTCAAAACCTATATCCGGTTGGTTCCTGTTCTTGTAATTCCTTTACCTTAATGTGAACTCTGATGAAATACACGGCAAAAATAAACTGTACTTTGAGCATTTGTGAGCAGCAGTGTTACCTCAGGTGACCTTATATAGGAGGGTATCAGGTTCTGCACGGATGTGACACAGGTCTGCAGGTGCAAACTGTGAATCAAGCATTTTAGATGTTTGTCACCACATTCAATGTAACTAATATTCTTAAAGACGGCTGCATTTAATTTATGTGTACATGTTCTCTGGAATAGTGCCTGCTGGTTAATATTTTTTAGATTCACTGTACTTAGTTTATATCATCTTATTAGTGCTTTAATGTTCTAATTCTCTTTTTTATGTGCTTTTATCCTAGTTTCAGTATTTCTATATTTCATTCTCTATAAAAAAAAATAAATAAACTTGCCTTGCATTGATGGATCATCAGAATATGACACCATGTGGGATACAGTGCATTTTTGAAATTCTTATCAGTCTTTATCACACTTCCAAGCACAGAGCGATGTTTTTATTTGTATCTAACCTGTGGATTAATGCATTAAAAGGTCTCTCTCCTTAAATAGACATGTAAGCACTATTTAGTACAAACTGTTTAGCAGTAAACAAATAGCACCTTTAGAAATCTCCCTGATGCCCTGATGTTATTTTGAGGGATATTAAAATACATGGACATAAAGTCTGCAAACAAAAAAAAAATAACTACACAACACTACTGCCACACATGCCCTGAAACAATTTTTGGCTGTGTAACGAGACAAGACACAGACCAAAGATTCCTCTTCCATCATAACAAAAGCTTCTCCGATTCGGTCTTTTCAGATGTGGAGTTCAAGAGTGATTGTGAGAAAGTGTCTAATAGGACAAGAAAATGAGCAGCCAATTACTGAAAATGGTCATGCCCTCTTTTCCTTGCCATGTGTCTTATAAATATATATCAAGCCATGTTGTCAGAATAGTGTAGCAGAGCGGAGATTCAGCAGGGCAGAGAAATTCAACGAATGACCCAGTGACCATGGAAAACAAGCAGTAAAATCTCAGTGAAAACCAGTCCTCGCCGTTGGTGGGTCAGCTGTTATTGAGACACTTCAATCATTCTTATCTGGAAAAAAAAACAAACAAAAAAAAAAAAAACACCCTGTACATGATCACAAGCACCTATGTCACAATGAACAACCACTGAACTGCCCTACAGTTGACCAACCTGTAGATGCCTGCTAATTGTTACTGCTGTTTGACAAACATGCGGGGTAAGAGCAGAACACAGCCGCCACCAGCAGCTGTCATTCATGTTCTATGTCTAGCTCTTCTAAGGAGCTCTCTAAATTCACAGTGAGATGCATAGCCCGGAGCGAACTTCTGCCTGTCTACCACCTCAATGCAGCAGCTGCGACCAGCATGCAATGGGACCTCACAGTGACAGGTAAGTGACAGAGTATGCACTGACAATATCGTTATGTTATTTTACTTCATATAAAACCAACTGGCTTTGTGGGCAGTCAGTAAATACTCCTACACTGCAAAAACAGCCATATTGAAAAGCAGGGACAAATTGCTTACAAAAGATATACATTTTGCCTATTTCTTAATGCTAGACTAAAAGAGCAGCTGCTTAAAAAAAAGACAGAACTCAAAAAAGTTGTAAAACTGTGAAAACATGAGAGGTTTGATACATTCTGTGCAAGTCCTCTCAATCTTTAAAAATCAGGAAAAGAATATGTTCCTCTGCTGGGATATCGTTCAAAACAGGTTTCTTACTGGTTAAACTGGGCATATTTAGACAATGTTGGAAATTATTCCCTAAAATGAGGTTACTTTTCTAATGAATAGCATACATGACAAGATTATTCATAACAACCTGCATGTCTTATTCCACCATGGGTAATATCATGGAAGTACAATTTTATTGTTTGTGCAATTGTACATCTTCTTTAAATTGTCATACTTTTCTACATCTTGATTTTTGCACATTTAGTACTTTTTAGCTTCTTGTACATACATTTCTTATTCTTTTACTATTCATTAATGATTTATTTTTTACTCTTAGTGTGTTTTTATTATATCTATTTATCAATGTATATGGGCAAATGTGTGTGGACACGCTGAGTTCAGGTGTGTCAGTGACAGGGGGCAGGGCTACAAATATCACAATATCCTTTATACTGGCCTAAATATCACTGCAAGGATCGTTTTTCTTTTGTCTTGCTGGTTATTTTTTAATCACAATTTCAGCTGTGTTTATGAAATATTTGAGATTTTTTAACTAAATTTTACTCAATGCTGACTTTTGTTTGTCGTTATAATTGTTATAAATGTTCTAGCTCTAGATTTCTGAAATATTTGTCATGTTCTAACCATGGATGATCATTTCTAACCACAAGTAATGACATGGTCCCTTCAACTCTCACTTGATAAGTGAAATCAGCCGTTAACTTAAAGAAAATATCCATTTGACTGATTGTGTTAATCATTAATGTAATTGACATGAACATTTTTATCAGGATAATATCTCAATGTGCCCTGATATTTTTGTCCATATTTTGCATGTTAAATGAGTTAAGTATGACCCCATTGTAATGTGCTCCCCCTGAACTCAGATGACCTCTTTGTTCTGCTTTTTTCTCTTCCAGATACAGTGCATCACACAGAAAATGTGCGTCTCCTCCATGGGGTCTACAGTCAAAAAGCCAAATGAGTTGCACAACCATAATAGCTGCTGTGCCATGTGGGACAAAAACCCTATTGTCTGACAAAAGAATAAGAGCTCAAGGCAGATGTGAAACCCCTTAAATTACCGTGTGAAGTATAGCAATGTCACGCTCTATTCCTAATTAAAACATGTCCTCCATTATTAAGGTAGATGTCATTATCTCAACTGTCATCTCAGTTGACTTTCATTCATATCCTCAATTGAGAAAAAAAAAAAAGTACCACAGAGACGATAATACAGCATTTCAGCAAATTAACCTTAAGACTGCCTTAAAATGCTAACTTACAAGAACATCCTGCTGCTATAGCTCCTGTAAAATGATGCATTACTCACATGAAAAATTAAAACTCATTTCCTGAATGGATTAGATTTCACTTGTGACAAAAGGACACTTAAGGTGTATGGAAAGAAGTCTATTCTGAATCCAAATAAACTGAAAGGGCTTGTTCCATAATAATTGTATCAACTCAGTGTGTCCACAAAGTCAATGAGAAATGGAAAAATAAACAGTTTTTTTTACAGAAATGGGGAAAAAAAGCATAATTCTGTGACTTCAGGTGCCTTTATGAATGTATGAAACAAATAGGACTATATTTGTGAGTTCCTTAATGTTATGTCTAAGCAAAAAATTGGCAAATGAAGGAAGATAATGAGCAATTTATTTCTGTTTTGTTGCCACTAATGACTCATCATAAAGCAACACTTATTTTGAGTCAACCTCACAGACAGGATGAAACATCATGCTGTCAGCCTCTGTGATAAGTACATTTTGTTGGCATGGTGAGCTTATACATCTGCATATGGTTGTTCTAATCACTGTCAGAACTATATTCCTACTTGTTTTTTGTTTCTTCTTCCAACAGGCTCAGTCCTGAGAACGGTAAAAGCACTGCAAGTAGCCTGCAATTCAGGCAGCCCTCACAAAATAAAGACAAGAAGGAGAGCTGCATTACTTTGAGAGCTCTGTGTGAGTTTAGTCCCATGGTTTTCACACCAGGGAGCTTTGGTACCTCTGCACAAGAGGGATTCAAGGCTAGATTTAACATGTGTGCTCAGTGAGCCTGGACACCTTTGTTTGTTTTTAGCCAAACCTCGTCATATGTGCAATAGAGCAAAGGTCAAGCAAGGCCAAGGTACCGACCCACAATACAGAGCACCGACACAATTTTAAGGAACTCAATGTGAATTCAATCTAGAATATTTCTGATCTAATGTCCTGGATGAATGACTGAGGAAGCTCAAAGGGAAAACAGGATGTCAAGAGATTGGTTGTTTATCTGTTTATATGAAAGGCTATCTCACAGATCACCTGATTGAGGGGTTAGGAAAGGAGACAATGAGGAGATCAATGACACTGATCTAGAACATCAGTTACGGTCCTGGGCTCATATAACTCTATGAAAGACATGTAGAGACCCAGAGAAAGCGGGCGTGGCAACTCTCAGGTAATACAGTTAGAACTTAGATCAAGTCACTGACAAGCTTTGATAAATGAAAGAAACAATGTGGTTTGAGGTATTTAAGAGGTGATACGCTCCATCCTATGTTACCTCTCCCAATGGGATGATAAGTTTAAGAGGCGGAGTGACTGTGACAAAATCAGGAAGAGTAGAGAGCATTTGTGTCTCCAGAGTAAAGACTAAGAGGATTTAAGACGGAGGCAGACCAGGACACATGCCCCGTTTTAGGCCACAATATTTTAGAAGAAATAAAAGCATGTGGGCCATTTGAGGAGAAGTATACTGACTATTACTGCTGTATTTATCATATGCTATATTTATCCGTGCTAGCAGGATCCACATTTTACAAATCTAACAGTAGGGGAGATGTTTTGTAGTTGTACATGTAAGTGACGAGCTTGGGACAGACACAAAAGAACTATCTCTGTGAAGTACAGATCCAGTTACAGACACTGACACCACTTGATAATTAAAGTACAAAGGAATAACGTTACTGTGGTGAAGAGCAACAAACACACCGGCATCTCAGTTGTTAGACGATGAATTTTGACATTTCAGTGGCATACAGTTTCAGGGAAGTGTATGCCACTAAATTGTTAAAATGCCTTTGGGACCCCTGATGTGCACTACTGTAAAAGGAGCCTGTCCTAAAGACCTCAATGTGCACTACTGTAAAAAACATGTATGTGTGTCTGTGCATCCATCCACACATGCACATGAATGGAGTTAGCCTACTTATGTGCAGGCCACTGCACCAACATCAGTGCAACAATATGCTGCATTGTACTTGATGAGTATAGGTTCAGTAGCCTAAAGAAAATGCTAAAGCTGACAATAAGCGATTTATTGGAGAGGGGTGAGTGAGCAATTTCATGGACCACTAATATAAACATGGAAGTAAAGAAATGCATAATGCTTAATAAAATGTGCATTAAGTCATTTTAGCATGACTCCCTTTGGGCGACATCTACTGTCAGAGAGATTAGAAAAGATGAAATCCCAAAGAGGGTGGTGAACTTTTCAATATGATATTTTCAGCACCATAAGGTTCCAGGGTAGGAGCACAGCACATACTGTTAGCCTTGGCTGCAAGCCTTTTGGCTGCACTGTACATGCGTGTGCGTATACGGGACTTATTAAACGTATTAAAGCATTTAAGCAGGCCATAAGCCTAAATATAGCCCAGGAACCAATTTGCTTAGGGCAGCGTGATTTTCCACACGTGATACCGGTGAAACAGGCCGCTGTCCCTGGTGCTGAAACTGTACCGCGTCCGTGAAGCGCATGGGCTTGATGTGCGTACGTATAAAAGCAGGTTTTTACAACAGTACAAATGTGTATGTACGCTCTAACAGGCACTGGACGCAAAGCCTGAGACGTTTAAACTCTAATGCGGGTTTGCAGGATGCAGATAGTTCGATACACACAAACTGCAATTCCTCCCAAGCAACAGTGCGAGGCGCATGTCTGATGCAGTTCACGGGAAAGGGAAGAGGAGAGAGAAAGAGAGTTTGATTGATCATGTGGGCTATGAGAGCCTGCGAGAGTTGTCGAAAATTGCTGCATAGACGCCCCTTAGGCACCTATCTGGTACCCACTGACTCCAAACCATGCTGTGGCCATAAGAAGCCCAATTCAGCCGAGTGCATGTAACCCAAAGCCCGTATGCCAGGGGCTATTAACACACCGTTCATTCTTCCGGGTTGGACTTCACCGGTAATCCACAAAACATTAACTTACCGCAGTCCTCACACAAGATCTTCCCTACATCCTTTTTTAAGTTCTTTCCATTCGTGTCCAGGGGCGCGTATGATGCCTTGAAAACCAAGGGTTCGTCAGTGGGGTCCATGAAAAAAATGTACTTGTGATTTTTCTTTACTTTGGTGCACGGAGCCTCAGATCCAAATTCCCCCACGGTGACGAGCTGTTCTCGCTCCAGACCCCCGCTGTTGAGGGGCCAAACATCCAGCACTTTGACATTCACACGGTACGGCTCCGCGGAGACGTTCACAGGCGTAGATTGCACCTTGCCCTCGATCACCACGGCGGATTTGTAAGCCTGGTCCTGCAGGGAATTCAAACTCGGGGAGTAGCAGGCGAATGAGACCCCGATGACCAGCATGGATAAATGCACTGAATCAAGCCTCATGCCGCCTGCTTTGGCTCGGTGGTCGCTGGTCGCGTTGCGGCAGGGCTCTCTCGGCTGCGGGGCGATGGCGATGGAGCTGGGTTAAAAGAAGAGACAGCAAGTAGGCTCCAGTAGCACGGCAGCGCGGCAGACCTTGCATAAGTGTCCATGCCATCGGGATCCGCTGCTTTTCGAGTAATTTTCAATGGGTAAACAGCAGCTTTGAAACGGGGAAACCGCGGGATAACGTAGGGTTTCGATTCCAGTCACTGCGTTCCGCTAATAATAAGGCATCGTAGATAGGCTGAGCAAGGAATTGGCGGATTCTCCCCTCCAGAAGATGCCCCCTATGCTGCCATAGTAGCCTTAACTGCAAGACGACGCCACTCTTATCTTTGCCCAAAAATTGCAGTGGTGGGGTACCGCTATGATGGTTTTCTGTATCATCTGCAGCGGAGGGAAAGACGCAAAATGCTGCAGTGAACCACAAGTTTGGTAGTCCGGTCGCAAAACATAAGCCACGTTTCATTCCAAAAAACAAAACAATATATCTGGTCGGCAGCTATAACGCTAATACGCCGCCTTCCACCGCGGCTCTCTCTCCGCCTCCCCCACTAGCCACAGACGGAGAGAAAATAATGCCGATTGCCAAGGGGCTCCGTCAACAAAAACGCAGGATTGGAGCACTGAGATACAGTCAACCGATAGACCAAAGGGTCGATCTCCTCACTCCTAAACCCAATTACTGTATGTCACTCACTCCATGGTGTTTTATCAGCGGCGATCTCACGTTAAAACGAAATAAACGAAACCCTAAAAATCCACGACTCTCCCTCCTCAAAATCGCATCTTACTGTAGCCAAGGCATTACTCCAAAAGAAGAAAAAAAAAAAGAAAAAAAGAAAAAAAAAGAAAAAAATGTTCACACTGAAAAATGCAGCCGCATACAGTCCAGTGCGCCTGGAGAAATCATATGGCTGCGATGACTAAGGCTGCGAAAGCGTTTCAGATTCTTCAAGAGACTGTTTTGAATGAGTTTTGCGTCTCATCCCATTAAGTCATGCCCTGCATTCAGGTCACATTCGCTCCTCTGCCTCTAAAAAAAACTGATGTTGAGGCACCGCATTAAATCCATACAGCTAAAACAGCTGCAATATTAGGATTCAAGAAAACTCAAATATATTTAACTGAAGTTGAGATGGGCTGAATCCTCTGGTATTATTATACTGACTCTTGTATTTTAATAATGCATTGTCTTCATGTGAGAGTTGCGTATGACAGTATATGCATGTGGAAATGCTTCAGCACAAATATACTGGCATGGAAGATTTATTATGATCAGTGGCAGTAAGTTATGATTTTATTGCCAGTGGTTGGGTTTAGTCTTAATGTCAAATAGAATGCGGATACAGGTTTTGCTGAGAGCATTTACAAAGAGCGACACCTGCTGACCACAATGTATTCTGAGCAAGTTGACACAGATGCTGGAACTGTGCTGTATAACAAACAGCAGTGGTTTTAAAAAATGTAGAAAATTATGACGTCAAAATCTGTTAAAACATTTCCAAACCTAGTAAAATATGAATTAAATAGACTGAAATGGCTTCACTACAACTCACCTAAGTAATGCATAAGTTGCAATGACACGAAAAAGCCCCAAAGGGTCACATTAGTCTTTACAAATGCGCTCTTCAAGTTGGCATACAGAGGGATATCTTCTTTCTACAAATAACCCCAGCTTTGTTTATATTCATGCATAACGTCTGCGGAGACTTGATCCAAACCGGGCCGGCTGCTCTCCGTGGTGCTGAAATGGTATAATTAGTCCTATGGGGCTGAAGTTAAATGTACTGAAATATAATAACAAGAAGGAGGTAAAAACTGTTGCTTTCTTTCACGAGTTGTCTGTGTTCTTTTTGCAAACACTTTATATCAACCAGTAATAAATAAAAAGTGTGTGCATGAATAACAGGTTCTCAGTTTAACAACTTAAACCGAGCTAAATGAGATAAAGCTCCACATTCTGTTTCCTATGACGCACGACACTGTGGCAATGTTCACTTAACTGTTTTAACCACTGATTCCATTACAGTTGCCCAAAATGTTGCCCTACCTGTTACAAGAGGCCAAAGTTGCAATTTCCCAACTGCACCAAAGGGAGGCGCAAGTGCACCGAGTTTCCACAGTGCGTGTTGACATCAGAGGTGAAGCGTGCGCCGTTGACTTGTGCGTGTGTCTCTCTCCGTGCCACGACTCGCTGCTCCTTGTCCATCTTGTGAAGCAACCAGAGGCAATCCGCCGCGCTGTCACAAAGGCCCTCGAGCGTATTCTCATGTGTCTTTTGCCGTGTCTCGTCTTCTGCGGTCCGCCGTCGAGGCTGTAAGAAGCTGCGCCTGCGGACGGAGCAGGGGGAAGGTAGGTTCTGGGATGTCGCCTGGTGAGAGGAATGACGTTTTATTTACATATCACTCTGCTTGTTACTGTCCTGCAGCATTTAAATGTCTTCATAAGCAGCCCAGCGAGACATTGCTTCGCAGAGTTTACAGAAGCAGAACACATAAAGCTCTACCGGTCGGATCTAAAATAATACCGGAGCTGGGTTTTGGAGAGGCGCCACTGCATTCCTGTGTTGGGATGTAGGGCAAAACTTTGGAAGGTGAGCGGCTGCTTTTTTTACAAACTGCGACATACCCACCTGATTCCTGCGTTGGACGTGGCCTCGGCACCGGAATCCACGAGCTCTCACTCCTTCACATTCACTTTCAAAAAATACACAAACAAAGCACTGATTGATGGACAAACTAAAATTGTAACATTTCATCCGTCCGTGGATCAACTGATTAACGACCTACAGAGGTGGGGTGGGACGCATCCTGATTTTAGGTAAGTAAAATGGGCAGAATTGCATTGCATCCCACACAGAGGTTTGTGATTAGAAACCTGATATAAATTCTAATAGCATATTTAGTTTTTGTTATGATCAGCTGGGACAAATATATGGCCTAATCACCATGTGAACCATGCTTTTGTAGTGTGTGTGTCTGTGTGTGTGTGTATATATATATATATATATATATATATATATATATATACACCAACCAAAACAGAAAGGCCTCATTTAATTTCAGTATAGTAAATTATTTGAAAATAAGCTGTATATATTTACCATTTTTATTCCAGTAGAAACGTGTTTGGAGCAGATATTCCGACATATACTACAGACCTATATACTGTACTAGGTTATATCATGGAGGGGGATTGAAATAGGACGTGAAAGATAGTGACATTAGGGTCAAGAAAGTAAAAGCACAAAGATAGACGTGATTTAGGAGTAGCCTATACAAGTAAAATGAGTCCAGACAGGCACTGAAATGGTTTCATGTAAAAATACTGCGCGCAATATTCAGTATTATGAGGTGAGAATAAACCCTCAGAAATGTTGGATGAACTATGTTCAGCAGGCCTTTTATTATACTTTCATAAAATCAGTACACTAAAGTCATACAGAAGTAGTCATTAATTTTTTCAAACTTAACCATTCGTTTTTATTTATTTTTTTCCTCCACACAAAAGTTTGTCTAATTACGACAAGTCGTAATTTTGACCTACTTCTAGTTTTTACAACACGTTCGTTTTGTAAAGTGCATCTCGAGCCTGTTCAACCCTGACATGGTAACGTGCGTTTATATAATGATTTTGTTAGGAACAAAGTCGAATAAATTTTAAAATAGAGAACATTTGTCAGGCTGTGAGGTAGTCATGTTCTGTTCCACCGACATACCGGAATTATATATAATAATTCCGCCTCTGAGTAAAGTTTACAGTGCAGGTTGTAGGTTAATGAAGGGCTCAAACAGTCAGTGAACGCAACGACATTAAAATGAAGCAAGAATTTTACTAGTGTTGTGAAATAATATTAAAAAAAACATTTAAGTATTTGTTTATTCTTTTTTTTTTTGTTTTAATAAAATGTAAATCACTATTTTTTCTTGATCCTTACTCGCCATTCTTAATCCCCATGTCATGACAATAGGCCTTCACATTTTGATATGAACAAGTTCCTCATTTAGACTTACCTGTAGGCCTCCATCAACAAACACAACACTGATATAGGCTAAAAGATGTAAGTTTAGGCTCACGAATATTTTAACCTAATGCTCCTTTTTTTTTTTTTTTTTTAAAAAAAACACATTTATCTGTGTGATGGAGGCTCCTACATTTTGAATTGTTTCATTTTCTTTTTCTAAATAGTAAATTGTTAAATAAAACAACACTCTCACAACCTGAACTTAATTTTTACAGTAAATTATGTTCAAGGTTTATTTATTCATTTATTTCCAGATCTGTGCATAGGGTTGTGTGCGAGCATTTCATTTCATTAAAATAAGTAGAAGCTGTTGAACTAAACTTTTTTATTCATTTTATCTTATTTTATTTTTTTTGAAAATGAAGAATTCATAACAAAACGTCACTGAGTCCTTATTTAAACTCACAAATATTCTCAATTTAAACATAAATTAATTTATTCTGTAAAGGAAAAGTAAGACGTAAGATTCCAAATTAAATTCAGTTGAGGTATGGCCTTAAACGTCGCAGGTGTCTAAAAAATAGGCAAAACACGTTACATTTACAGTTTACCGATTGAAAATAATATTTATAGGACATATAAATATTTGTCAAACATTATATATGCACCACATATATAATGTGGTGCATAGAGGTCTGGTGGGGAAAAAACTAACATCTGTTTTTTATATAGGACATTTTTTCTGACATCAAAATAAATCAGTTGAATTATTTATATCATACCTCTTTAAATAATTTATGTCATTTGAAAATTAATCAATTGTATTTTTATATTTTCCTCATTATATATACAAGCTAAATGGATGTCACATGAGTGGGAACCAATACTATATACGTACAAAATCGCATAATATAGAATAATTACATATAAGTGACAGCTGCGACATCCACATCAAAACTGAACTCCAAATCCCCAAATGAACCACAGTTAAATGGTTGAACCATCATAGTTTAACATGATGAAACATGGACACCCCTGCCTTGAACTTCCGCAAACAGGCCTTGTATAACCAACGTAAAACCAGAGCATTATGGGTAAACTGTCAGCTGTGGAAGTGGCTTCATCAGTCTGACTAAAGTGGACCCAGTACTTACTGTGTTGGTGAAAGAGAAGCCAGTCCAGGCCTTCGGAAACGACACTGAACAACTTATCCGTCAAAAAGGTGAAACGAGGCTGTGACATCAGGCCTCCACCAGCTCCTGGTCGACGCTTGACAAATAATACAGTGATAAAAGCCTGTGAGACTGGGACTGAGACTGGACACCGGCTGAGGACGGTAAACACGGTAAAAAATAGTCACTAGATCCACAGAGATGCAGACATGTCACAGAATGTCAAACCAGTCTCAACACGTGCATCTGACCACGTGGGGAGTACGTGTATCCTGTTTGTTGTCCTCTGTGTAATTTGTCTTTATTTGTTTGATAGAAATAAAATCAGTGACTCAGTCTGACTTCAAATGACACGTGCATCATGTTAAATATGAAGAACAAACATACTTTTATTCCCTGCTGGTCTTCCAACTGCGTTCTCTGTGTTGCAGCGTTAATGCATCTATGTATTGTATTGTATTTTGTTTTTTTAATTTTTTTTTAATCGTACTAAGTGTAATGACCGACCCCGAAAATCTGGTCTAATAATTTCACCGGTCTCATTTATCAGTATTTATTTATGCAATCTGACTCAGACTTAAGTCAAATAGACTTATCCTATAACATAACATCGATACGCTCTCTTCACCCAAGATATATCCCATTAATATTGTTCCTTAAACACTCAGGTGAAATAACTGCTCCTTTCCCGAGCTATTTTCAAGAATTTTGTCTGCTTGAATATTTCCACCTCAGTAAAGTGACCTCGAATATGTGTTTTATTCTTTAATTTTAAATTCAACCGTAAAATGCAATGTGAATTTACACAAAGGTACGCAAAAGCATTGAAAAAAAGATTCCCAATTATTAAAAAGCTTCAACTACGTCTTGTATGTGACTTGGTAACTTAAGTTACTTAAAAATAAATAAGTAAAAATTGTATTCTGTAGCCCCGTGACCCTAGTGAGGATAGAACGGGTACAGAAGATGGATGGATGGATTCTGTAGGTTTGTTTAATAATTGTATGGGTTAGGCCAGATTAGTTTTTTTTTTATATAGTTTTATTTGTTTCTAATCACTTTTTCAAAGCACTAAAATGGTGTTAAAATATTTAGTTTAACGAAAAGTGGTTAACTGCTCGATTCTGATTTAGGGTTGGGGTATAATTCCATATGATGGCATATGATTTATCATGGTTTTGCTGCAAAACGACGTTGGCCCACCACTTCTGATATGTCAGTTTTGGGTCAAAATTAGAAGTATGTAAAAAGTTAATGGCTGTGTATAAATAACAATAAATGCTGTTTAAAATAAGTATGTTTGTGTTCACACAGATAATTAAAAATCTTTGGAAAGGACGTTACTCTTACTTATACAGGAGAGGGTAAGGAGGGGTTTCCCAGGCTGCAAAAGCACCTTCACTTTAAGAACCTGTGGTGACAAATCAAAATGTTATCACGTAAAAAAAAATAGATTCGTTTTATATCCTTGCAAGAGTTAGTTTCGTTTCCATATGAATGACGGGGCATGACTCTTGCGGGTGCCATATCGAAGAAAACACGCCATTCTCGCTCTGCATTAACGCTCCCCTTTGCTTCTTATGCCTCTGTGCAGTTCTCGCGAGAGCTCCCGCGTTGGCTGAGGCTGGCCGTGGCTTTGCAGCAGACAGAGGGAGAAGGCAGGCAGGCAGCATCATGGCGGACAGAGACAGTGGAAGTGAGCAGGGAGGAGCAGCCACGGGCCCAGGCTTCGGCTCCATGCACCTAGCGACAGGAGGGGCGGGCTCCGCTTCCGGGCTCCAGCACGAGACTCAAGAACTGGCGTCGAAGCGGGTTGACATCCAAAACAAACGCTTCTATTTGGACGTTAAGCAGAACGCGAAAGGCCGCTTCTTAAAGATAGCAGAAGTCGGGGCCGGTGGAAACAAGAGCCGCCTTACTCTCTCCATGTCCGTGGCGGTCGAGTTCCGAGACTACTTGGGGGACTTCATCGAACATTATGCCCAGCTGGGTCCGAGCAATCCGGGGATGGTACAAGATGAGCCCCGGCGAGCACTCAAAAGCGAGTTCCTGGTCCGAGAAAATCGGAAATACTACATGGATCTGAAAGAGAACCAGAGGGGACGGTTCCTGAGGATTCGACAGACCGTAAACCGGGGGCCCGGTTTGGGATCCACGCAAGGCCAGACGATTGCCTTGCCTGCCCAGGGACTTATTGAGTTTCGTGACGCTTTGGCTAAACTTATTGACGATTACGGTGTAGAGGACGAACCTGCAGAGTTGCCCGAAGGGTCATCATTGACTGTGGACAACAAACGGTTTTTCTTCGACGTCGGGTCCAATAAGTATGGAGTGTTCATGAGGGTAAGCGAGGTGAAGCCAACGTACCGCAACTCAATTACGGTGCCCTTCAAAGTGTGGTCCAAATTTGGGAATACTTTCAGTAAATATGCCGAGGAAATGAAGAAGATCCAGGAGAAACAGCGGGAGAAAAGGGCATGTGAGCTGCAGCAACAAGAGGAGATGCAGGCGGACGATGGGGACGAGGATTGATATAGACAGCATAAACATGCAAGAGTAATGAAAATAACAAGAGAAATATAATTAAAAACTCTACTGTATAACGAAAGAAATCTAAAGATTTAACTGTAACGGTTTAACTCCAAGGGAGCATCACCCACAATATAAGAAACCTCCACAACCTGACAGTTATGACATGTTGTCACTCATCGCTGGATGTTACCCCACTTATCCACCATTAATACAGTAACAGGCTGCTAAACAAAGTAATAACATTATATTTGAACATTGTTTCCTACTTGACAAACAACATTGAACTGAGTGTTTATTTCCCTTATTAACAGAAAACTTTTGTACCAGTTAAAGCTATTGTAAAAAAAAAAAAAAAAAGTGTTTGCAATGTTCAAATGGAATTATTGCAGAGTTCTGAGGAAAAAAGTTTCCTTTTTCATGTGAGCTAATGACTTCAGCACAAATCAGATATTTTAATTTTTAAACCAAAATTCTCAAAACTTTGTAAAAGGTTGTCACATGTACTTGCCATTCTATTTACCTTTACCTGTGAGTAGAGATGTGTTTACACATGAATCATATGAGGGCTAGGCCTGCTTTGGAAACTGGTTAGATGTCATGCAGTATAAAAAGGAACATATAGGCATTTTCATAAAATGAAATAAGTGCTCTATTTGTTGTGCAATATGCACTGCATAAAAATCAAATATATTGAACTCTTGAATGGATCTTGACGTGATGACATTTTCCAGAGGCATTCAAAGAAATATTAATATTGTAATTTTTGTTTCAGTTGAAATTGTTGCCATGCAGATGGATATATTATAGACTACCTTTGTGTCTCGTTGGTAATACAATGTGTTCATTTTAAAGGTACTCAATGTGTATTTGATAGAGAAATGCAGTGACAACATGTAGCAAATGGCCTGAATTGCAGATAACTTAACAAGACAAACACCCTACACGTACTGTGTTGATGGGCTTTATGGTCTAGAAAAAGAGGCAGAGCATTGTTGGTTAGTACTTCTTAAACAGAATAATTTTGTAAACTTGTTGAGTCATAAAAGTCTAAATGGTGCCAAGGAGTGCTGTTGCTGCATGTTCATCTGCACTATGATAGATTTCGTTGGTCTCCCAAAATATTGGCTCAAGGACCCTTCTATATGTATCTTTATCTGCCGATATTGTATGAATCTCAAGTTTGAGTAGTGAGTGAGCTCCATCCAAAGGCTTGGTGTAGTTATAGTGGAAGTCACTGATTGTAGAGGAAGCAACTTTGCTAAATTTCAAGAATAACACCATGGCACATTGGGGAGGGCTGCCCTGGAGCACACTTGGAGAAGTTGAGGAGGAGAGCGTTCAGATGGTTTAGTGGTAAAACTCCAAATGTGTGTCTGTGGATGTGCCCATCTGTTTTAGTTGATCACATGGTGTGAAGTTTAGAGGGTATGCTTTGGATATATACTCATAGCTCTATCTTAGATTTGTAAGCCCAAATATCAAGCAGGGGGTGATGAGATTCAGTTTTGGTCTAATTGTAAATATTTGGGCTGCCACACGGAAAACAACTGGTTCTGATCCAGTTCAGTCGCATCTCATAGATGTGTGATAGCAGTTTTATAAACTCTGTCAGTTAACTCCAGAGAAACTGGCAACAATCAGATAATGTCAGATTTACCTCAGCATTGAATTAAATAATTGCTCCCATGTTTAGATTGACTGGAAACCAGCAAACTAGACTGTCCTTGACCACCTATTTTTGGAGCCTCTGGTATTAGCCTAAATGACACCTGTTTGGGAGCATCCTCTTCAGCATATAAACAACCTGGTGCCTTACACACTCCGCATGCTTACACGCTGGCCTGGTGCTTTGGATTGCAGTTTGGCTTCTTTTCATTATTGCTTTCTCTTTTTTTTTTTTTTTTTTTTTTTTACATTTTTTTGTCTCAGCCCCCTTGTGTGCTAGCGCACAACTCGTGGTGCTAAAAAGGGTTTGTTACAAACTCTTAAGAAAAAACAAGAGCAGAATTCTTAACTTTTTTCTGCTTCCTTCCTTCCTACCTTTCTACCTTCCTTCCTTCCTTCCTTCCCTAACCTCATTGCCATCCCCATTCCACAGCCATCCAGGTATCGGCCTACATGTAAACATGGAAGGGGGTGGTCACCTAGATGCAAGATGATGCAGAAGAGTTGGCTCTTCACTAGCCAAGCGCATTAGCAGGGAGAGCAGGGGCTGACTGGGAACATCGGTCGTGGCTTGAAATGGTATAAATGGTTGTTGGCGAGCCCCCCTTAAAATGCCCGTTCTTTGGCTTGGGTAGTTATTTGTAAGTTGTAAGTCGCTCAATTAATGGGGAGTAGCAAGCATGTCTTGTTTTGTTTATGTTTTACGTAGTTTTACCTTTTCAGCGTTATTCCACATTATTTGTAATTTTGGAATGTTTTCGCCCACAAAAAATATATCTATTTTTTCTGTGCAACATTTCATCACTGTGTGCAATATCGTATGTGCCAATGGTGGCAATATATGTATATCAATTAAATATATGATTACTATTTGAAAGCATGTGGCTGAATTCCATGTTTATTTCTCATGAAGGAGTTGTATGCCTTTATTTGCACTTAAAGCTCCATTTTGGAGAAAAATAAGTATATAGTAAACCAAGGTCTTAGCAGCCTGTTGGGTCAAGCAGTTCACATTAATAACTTTAACTTGAAATAGAACAATGTCACTGCAAGTATGTCTCTGTAAGGAAAGCTCGGCTTGAGTTGTTGAAGGAAGACAAAAAAGAACCATAGTGGAGTTTTTATGAAATGGAAACTCACTGACAAACCATGAAATCTTCATTTTAGCTTTAAGCTAAGAAAAGGTGCTTCAGTCCAATCCTCATTAAGGTGTATGGTGAACTGTCTTCAGTGGTTGTTGTGTGTAGCACTTTGCTTTCCCAGGTTAATAAAATGCCTGACCAATACTTGTTTAAAATGATCTCAACAAAGAATGTCATTCTCTCTTTTGTTGCCTCTTTTTCAAAGAGGATATTTGATTTGCTCATTTGGTTTTGATGCATTAAATATAATTTATGTACATTTACAAATTTTAAAAATAAATTTAATTTACCCATGAGGGAAAATCTACATTTTAATGTATGTGTTTTTTTTATGTTTGATTTCTTGTTTGGAAAAAGAAAACTTCCCAAAATGTCAATAATTGACTGATAAAGTATATTAAGTTTTGATGTCATGTTGTCTGTTCTGTTTGATTTTACATTTGCAATGATGGTACTTAGAAATGCTTCCTTGAAAATGAAATGTACTTTTTTACTGTGATGGTAAATCTTTTTACTATTCATTTTCCAGTTGTATTACAGTTTTTGCAATGCTAAGAAGAAATGGCAGCTTCTCATTTTTCTAACATTTATTTGAAGTAGTTTCATGATAATGGTATGGAATGGCAAAACACTGGCCAGGAAATGTTAACGGTAAGACCATCAACAGTATTGTTTCTGCCAGCTGACAAATGAAAAGCCATCAAACCATAATACTTTTTACTTTAACCTTAAGACTTGTACTTTTAACAGCCTTCTGTCTTCTGTTTGACCACTGATCCAAACAATCTGTAGTACAAAAAACCCCCAAAAAGAACAACAGGGACCAGAGTAGGATGACGTCAGCATCTTCCATCTCATTCACAGAGTCTCTGGGGAGGTCAAAGGTCAGGGTCTGTACATGCTCAAGGAGAAAGCTGAGGGAGTTGGAGTGTTTGGGCTTTAGTGTAAGTTGTGAAGATGTCTTAGCCATCCTGCTTGGATGGATGATGGGTGGAAAAAAGGAGATAAACGTTCTCAATGTAAGCAACTTCAGTCCAGAGAGATCTATCTATCTATCTATCTATCTATCTATCTATCTATCTATCTATCTATCTATCTATCTATCTATCTATGTTTTAGGATTAAAATATATGTGTAAGTTGCATTATTTTCTAGCGTGATGGCTTGTAATGATACTGACCCAAAGTAAAGGGTCACGCTGTTGAGATGGAATTAAACAACTGATCATGTGCGAGCGCTACTAGATCAGTTCTATACTTACATGCTGCTCCACCACAGCCATAATCACCCCATCAGTACTTTATTATCTTGGATCCCTGACGTGTCTGATAACCTGCCTGTTTTTCCATTTTTGTCTGAACCAGTGTGTTGTGGTGTACAGCTGCTAAGCTTTATAGAGCCATGAGGTGGCAGCATATGTTAGGGAATGCTTTTATTTGCTGTTTTGTTGCTTCCATTTTTATTCAGCCGTGCAGTTTTGGTGTATACTCTAAAGCAGCCAAGTGAGGTCTTAGTGGTGACGTAAGGCATAGCAGGGTTTTCTGGTCTTCTATCCACTAGAGGATGCTCTTTAACTAAAAATCCAGCACATGGTCTGTTTTACTGAGATCCTACATTCATAGAATCTGTCAAGTTGAACGTTTCTTTGCATTTTTGGATTTTCACCATTTGTGTCATTACTGTTTTGACTCTTCAGAAGAAACTAAAAGCCTGACAGCAGTCCTCGCAACTAAACAGTTTTTCAAGGGCTTGGAATTGGGTTTTATTTATCTGTTTCATGCACGCTTTTTTCACTCAGTGAAACCTTTTGATACAAATTTGTGAAAACTTAGAACAATTAGAGAAAATTGCAATTTTTTATCAGTACAATTTAAACAAAATGCCACGGAGGGATGCCATCTGTCTTTGTTCCTCTTCAGTCACCATGGTCTTATATGTATAGTCAGAAGTAAATTATTTACATAAAATAACATTAAATATTGGTGTAGATTTCAGGGTTGGATGCAGGGAATTGGCCCCAATCATGTTTTTTTTTTTTTTTTAAATCAGCATAAAAAATGTGAAATGATATTTTAAAAGTCACCTATTTACTAAAATTGCAATCATTGTTATTAGTATTACAAAGTTCATCTACCAGTTTTCAAAACAGAGCATGGATTTACTAGTATAAAAATACTAGTATAAAAAATAAAAGCATGCCAATAAAAGTAAAATAAAAACGATTAATTAGACATGATAAAATATTCATGTATATTATAGTCTGTGCATGCGTTTCTCAATGAGCTGCTATAACAAAAACACATAAGTAAAATATGCTATGGACTAACAAACGTGGATTTAGTTCAGCTAAGTTATTGAAGCACATGACTGTAATCTACTATAATGCTTCAGCATTCCTCATACAGTAGATGCAATGCAGAATTCCTTCCTGTCCTTACTACCTGTTAACCTGAATTAATTCTAATACCAATATTAATCATAATAAAGTTTATATAGCAGTTTTCAAAACCAGTCGATGCTTAACAGTATAAATGCACACAATATAAGTGGGGAAAAATACAAAAACATGTCAATAATTCACATTTAACAAATAAAGTGGTTTTAATTGGACTTTTTTTTAAATGAGCCACTATAGCAGAAAATCCACAAATACAATATGTCATGGATTAACAAACAGTAAACAAACATAGATTAAGTTAGGATTAGTTAATGAAGCACAAGACCATAATCTACTATAATTCTTCAACCTTCCTTTTACCAGCATAACAAACATGCCTATAAAAAGACTGTAACCTTCTACAATGTTATAACATTACAGTAAATGCAATACAGAATGCATGATGCCTTCACTACATTTAATACATAAACTCTGTCTTAGTTTTGGTAGCTTTTAGTAGTAGATACATTTTCTGGGATTTTTTTAAACATTTTTTTTACTTGTATGAGGCCAGTTTCCAGAGCAGCTTTCTTCCCCTTTTCTTACATTGGTGTGTGTAGAGAAAGAGACAGACAGACAGAGAGAGTGAGAGAGAGAGAGAAAGGGAGAGGGATTATGGAATGCCGTGATGTCATCAGCCTAGTCTCACACACACACACACACACACACACAAAGACGAGGAGGACCCACAGGCGCTCCGACTCTCCAGCTTAGTTAGCATACTCTGCTGTGGAGCGGCTGTCTACATCCCACTGTGAGTACTTCACCAAATTGTACCCTTATCTCCCTTTTATTTTATATAGAATTAGCTCCTCTCTTCACCCCCACCCCTCCCTCTTTCCTGTGTTTCCTGGCTTTGCACCCTACAACGTGTTTAGTGGACACCACTGTATTCATCCAGTGTGAGACAAGCTTTCTTTCCCTCCAAGTGCTGTGGTAGCCATTGTTTAACTCCCCACTGTGATTAGAGGAGTCCATTTCAATCCCCTTGTTAGAGAAACTGGCTCATACTGTCCTGGGCTCTGACCCTGTTTTATTTTCTCCTACAACCAGTAAATGACAATGTTAAAATGGAGCCGCTATCTCATGGGAGTTATGGTGGGGAGAAAGGAACACGGGTTTTGGGAAGGGATGTGTGCTTAGGAGGAGGAGGAGGGAGGGAGGAGGGAGGAGAGCCACTGATGATAGAAACAGTTCCATTCCTCTGGAATCTCCTCCCATTTAGGGCTGGAGTCTTTCTGACAGTTTAGAAACAGGGTTTGGGCTCTTCCGTATTCATGAAGGAGGGACAAGACAACCGACTGGAACTAACTTTGTAAAGGAATTGTTTGAAGAAAGTAAGTTGTGCGTTAGAAAAAAGTGGGATCTGGGAAAAGAGAGAATGTTTGTATTTTCAGAAGTTTAGGGCATGACTTCAGTCTCTCTCAAATGTTTGTTCTGCTTTTTTTTCTAGATTGTCCCAATGATTTCCTCCAAAGTCAAAGGAAACTGACGTCTGAGGAGGGTGGAGAGACTGTCAGCGCAGCACTCAAAGGAAACTTGAGTGTGTGTGTGCGTGTGTGTGTGTGTGAGAGCACATGATTGTACAGTATGTACAAGAGTGTGTATCTATGGATGACCAAGCACTTTGATCTATGAAGAAGATTCTGTGTGGATGAATAAGAGTAGTTTTAGAACACAGACATTGTGTACTTCTTCCGCTGGCATGAGACTATAAACCAACAACCACAAAAAGCTGCTGGCTGAAGGTTAGCGCCTCCTCTCTCCGCCTGCTCGGCCCTGTGGTGCCCACTTTTCCCACCATTCAGCTGCCAACATGCTGCAGCAAATCCTCAAGGACATGTACATTGACCCTGATGTACTGAATGCTCTGAATGAAGACCAAAAAAAGACCTTGTTCTTGAAAATGCGCCAGGAGCAGGTGCGACGCTGGCAAGAGCGAGAAGAGAAACTAGAGAAAGAGGGAGGAGATGCTGAGCTGAAGCGAACACAGCCAAAAAAAGGTAAAACACACCAACCCACCACGACCGCCTCACCTTTCTTCTTGCTGCTTATCTGGTGTGACAGCTTCATATCTTTCAAGTATATTGACGAGCACATTTTCCAACAGTTTTTGACAGAAAACCATCTGTCCATGTGTTACTGTTACCAATCTCTGTCCTTTCAGTGACAAAGTTTGCATATTTCAGTGTGGACCAGCAGATAGAGAGTGACAAAACTTCAAAAAGCATGTGTGCATTGGTTGTGACAGGCATCCTTTGCTGCTGGATGCTGCTTCTCCTCTTTGCTTTGCCCCTGTCATCTCAGCAGCTGTTTGCCATCGCAGCCGCAGCGTTTACCTGAAGTCCATTTCGCAAGTTTAGAGTTTCCTTAAAATGCAAACTTGAGCTAACAAACGCCAGCTGTTCTGCAATGATTTAACTCTAATAAGACGGATCCTTGAGATAGGATGATGTTAGCATGAAGCAGAGACAGAAACCAGCGGAAAAAAACATTACATTTTGCTTATATTCCAAACAATTACCTCTGACTGATGATGCTGAGGACTTCATTTGAACATCACACTCAGAGACGACGCTAATATTTACACAAGCAAAGTAAAGTAGATGTCAATATTATCATCTTTTATAATATTCACACTGACTTAAATGTGTTATAATAGTTAAGGAGAGCTTTCATGTTGTGGCTTTGAGTGTATATTGTAACACACTTTGCTTTTAGGCTTTTAGATCATTTTGTTCCCAGTCACACACTGCGAGTGTGAGACATAGAAACGAGCAGGAAGAAAATTCACTGGGTCAAAGATGCCACTCATGTCAGGAATGTTTGATGGCAGATAAAAACAGTATAACAGAGAGGTGACAAGGAAAAGAATGTCACTACAAGAAGTACGGAGAATGCAAATGGTAAATGGGTTCATCAGGAGCTGGCTTCTGCTCAAAAGTGACAGCTGGAGTCGACCGTATACATCCAGCAATCAAAGAAAACAAAACAACCAGAAACTCAAGAGACTCTGAGTTGCTTGTGAAACTGGTTCGACACGTGCTACAGAATCTTGCCTTTCTACATTTTTCTGTAGTGTTAGCAGTCCCAGTCTGAGAAATGAGCGGCGTAATAGCTCTGACATGGGGAAAATGCTGTATTTTTGCAGACAAAGTCCCACATTTGTAAGGAGGATGGCAGAATATTGCTTCAATGCCATCTTAAGTATGATTCAAAGCCAATTAATTTAAGCCAGCAGTAGGCTACACTGCAGTTGGTGCATTAAGTCTGACTGACAGAGCAATGTGATCCGTCTTTTCTTAGCTAATAACAAAGCACTTACTATTAACTGTGGTGCAGAGTGAGAGAACAGTGCGCTTTCTATCTCTTAATGACCACGGCAGCTGTCTTTAGAGGGCTGGATGTAGACCGCAGGCCCAGGTCACATGGTCACAACTCTTCCCTACATAGGCTGCTTGTCCAGAGCGGAGGAAACTGTGGATGGTTAGTGTTACTGTGTAAAATAGGAAGTGAGTCGGGACCCAAACCTTTAAACAATTAACAGGGGGCGAAACAGGAAGCATGCAGGAAATGTATGTGTGTGAAAAACAAAGAGTGAGATTGATTTTATCTTCATGGCCCCGCAGGAGAACTCGGTGCAGAGTTTGTTACCATACGTGAAGTAAGCACTGTCCTCGCTTTAAGCTGCTGATCATGGGACATTTGTGGAGGTTAAGCTGACCTTAAGTTAGTTTTGTAAATTTGGCTGCGTGTTTTTGTTGTAGGCTGACTCAAGGAAGAGACTAATGTAACCTTGGTCTCTTTTCCTGATAATACAGATATCCTCTCTGCAGAAACATCACCGTTATTGTTTTTGACAAAGAAATGCCGGAGATTATTCCCAGTCAGATTTAGGTGAGGACACATGCCAACGTACTGTATGAATGTCCCTGTGCCAGCTAAGAGGATCCAGCTCACCTGCCCTGACAATGGGGTTGTGGTTGTCAGTTACGAGTGATGGCTTGTTTACCAGTGTTCTTACTGCTGTGTTTTCGTAGTCATCCTGGTATGCCCTGCTGGAATCCAATCTACAGGGCAGGCTGGCAAAACCAGTTCACTATGAAAATATGTTATCCTGTTTTCAGCAAACAAGCCGTAGCCCTCTGAGCCCTTGTCAGCCAGTTTATCTCTATAAAATAACTCTGTCAAACATAGTCACAAGGCAGAGACATGTGTAAGTTTGTGTGTCTGCCATGTGCTTTTGTAAGGCCTCAGCATTCTTATACAGACAGATAAATAAGTATTTCATGGTTAGAACTGGGATGGGATTGAAGTAGATAAACAATAACAGTTAAATATCTGAACCAGTTCAGTCAGTTCATGTACCTTACAAATATGTGTGTGTGTGTGAGAGTGAGAGAGAGAGAGGGGGGGGTAGACCAGCATGACAGGGTTTTTCCCATGTCAACTCTGTTTACATCACACATTCGAAAGCCCTGTCTCATACATCTGTGACGTGCTTCTTGTGTCTCTCCAGCTGTTATTTCTATCCGTCTATAAACTGAGAGAGCAGCTTCAACTCATCCACTGCTGATTGAGTTGACAGTTTTATTTCCGGCCAGAGTGAGAACTCCGTTTTGAAACTGTGGACAATGTACTAGATGTTTCCCAATAATCTTGCGCAAATTATTACTCAGGCTTCGGGAAGCTGACATTTTTCATTGCGAAATTTCAACACCCGTTTCCAAACAAGTTGGGACGCTGTGCAAAATGTAAATAAAAACACAGGGCACGGATTGGCATGTGCCATACACATAAAATATTTGCGGACGTGAACAACTGCCAACTTTTAAGAGACTCTGCCTCGCTGAAATGCCTTTTATACCCTGTCATATTACTGACATTTTGCTAATTAACCAAATTAATCATATTACTTCTCCAGCCTTTTGTTGTCCCTGTATCAAATTTTTAGAGTGGTGTTGCTGCCATAAAAATGTTCTCATTTTGTTACAAAAATGGTTCTATTTTAAACATCTGATATGGTTTCAGTATTCTATTGTGAGTAAAATATTGGTTTATTAAACCTACGAATCACTGCATTCTCTTTTCATTTACATTTTATGCAACTTTTTTGGAATATGTTGCAATCATAAAACAGCAGCCAGTGACTTAAATTATGTCTTTCCATAGTGCAATGTTTTTCTGCAAAATTCTAATAGTACTCTGGTTTCATTTCTTATCATTTGAGCCTTCTTCATGTAAAAATGTTATTCATAGTGTGGTCATTTGTGTTTCTTACAGCCAACACTAAGAGTGTGAGCTGGTTGCTCGGCCGGGATGGAGATGTGGCGGTCATTGTGATCGGGGAAGTGGATGAACTGACCTCCAAATTCATCTGCTCAGGATTTGGAGAAAAGAAGACATCGAATCTCCAGAACAACACAAAGTAATAAACAGTAGGAAAAGAGTCAGTTACAGCAAACAAGATGTAGCATCGTGGGAGGACATTATGCTAATAAATGCTACTTAAATGGAAATGCATGACAATTAGCAGCAAAATTGAGGTAATATAAATATTATGGTGAATATATGACATACAATTATTCACCATGCAGGATCAGTTTTATCTCCACATGTTACTGATTTAGCTGCTGGAGGTCGTTTGAGCTACTTTACATTCAGTTTCAGAGATAAACACCAGATAGACACCAGATAAAGCTGAGGCCTTGTTGGAGACTAATGAGTGAAAGACGGAATAACAAACTTCAAATATAAAAATGTGTTAAGTTTGTGACTTTTCCCCAAGTCTTTCATGTTTAGTAACCTACTGAATGGTTTGGAAATCAGTAAAAGGGACCAAAATATTTTTGGTGGAGCTGTTAATAACTTACAAAAATTTGAAATGTGAGTCAAATTACTCTCTACTTTATGTTATCTGTCAGAGAAAGAACCAGTTATTCATTAACAATATTATTTAAAGTTTTGGCATGTTCTCTATTGCTTAAAATCTATATTTGAAAAAAAAAAAAAAAATTCTATTGCTGTCAGATAAATGTAGTGCAGTAAAAGATACAAGATTTGTCCCTGTTATGTAATATGACCTATCAAGCAAAGTGCAGTACTTGAAAAAAATGTAAATATAAAGTCATTTTCACCAGTTTGTCTGTTAAAATCATAATGACAATAGAGAATCAAAGAAAATGAAGTGTAAGTATACTTGAAAGTGAAATGACATGTTCTGGTGTTGTTTTCCAGCCATCAAACTATCTTGAAGAACAGAAAAACCACAGAAGCTGTCAAGACTGAGCAAGAGAACCTAAATCCTATGTCCTCTGGTATCCAACTAAATATAAAGGTATGTAGCTGTTTGTCTGAAAATCAAACAGTGTTGCTTGTCATTATGATCTCAAATGATTAATGACAGGAGACAAAACACATTTTGGATGTTTTATTTGTGGGTTTGAACTGCATCCATAAATCTGACATGTCTTACAGCAGCGTCACACACACGTTTCCTTCAATCTTTGAATCTTAACTGATCCACTGTCTGTCACCGTTGCATTTCCCATGCTTCATTTTGACTTTCACTGCTGTGGCACAGTTGTGGAAGCTTTCACAGGTTTTTATACACTGCCAGTGTAAATCTATTCTTCCAATTAAAATGTAGCCTCATTAATTCTGAGACTATTTTGTGTCAAAATAAGCACGCATAAGTGAGAATAATTTTCAGGGCGTTGATAGTTTGGGTGTATGTGTTTGTGTGTGCAGTTGGTGGTGTGCGAGCTGTTGATTTTATAGTTGGGGGGATGCCTCCTTTTTCACGCTATCTTTAAAAGAGATTTGCTGCGTTGTCATGACAACCCTGCACACACTGAGCCAGAGTGAGCTGAGGTCTCATCTGGCCTGACCACGATGATTCTCTGAGCTGGAGCTGCACGCTGCTCACTCAGTGGATACACACACACACACACACACACACACACACACACACACACACACACACACACACACACACACACACACACA
>JAQQZY010000007.1:19955038-19974737 GCA_030068375.1 Ostorhinchus rueppellii | reverse complement strand
ACACACACACACACACACACACACACACACACACACACACACACACACACACACACACACACACACACACACTTAAAAAAAACCCAAAACACACATACACTGCTACTGATAAGTTATTTACTTGCACCCACATTAACAAATCTACTAAAGAAATATTCTTTAAATTTAGATTTTAGGGGGGGAAATTAAAATGAGGACAGATTTTGTAAGATACAGTTATCCTCTTTTATCTTGACTGGGATTTCACCTCTTGCTTTTTTCCCTCTAGTGGCCAAAACAAAACCGACAAAAAGTTAAGGGGGGAATGTGTCACCTTTGTATCATCTAATAAGTCATTGTCTCTCCTCACAGGCAAAATGTGGGGAAGCGAGCACTTTACACCCTCTGCCGGTGAGTTGGGGAAACTGCATGCTGTAATTGAGCCACAGTGCTCTTGGGTTGCATCATGGCCTACCTATAATACTTGTGTAATGTCTTTGTTAAACCCACAGGTGTCAGTGAGTGAGCACTCATCACCTCCAGCAGCAGAGAAGGTATTTATCAACTGAAGTGTACAGATATTTTCTCTATAGATGTCACTGCCTAATTTTATTTAGTAATATGTTTATTTTCTAAATGTTTCAAGCTTTATTAGAAATGTATTTTATGGGTTTTCTAAACTGGATTCAGTGTCTAATTGTAATATTTCCTGGCAGATCACAGTAAAGATGGATTGTCACGATGCTGTGATCCTGGGTTTTGCTCTTTTTAAAATGTGGTTAGAGTGCCTACGTGTCCTTTCATGGCAGTCCCACCCTCTGTGAGTAACAGGAAATGGTGGTTAGGCCAGCTGTCCCCTCACTCCCAGCCTCTCTGCGGATCATCTTTCTCCCAGCATTCTCCTGTCTATGTGCTCCAGCTCGTTTGAGCTGCCGCACCCCTCATAGTTCTCTCCGGGGAACAGCTGAACTGAACTGTCCTCCCACTGGCTCCATCATCGCTCCAGCCTTGAGTTGTCTGGGGAGTGTGCTCTCTCTATCTGCCTCGCTCTCCTCTAACGTCTTGCTGTGTTTATGAGGACGCAAATGTGTGTGTGTGCGCAGGTGACATGTACTGTGAGAACAGCTGAATCACAGAGGCAAGGCAGGATTTCTGGACTGCCCTAGAACAGATGGTTGATGAACTTGATCAGGGAATTAAAACGCCAGAGATAGAGAATGCGTCAGTCGCAGATGGATGGGATTGTGGGACAGTCTCCTGAGGTTTGGGCGCGTGAGCTCTCCTCTGTTCTCTGCTTCCTCCTCCTCTTAGCCACAGAAGAAAATGTCTCTCTCCTACTCCTCATACCTTTACCAGACTCTCCACATTATAGGCCCAACACATCTCTGGCCAACCCTTGCTACAGTGGCAATGGACATGCACACACCTGAGGAGGTTTGGCTGCTCTGACAGCCAAGATTTCACTGCCTAAGCCTTCTTTTACATTCATTATTTTGTTGAATGTGTGGTCTGCAGATAGAATGATTTGTTCCTGGAAACAGGAATGGGCAGGTTTGGTGCAGCAGATGTAGCAGTCGCGCTGCCGCAGGTTTTCTCCAGTTGATTTAGAGAGGGAAGGAGTCAGCCAGAGGGAGAAGGAGAGAGCAAGACTGTTGATTAAAAAGGCGTAAGATCAGGAAAGGAGATTAGCGAGGCAGCTTGATTTTCCAGTCACCTTATAATTTTCTCTCCACACTTTCTTAAACTCTTAATCAGTGGTCATAGTTCTATGTGTTCCATCCTGGGCGTAGCGTATTCATTGGAGAACTGTGATTTGGTGAATCATTTATCCAATGATTTAATCAAACATGACAGTAATTCCACTGTATGTGAATTAGCTGTCAACACTGATCGCACTCTTCTGTCCCCTTTTGTCACTCTTCCCTCTGCAGCCTGAGTTGAAGTCAGCCTGTGCAACTGAGGAGAAGTCAGTTCCCCAGTCCTCCATCTGCTCCAGGCCTCCCATGAGAGCTAGCCCTGTCAACGTGAGACCAGCTTCTGCAAATGCGGCACCAGGCTCTGTCAACACGAGACCCAGTGTTGCGAATTTGAGGCTGGCCACCACAGCGCCGTCCCCTTCCCCCAGCAGCACTGTCAAAACAGACTCTGGAAAAGTGGCTCCCGCCAAAGCTGGCCTGAACTCACAGGAACCTGAGAAGTCCCAGGAATCACAGCGTGGCAAAGGTGAGTGAACACAGAGTCATGGGTAAGGGTCCAGTGTCTGAGGGTGAGGGTCTGATGTCTGTGTGCCTTTTTTCTTTTTTTTAAAAAAACATTATTCACACGTGGGCTGTAGTTTAATTTAACTCATACATCACAAAAATCCTGCACAGATAAAAATACACTGTAGCTGCTTAAATGTGGAGTAAATATGGTCATAAGTGTTTTTCAAGCTGCCGATTTTTTATTTTTTTTTTTTTATTATTATTTTCAAGAAATGAGACGCACAAAAGTATTTATATCGGGGTGAGTGTTAATCAACTAAGCAGTTCATCTGTAGCCTTTTAAAGAAGGAACTTCTTACAGGTCAGTGGGAAACCATTTCAAAGTATTCTGTAATGTGGAACTTAATGACTATCATGCTCTGCTACAACAATAAGACAACCAGATTAAGAATCTCACCTGCGTATTCTCTTTAGGTCCTCGACTTCCTTTCAGACTTGACAACTTGCATTACACACCTTCTCATTTGTTTTGCTCAAACAGGTGACGCACAATGAGACTATTCACACTGATGTTCATTAAAAATGGTTTAAGTTTTAACAAAGATTAGTTTATCAAAAACCCCTTCTCTTTCCCTTACTTTGTAGGGGTTATTGCAACTCATAATAATAATCATTGTTTCATTTCCATGAAACTGATATTTCCTGAGATGATTATGACACTGATGAGCTCTTCTGCTCTTTCAACCCTGGTCCTTATGCTTTCTTTTAATTAAGGACGCACCATTATATGGGCCAAGCAATGATATTGACCTTGACTGCCATTGGCCTCGGCAAAAGAGACAGTAAATAACAAAAAAAAAAAAAATCCCATGATGAACAGCATCAGCTTTCAGCAAAATTGTTATTAAAAGATATGATACGATAATATCATTTGTTTATCATACCATAATGAGGAAATTGGTATTTTTGCAACAACAGGACAGTACAGAGCAAAAGGAAGTGCACTCACAGCAAACAATAGCAAAAGTGTTCTTATCTAAAATCGAAGATCTCAATCTTCTTTTTTTTTTTTTTTTTTACATCATGCTTGGGGAAAAGTGGCTATGAACGAGTTGTTATGAATGAGTTATAACCAGAGGACAGTACGGGGAAGAAGAAAGTGCAGCTTCAAATACAATAAAAATACCCAAGTAAAGAAAAAAAAAAAAGAATAAACACCAAACAATGAATATAAAATCTGAAATCATTTACACGCACAAACATCTGCATTGATATTTATCCCTACTAGGATCGTAAGTTCATCACAGCTGTCTGGTGGATGTTGTACGTGCTATATTTCAAACCGCTTCCTTGACATTAACCACAGGCCACTAAGCAACGCACCACAGTTTCAATGGCTGATGAGAGTTGACCAAATCCAGTCTGAACAAAGTTCATACTAGATAGGTTTCTCAGCACCGCAGCGAAAGAGGAGGATTTATTTCCTCCAACCTAATGTGCTCGCCAAATAGTGCCTCAGCCCGCTGGAATCTTTATGGATTGGCAAAGTAGAATGAGGCCAGCCTTGAGGGGAAAAAGGCTTATATGACTGGAATTTGTGTGTCTATACCACATCGGCGTCGCTCACCTGCTTACTTTTCGAAGACGTGTTTTAGCCTGATATTGAACAGAACTTGTCCCTTTCAGGTTTGAATAGAAGTTGATTGGTTGAAGTGCACCTGAGACCGGTAATGACATTAAGACACTCATATAATTTGTACAAAAATGAGCAATATGCACCGGGTAATAGTGAGCACTGTTAATACACACTCATACTTTTATTGCCATTTCATTTATTTTACATGTACTCACTATTTTAAGTTTTTAAGGACATTCACTATTATAGAAGCATTTGATATTGTACCACTCCTTACTAATGTATCTACAGCAAGAAATTAAATATCCTATTTTTGATTCATTGTACACTGAGAGAGAGGCACCGTGTTTTCAGATGATGCTTCTACTTTCATGTACCTTTGTATTTTTCCTGCCTAGCATGAACTCAAAACAGCATGACAGGAGTGTGTTGGTTTGCCTAGCCAATTAACTGTACCCCTTACAAGCATTTTTATTTAAACTGGTTTTCACATTTCAGTTAGTTTTCCAAGCTAGTGGGATGTTATATTTGTCCTTTATTTTCTGCATGTGGCTGCTTCTGGTCTGTGCTACTCACATCTCTCTGCCTGTGACCGTACAGATGTTCAATGGGAAGGTAGTGCAGCCTTTTTATGTGTGTTCCACAGCATTAACATTTCCCTCACCTGGACTTATCTCCTGAATAAACAGTGTTGGAGTTGCTTATATGATGACCTGGGCTGTCTGTTCTCCTGCATTTGCTTGACTTCACCTCATACTAATTGACCACAAAGTGACCCAGATCTGCAGAAAAATGGGTTGTGTAGTAGGTGTTGTTAGCACCATCCAGTGGAAAACAATGAAACTGTTGAAAATGACCAGTAAAAGAGAAAAATCTCATATCCATAAGGTCCCTCTGCTGGAAAAATACTCATCCTACATCTATGTTAGGAAACAGGTTGATCCACATGTTGAAAACATGTAGAAGAGTTGTTTTAACTTCACCTCATTCTTGCATAATTTAGAATTTAAGCAAGAAGAGGACATAAAAAATATGGGAAAATCATACATTTTCCAGGAAATTTTTTAGGAATTTCAGCACAGGGAACATATATTGTTTACTAGAATGAGATGAAATCTGTCTCAAAATAAAAAGAAATGCAGGAACAGTGACATTATTGGTTTAGCATAACAGAGTTTGTCTGCACATTTTGGAAATATTCGTGACAACACAATCACAGATAACTGAACTTAGTCACAGATGAAATATGCAGTTAGAGTAAAGTTCTACTTTAATTGCAACAAGTAAAACATTTAGTCCAGTTTAGTCTGAGCAGCATAGAGTCTGTACCGTGAAACAGATATGACTGACATCTGAGCTGAATTTTTTTTTTTTTTTTTTAAAGGAGATACAGTAACAAAGACATGATTCCAAGAAGATGTGCTAATGTACAGTATGTGTGGCTGTAGGTGTGCACACACATTTGTAGCTGGATAGAAAATCATCAGCCATTGGCAGGGCAGCGAATACCAGACAAAAGATGGCAACAGGAATGGAAAGGAAAGGAAAGGGAAAGGAACAGCTGGTGTGGTGGGAGTTACAGTGGGTTGAACGCAGTGCTGAATAAATGTGTCTTGACTCTGGACAAAAAATACTGACAGAGTGTCTGTTCTTGACAATGGCAGGAAGCTTGTTCCAATGGGAGGAGGAGGCTGACTGGGATAAGGCTCATGCCTCAGCTGTTTTCTTTTGAATGTGGGTAATGACAAGGATTCCTGCATCCTGTGAGCAGGGACTGTGGCCCACGCAACACTTTAAGAAAATAGAGTAAATGCTCAATGCAGTTTTAAAAGATAAAGAGCACATTTTTTACGGTTAGTGATGATAGGTTGGACGTGTTTTAGCCTGCACATAAAGAAGGTGTCACAGTAGAGTCAAAGTTAAGATGGAGTAAAGACAGTGAGCATGACCGTGACCTAAAATGTTCAGGTCAGGAGGAAAACATAGTATTTAATTGTATCTGACTAAGGAGGAAACAGCAGTCTGTCTTATATTGGCTGTCTGAATTTTTTTTTGTAGCAGCTTGTTTTTAAATTCGGAAATTGATTTTTTTATTTATTTATTTTTTAAATTCTTACCAAAAAAAAAAAAAAAAACAACCCAAAAGGCCCAAAGGAAATTCAGCACATTCAAACTTATCATCTGAATTACAATCATTGCAATCCAAGTGGTTATTGTTTGCTCAGTGCAGAAACTGTATACTCAAGAGTCTCCCTTATTCCCTCTCTCCTTCTTTTCCTTTCTTGTACTGAAAGTTTTTTCGTGAGCTGATATGATCACAAAAACAATCAGTGTCTGCTTATAATAGGAAAAAACAAGTTTTAGGTGCTTGGGGAAGAAATATTTGAGAAAAAGTTGGTTTGAAGTTGGTTCTTGATGGTCACTAGATGGAATCAATAAGGTATGTCCTTGCACTGATCTTGTTGTAAACGTCAGTGTCATCTGCAAAAAAAAAATTCAGTGAAATCCTAAAGCCAGTGGATCAGATAATATGGAAAAGGTCTGTAGATTGAGTTTAAAGAGGATCTGGTGATAAACAGAGGACATTTAGGAGGTTGTATGAGAACATGTTCACAAGTGTTAGATTTGACCATATGAGTGTAAGAAGGAAAACGTATCAATCTCCAGCAGCTGGCGGTGTGTTCAATGGATGTGTGTGTGTGTGTGTGTGTGTGTGTGTGTGTGTGTTCGTGTTTATAAACCTCTCTCTGTCTGTCGGTCGGCTTTCCTCTCCTCTCTCTTCACCTTCAGAGGGAAGGACACACATTCCAGCGCTGTTTCCCGACTCTAGCCCAGGGCGACGCTCAGCCAGAGCTGATAAGTGACAGGGGCCCCAGCCCCCCTCACAGGAGGGCCCCCCCTCTGATTCCACACACACACATAGTCACACACACCTCCTCTCCTCCCTGCCCTTCAGTCCACAGCCGTGCTGCTCGGGAATTCTGCCCTCTGCCCCACTTCTGCCCCCCACCTCCTCACCCGCGCCCCCTCCTCTCTTTCTACCAGAGACGAGGAGGTCTTTAAAGAGATAGATTGGTCTTTAATTTTTGTGCTAGCCTGGTCAGTGACACCGCTTCCCGCCCCCTCCTCTTTGTCCTCCCTGTACATTTACGAGCTGAACTGAGATGTGAAGAGAGGCGTCACGAAAGCTCAAATGGGAGATTCATCAATCTTTGTAGAGTGATTTAATGCATATTCTTTTTCATTTAAATAGGTGTTTTCACAGGTAGCTTTAATGACTTTTAAAGCTGCTGCTGACCGAGCTAAAGGTGCAGCTGTTGAGTTTCAGGCAGTAAGTCTGAAAGCCTGGGTTTGAACATTTTCTCGATGTGTTAAGACAGGTTGGTTATGTTACCTGTTGGAGGGTATGGGGAGTTTCATGCAATGATGTGATATGTCTATTATATCTTTAGAACGATTCACGTCCATTTATGTCTTTGTTGGACAATAACACCATTGCTCTCCCTCGTTCTCTTTCTATCTCTCCTTCTCTCTATTAAGCATTCCACTCAGACCTGCACCAAGGCTCTAAGCTCAAAAAACTCTCTGACCACAAGTGTGTATGTGCCTGCGTTTGTGTGTATCTGAGTGTGTGTGTGTGCCTGCGTGTGCACTTGGTGCGTGCCTGAATGTGTGTCAGCCTCAATTGCTGGAGCCTATCCAAGGTTTCCGTGGTGACCACACAACACAACGAGACAATCAGAGGCAAGCCCACGCAGCGCGGCGAGAGGACATTAACACAGGAACTGCGGGTCAGGGGGCAGAGGAAGGCAGGCAAGACAGGGGGAGAGGAAGATGAAGAGGAAGGTGGAGTGAGGTGTTAAAGCCACAGGGAGGGGGTGAGTGAGAGAGTGACGCTGAGGAGAGAAAGGAGAGTAAACAACAATAAACAATGAGACAACCTTAAAGGCTACTTTAGGTTTCTCCCTTTCAGGCCTGCAAGACATCAAGAGCGTTAAAGGTTTCCTGGCCCCAGGAGTGCCTGTGTGGTTTTGGCTGTACCCCACCTCTGTGTGTGTGTGTGTGTGTGTGTGTGTGTGTGTGTGTGTGTGTGTGTGTGTGTGTGTGTGTGTGCACAGGGATGGCTGCATGCGTGACTGAATCCATGAGCAGGAGGGCTCCACAAGGGTGTATGTTTGTCTGTTTGTGTGTGAGTGAGTGCACGCACAGACCTGAATGTAACGTGAGAACGTGCGCGGGTCTCTTGAAATTCAACTGTTAGAAAGTGTGTGTACGCTCGCACATGTTTTCACTTTTGTGTGTGCGAGCCTGTGTGCATCTGCAGCCGTGCACGCGGGCGCTCTCACATATCTCTGTCCCCCGGGGATGACGCTAAAAATATGTGGCTCCTCAAGCCTTCTGGTGTCTGAGCAGCGTCTGTCTGCTCTCCATTGCTGTCCCTGTGGCCCTCCCTCCCCTCCGTTACTCCTGTTCCCTCCATTCCTCCCTCAATTACACCCTCTTCCAAACACAGTACCTCCGCAAGCGCACACACATGGACACACGCACACCAACTACACCCAGCTGTGTCCCCACTACACTTCCACTGAGGATGACCTCTGCTCAGCCAGAGTGGGATAAAGGGAGGTGAATGAAAAGGGAAAAAAAGGTGGAAAAGAGTGAGAAAAGAAGAAGTAGGCACTGAATTTGTAGAGAAAAAATAATCAGATGGTGTTGGTAAGAAGACTGGACTCTTGTTTTCTCAAAAACAGCCTACATGCTTAATATTTGTAAAGCTAATTGTGTGTTTTCTTTAAAGATGTTTGACCATAAAATAATATTTAAATAAACCAATGCCACAGTTTTCAGAGATTTTCATTTTATCCCCAGGCAAAAGGTGTTGTTATCTGTGCTGTAGAGACACCAGCAGATGCAGTTTTACTGTAAACAAGGCACCCTGTGATGAGTGCAGCAAAATCATCTGATAATCAAATGTAAAGAATAACATTGGCAGATCTTCCAAATGCACTGTCCACATATGATGATCCTTTTAAACGATGAGACAAAAGAAAAAGGAAATGATCCAATAGGAAATGGTTTGATTATGTCTCAATAAATGAAGTGTATAAGTTACTCCTTTTGTGTTTGTGTCTCTTTGTGTAATAATACTTGTACAACTTCAACCTTGTATGGCAAAGTAAAGTCACACTTTTTTCATAACAACCTGTTTCTGTTTATGCTTATGCTGCAGTGATGGTATATGACTGTATAAATACTTAAATTATTCTGCATGATATTTTTAAAACACACACACACACACACACACACACACACACACACACACACACACACACACACACACACACATGCATTTTCACCTGAATTTTTGTATAGTTCCACCTTTATTGACATGAATAATGCACATTCAGGACACCTTATTTAAATGTTATAGTTTTAGACAAACATCTGCATGTCATGTGGTTTTCAGCGCTCTAAAGTAAACGTCACCTTGTCTTTTTTTTTTTCAGTTACCGGGTCATCTCAAGTGTATCAGAAGGCCACCTCAGAGGATGCTGGATCATCAGGGAACACGACACCCTGCGCAGGGCGTGGCAGGGTGGCACAGTTGATGAAAACCTTCAGTGTCGAAAACTCCCCCGCACAGACCCCGTCCCGAGGTATCAAGCCTCCTATTCCCACCAAGCCTAGCCACTTGCGTCTTACAACCACACCTTCCGTTAGGTAATCCATGCACAAAGATGTAAAGACGCACACTCAGCATCACCAGTCCCCATGATTCACTCAAAGCCTCGCTGGACATTATTACACACCTGATGTAGAGCCTGGGCTGATGTGGGATGATGGGATTGAGTTTCCCACAGGTGGCTTTTCAGAAATGGTAACGCTCACGCCATTGTTCTCACTCTCAAAATGTTCAAATGATGCTTGAATGTAGTGGTTTTCTTTTATTTGTGGATTCTTTCGTACTGTAAACAGGCTTAGTGGGAACAAAATTCCAAAGCAACTGATTCAACTGAATTTTCTTTTTGTATAACTTACACTTTGCCAGGGAGTTGTTGACTATCACATGTATTCATTTGATGATGCTTTCCACTTTGCACAGTGTAGAAAAATATAGTCAAATATAATGTTTTACACCCAATAAGCCTGTAACTCCAATATTGTTTACCTACCAGTACAATAGTGTTTTGGCCCTCTGAGATAGTTTGCATTAGCTCTTATGAAAACACTAGAGTGATTCAATTTTTTTCTTCTTATTTCTCTCATTTTGAACAAATGAATGGACATGGACAGGCAGAACAGGGTGAAAAAAGGTACAGTTGGGTTCATCCTGCTGTCACTTCCCTGGGACTAGTGTAGGGTTGTTTATTTGTCACAATGCAATGTATGCTTCGCTCTGCCACCTGGCAGCGGCCTCACTGCGACCTGTTGTGGACCAATGACAGTGCCAAATGCCTCATCTGTCACTCCCAGTGGATCAAATCCTGGCAAGTTAGACAGTCGCTGCCAAATAATCCAGCTAAGATCTGTGTTACTCTTCTCCATTTTCTCAGTGCTGTTTTGCTGATGTGTGGTTGAGTTTTTTTTGTTTTTGTTTTGGTTTTTTTTTACATTTTCTATAGGGAGAAAGATGTTTTGTAATGGGATATTTAACACTATTGCAATGCCTCATCAATGGCACTTTTCTATTTGATGACAAGCTTGTATGGTGCAATCAAAGAAAAAATAAAATTAAACCACCTCATGGTGTCTAAAATACCATTTGTGACTTTTTTAAGTTTTCTTTGGGGTTTGTTTGTATGTACCCATAACTAAAATTCTTTAATCGTCAGCACTATAACCTGGCCATTAAAACAAATATTTTCCACTTAACATGAATATCATTACTAATTTAATTGCTGTGATCATGAATGCACATGCATAAAATATAACACTTAGATTGTGAGGATATAAAAAACACAGCACGAACATGTGGCACAGTTAGCAGTTTGTTCACTCGTTCATTGAGAGTACAGTAATTTTTAATGGTCAGCTTCGGTAAACAGACCTGCATGCTAACCAGGGCCAGAGTAAAATTTTAATTTTCATTTCAGCAGGGCTCTGCATCCACCCCTGTGCTTCTTACAACAGCGCTCATAAATTTCTTGCCTAATTTCCACTAAAAATACTCCATGCCTCAAAATGAAATTTAAGTCCTCTACTGTAGAAATGATGTGGCGTGTTTTCATACCACACCTCTGATTTCCAGATTGTGGTATTTTGACTAATTAGACGAAGCTGACCAATCGCTTTAAAGAAGATCATCACTGTAACAAATGAGACATCTGAGAAAGAACAAAAGCAATGCTTGGATATTGTTTATATTAATGCATAGAAATGTTAGAAATTAATAATGGAGTGAGAATCATCCTCTGAGGTCATACAGTACCTTCAATTGCAGTAATAATGACAATTTATGTTTTTTCCCCATTTAATTTAACAGTATAAAAGCGCTTCTTCTTCTGAAGTTTGACTGTAGTCTTTAAAACAATCACCTTGACACGTGTGTCAATGGAAATAGAACGTACAAGGAATGAAAACATGATAATTTCACACATTTAAAAACACACAAACACACGCACATGAACATGTGAAATGGAGACATAGGCAGGGAATATTCTGGGATTTCATTGCACTACAACAGAAACAGTAAACCTGTAATGTAATCCACTAATACATTACAGAATTGACAGTCACTGTATTCTCCACAGGGGACACGAGTGTGTGTTGTCAGGATGCTGTTGCAACAGTCAGATGTGTCAGCTGTTTCTGAGAAGTGCAGCAGGGCTGTGATTCATCAAGACTCTTTCTTTCCTAAATAGGCTTCATTCACAAACACAAGCGTACTTATCATTATACTTATTGTTTTGATAAAGCCAAATGAAGTTGCACCGTGCATTTGAAAACACTAATGTATCCATGCTATGCTTAGATCAGATGGCAAAAAGAGAATTTTCTATTGCTCCCATTTACAACCTACAGGAAAGAGTAATAGTAGCCCCTGTGTTTTTGAACAATTTCTTAAACTAGGTTATGTCAAAAGACTCTTGATAGACCTAAAAACTTCAGCAAAGTCTAATATGGCTTTATCTCTGTGTCATTTCATGGCCAAAGTGATAAGAATAAGGAGGTAAAACATGTAGGGCAACTCTTCACTGCTGTTTATATACACATGGATCCGGTTTTATCTGCGTAGGGCGACATGGAATTGTAGGCACCAGTGTCACTACTAGACTGATGTGAAGTGCATTGTGTTCAGACAAACCGTCCAACAGAGCCTGTAGACACACTGTTTACAATCAGATTTACACTAAGCTAATCATCTTGGAGACTTGGAAAGTAACACATCAAGAAGTATACAGGCTTGTACTGTACACACACTGTAGGTGCTCGAGCAACATGTTCAAAAATGCTGAAGCACGCAACTGTGAATCCCTGCCTCCCAATGAGTCTAACAATGGCTGTAGCTGTTCTCTGATGCGCAGAGACATCATCGAGCAGTTTCCAGGAGATATCTGTGGCGAGTCCCTTGGTATGCCCCCCCACTTCCCACCCCCTTCGCCCTACACACTTCTCCTCTTCATCCACCGAGGCTGGCCACTGCTGTCGTCAGGGCCCTCCGACTGGAGATAAAAAAGAGACTGTTGTTGTCTCTTTGCAGGAGAGATGGACGCCTGTTTCTCTCTCTCTCTCTCTCTCTCTCTTTTTTTTTTCCTGCCTCACTTGCTTCACATTCACAGAAGGGGAAGTGAAGGGGGAAGAGACAAAAACAGTGTGGAGGAAAGACAGAAAGAAAGAAAGAAAACTATACTGCGGTCTGTGGCGTTCCACCACACCACCGATAACCCCCCCCCTCCTCATCCTCCTCCACCACCAGCCCCATCCACAGCACCCCCAGTAGAGAGAGAGAGAGCGAGCGAGAGGAGAAGAGAGGGGGGCCAGGGCCATGTGATACAGAGAGCATGCGGGCACAGCTTCACCCCCAGGCAGAATGAACGGGGGCCTGCTGTGTCTCTCCTGCATGATTAATCTGGCTGAGGGGCAGGAGGACTGCCACAGTCCTGCCTGCATTAACTCCCTACTCTCCAGGTCTGCAGAAACACACAAACACACACCAGCAGTAGACACACGGTCAGACGCAGGTTCAACTACACTATGTACTAGTTGCTGCTGTGTGGAGCTCATAAAGCACAGTGTTGGGATGTAACAGCACTACCTGATGCAATTCCAACAAAAAAGTGTAATTGCAATCATTTACAGTTTATATAGATACATTCTTGATACTAATTCAGTGTTGATTACAAGGGGGTTATATATAAAAGGCTAAGGCCCTACATGTACAATATAGCAAGAAGTACTACAGGAAAGCCTTTTAATATATGAATTCCTCTATCATTTATTTATAAAATGAGAATAGAGCTCTGACATTAGTGTTTAAAGGTGTATTTTTCAGCTTTATTGTTTAATTTAAAGGTTCGATTTATAAGATTTGTGCGTTTTATAGTCTGTTTTGTACTGTGAAACAGTTGTTGATATTAGTTAGCTCAGTATAGGTAGCTTTTACACTTACTAATGTCCATGGTAATGTTCTGATTTGTAGGGAATCTGATTGGTTTTTCCCAGTAGAGCTTTGTACTTGCTCTATTTCTGTCCTTCTTGTGCACAACAGAAACCTTGTGTACCATTAGCTACTGTTAGCTTAGAAACTGAGCGTGATCATGTCCCACTACGACACAAACTTCCCAATAGGCAATGGAGAAAAGTTACAAAAGCATTCAAATAAGTGTAAAATATAAGTATTCCAATGTAATAAGTTAAATAAATCCAAATACTTGCAGTACTTTATCTGTTACCCATGACATCTCAAAAGTAACTTTGCCACCACTGGTAAAAAAAACAGTAAGTGGCGCTCAAGTAGATTCGTATTCTGGTCCCATTTAGTCAAACTACACACTCATCTTTTGCCAACAGCACGTCTCACTGTCATTTATTCAGTGACACGACACTAATCTTTCTGCATGTCGCCAAACTGTAAAGAGCACCATGATGTTGGACCGTTCAATAGTGCTGGTTTCTAGGTAGTTCTGGGTTCCTGTGACTCATCCTCTCATGTGACCTCTGTCTCCCAGGCAACATTGTGGATGTTTGTTGGTGCCGGTCTTCTTCTTTTTTGTGTAATTCATATGAGGCAGATGGTCCAGGAAATGTGGCTTACTCTTCAGAATTCTCCCAGACAAAGAGTATCTGGCATGTGATGGTCAAATTTTCAAATCACCGTGACAGCTTCTCAGGATTGCACAGCAGGCCTGTCATATTGTCTCAGAGTATTACACTCATCAAATGCAGACAAGATATCGGAAAATAATGTATACTGTATCCATCCCTCCCACGTCAGGCAGGACAGATCTCTTCCATACACTGTCCTGGAATGCTTTAGCCCAGAACTGCCGTGCAGCAGGAAGTGATGTGAGCAATGGGTATTGAGCAACGGTGGAGACCAAGCATCAAAAGGCAGGCAGAGGGTTAATATCCTGCAGTCCTCTCCACATTAACTGGAAAGGAATGAAGTGTCAAGCATGTTTTCACCACAGCGAGACGGTCAAAACCCTACCCCCTCCTCCTCCCACCAACTAGTCACCCCTCAAACCTTCTCCCCTACATCACCCACCCTCCTTCTCCTACTCCCAACAACCTCCCACAGCCATGACCAAATTATTTTCCAGCCTCCTGAGATTTGCCTCGCCAGACAAAAATCTGCAGCGCAGCCCTGATTCAGGGCGCGAGCACACATAGCCTCCCTCATCTCCTGATGTCTCTCTGCCACCACCAGGAAAATAGGTCTTCATTTTTACCAAGTTGGCCTCTGTTGAGATTTGTGTGTTTACTGGATGGATGTAAATTGCTACCAGCTGAACAAGTTGCCTCACTGAGTGTTTACTCCTTTAATGGCTGTTAAACTGCCAGAGTTTGGAAGAATTAAGTGAATCTACCCAAAAAGCAGGTATGGCACTACTATGATACAGGTGTCCTAGTTTGAAGAAGTGAATGAAAGTGTTGAATGAAGACGAGGAGAGGGAGGAAGTACAACAGAAGGAAGAGGACGGACACTCAATGATTGAGAGAATAAGTGAAGGGGGAGTAGAATGAGAGTGAAGAGAGACAGAACGAGGGAGGCAGAGAGAAAATAAGCCCCACCAGTGAGCAGGCCACACAGCCCTGCCAAACTGCTTGAAAAAAAGCCCCCTCTGTTTTATTTATAGTGCGCTGTATCCATGGCAACCAGAGAGGTCAGGCAAGCTGGGCCTGTGCTTCACCCTGCTCTGGGGATTAGGATTTCACAGAGGTTCTCAGATGTGAGGAAGGTGGGCTAAAGCAGCTCGAGCTGCTCGCCAACGCAGCTCTCCTGCCTTTTGGTGAAGTCTAGGCCCTTCGAGGGAAGAGAGGGGGAGCAACAGAGAGTCATGGGAATACTGTGGGAACGGTGGTTTGTGGTGCTGGAAGGAAGGGGACTAGCACAGAGGGGAAACGAACACGGATATTAGCCGTCGCACGCAGGGGCTGTTATGATTCGCTACCTTCTGTCACACAAAGGATCGGTGGAGTTTGTTGAGTTTTTGCTTGGTTTCTTCTCCTGTTTTTTAAAAGGTCATGCAGGGTCATGCTAAACTTTTTCATCTGGCAGTACACATATGTTACGTGATTTGGAAATTAAGTAAATCTGCAAAAGACATTCAAGAATTATCTCTGAAAAAATATGTGAGCACTAAAACATCTTTTTTTTAGTCAAGGTTTAAATTTAACCTCTTCTTGCAAATGCTTCCACTTTGACAAACAATTGGTTGTCATTTACTTTTATAGAAATTTTGTGGCCTTGTTATTTCCATCGCCCCCAAAAACGGCACAAGACTCCTTCCAAAACAGCTAAGCCAGTTGGAATGAAATGTTAGGAAGAGAGAAGCACACAGAGCTCACAGAGGTGAGCGAGGGAGTTAGAGAAGAGATGAGGGAAAAGCTGATTGCCCTCCAGGAAATGCATGGTGTGACTACAGCAGAGACCTCCAGATTCCTCCTGGGGCAGAGGACGTGCGTTGCTAGGAGATGGTTGTTGGGCTGGTGTTGCCATGCGTGGATGCGGTTGCCTGCCATGCTCCAATGTGCAGAAGGACAAGGATTCAATACAGTTTCAGGGAGCATGTGTGAAACAACGTCAAGAGCCATTAAAAAAAACCCAAAAAAACAAAACATGGTCCATCTTCTTCATTAAGTAATGACTTCCCCTGTCTCTAGGGGGCACTCTCAGCACCTGAGTCACAGGGCCGACAGAGACAGCACTGCCCCTTGGAGCTGTGACCAATCCAACATTTGTTTTTGCCAGGAATAGATGTCACAGACTCATGACCATTGTAGCAGCTTAAGGAGTGATCAGTTCATCTTCTCTCTGGGTTCAGAATATTTTGTGCATCAAGGAGAAAAGTCGCTTAGAAATTGGCAACAGCTTTGCTCGTGGTTGAGTTACTGAAAGTTAGTTGACGGAGCCATTCATTGGTAAGATGCTATACAATTTCAAGTGGAGAAAAACATACCAGGAATATAGAAGAAATTTTGAACCTCATACAGTGTCAAACGTATTGTTGTTGAGTGCCTGAACCTTTGTTACTAATCACGTCAGCTCAATACCGAGAATATTTTTCCAACAATACCGAGTTCAGAGATCAGGAAACAATGATCACACCAGATTACACTGAAATGTTCCCACACATACCTATGCATAAATGTACACACAAAGTGAAAGATAACACACAGAAAGAGATAAGGAGTTTTCTACTTCAGTATAATAACCATTCGATCGTATGAAGGCCTTGATGTGACTCCAAACTGCTTTTGTGTTTCTATAATTTGTCCACCGTTTAAAGATGAAATAAAATTAGATAGAAATGATTGTCTTTTATATTGTTGATTGAACAACTCTGCACTTGAGTTGTTAAAGCAACATGTCAAGGAAATGGCACTCCTTTAACCCCGTCAAATTAGATTTTATATGTCATTATATTCCCATAAATCACATAAAAGTGAGTATTTGGCTGAATCTTCTTTCCGCTTTTCATTTCAACGTGTAGTTTTGCACTCTCAAAGTCACCAGGCTGTGTTTCTTTGGATTTTCTTTTCTTTTTGTTGCACTTAAGGCATGTAAAACATACAATTTAACTTCACACACATATATTTACTTTGTCAGAAATTGGGTACATATTTATAAAAAATCATAAATATAAGTGAACCAGTGTGGAAGTGATGCATATGATTAATATCTAAATACTTTTGGGACCAAAGGAAATTGTTGATATTCCTTGAGCGTTTGGTTAAATCATGCACTTGTGGGAGAATCATTAAATGTTCTCACTGCACTGATATAGAAAGGCTTCTGTGAGGCAATAAGTCACATCTATCTTATTTGTGCAGCATGAGGCAGGTTTCTTACAGACATTGCATCTCAAACAATGAACTATACTGCATCCATATACAGATACAATATACAATGTCGGACCAATAAACAAGATACACTCACACAGGTTTTTAAGAACTGAATTATATTACATATTACTGCACATAGATTCAGAGGCTATGAGTCAGTGTACCGGAGCGATAGTAAAATAAGTCCTTCAGCTGGAGCAACCAGGGTTCAAGCACCTACATTGACCTTTCGACCACCTGCCCCAGGCTGCTGCTCCTGTAGAACAACCTTGCTCCAAAAGAAAAATTTCTATGTTCCACTCCTCTTCACTCATACTATTGATGAAGGCACTGCAGAAAAGTGAACGTGTAAGGTTGTATTTGAAGACAGATACATCACTACGTTCGCGTCCGCAGAGCAAACTTGCAGTGAGTAATAAGCTGACATAGATTTCTGTTCCATTATGTTAACACATCAACAATCAACCAAAGGAAGCTTTAACAAGTCTTGCTTTTGTTGTTCTGAACAGCCGGTACTGGGTATGGATGTTTATTCCTGGGAATAATCCTCTCTGCTGCATACGACCGGATACAATACCAGAAGCAACAGCAGCAGTTTGTTTGAAATAAATACAAGAAAACTTCAACAAATAGGGTTAGCACTCATAGTTCCACTGGCTGAGTAAAAAAAAAGAACACCACACTATACGTAAAAAAAAGAAAAGAAAAGAACTAGGTCTTTAATACTGTTAATGCACAGTAATGGCCTCCTGAAATTTTTATTATGACAAGAACTGATCTTGTTTGACAAAAACTTTCTGGTGGTTTCACCTTTAAACCAGACTAAAGCACCATATTGTAAGTGGTGATGCAGAAGTGTGAAAAAGATGGAGGCAGAATTCTTGGTTATGGGAGCAACAAGGTGATGCAGATCCAATTACCGAAATACACACAAGTTCTTTTGTGCGTGAAGCCTCTGTGATAAATGGAGCTCCCTCATATCTGCTCTTATTGAACACACATAACACGGTGGAAACAGCTTGACACTGGTACTTTCATCCGATTATATTCTGTTAATTTTAGCAGCAGTCAGAGGGAGGTCCCAAACAAAATGGACGGTTGTGTTTTCTTCTGGATATCACATAGGTTTTTGGTTCTCAGAGCAGATGTACTTACTGATTTATAACCACTATGATTTGTGTCGGTGGATTTTATTTTAATTTTTTTTTAGTTTACAACATTTAAAAAATTAAATCAAATATAAATGATGGATCTATCAAAACTGCTTGCAATGTAGTATCAAAATCGGTGACTGCCACGTATTTCAGTCTGAGGCCTTCAGAGGTGATCTAGGTGACTTAATGGACTTTTGAATATCAATACTGTATCATCAATGCTACACAAAAAGTGCAAAATATCAGGATGTTGCATCACAGACAGACATCTCATGTAGCAAGAATGAATGCCATTACTAAAGCAAGAAACCCAATGAACTGCTGTCAGCATATCAATTGCCTCTATATATTTGCCAAGTTTGAAGTAAATTGAAACAAAATCAATGTTTTTATAGACATTTGAAACTGTGTCCATTATAAGCAAATGGGAGAAGAAAAAAACTTTTAAAAATTCATTACAAATTTTTTAAAACTTTGACCCACTTTTCTTAAAATGTGATGACATCTACAGTATTCTGGGCCACTGGTAATCTGTAGACCAAATTTGGTAAGAATTCAACCAAAAGTTTTGCTGCTAGTGTGTTAACAAACAAACAAACAAGAAAACAAACAAACCAAACCAAAACCAATACCCCTTGCCTCCCCTTCAGGAGGTGGGGTAATAATACTCAGCAGTTCTCCCTTCACTCCAGCCACAGTTCCACCACATATATCATCTCCAGAATCATCAATATTTACTGAATAAAATAACAGAAACATAAAAATATTAATAAAATATTTTACACTCACCAAAACTATGGCTTACTTTTACCATATCTGCATTCAGATCCATTTCTCTGTCAGCCATCCAAACAGCTATTAAATCTAAACTGACACATTTTATCTTGTGCAGATTTCTGCAGATGTGGTTTGTAGCTGACTTCAGTCACTCTTTGACCATCCAACCAAATGTCATGAAAATGCAGATGTCATTGTTCTCCTGCTCGATCACCTCCATGTGACCAACATTAAACCTTATTGGTAAAAGCAACAGGTTCATTGTCATTTGTTTGAAGCTCCAGAGGCTGAACTGTTTGTGAAGGCCTCGAGGCAGATTCCTTTTACCCGGCAACACATGATGGCTGAAATATGATTGGACAAATGCTCACACACACACACACACACACACACACACACACACACACACACACACACACACACACACACACACACACACA
>JAQQZY010000007.1:19920542-19930759 GCA_030068375.1 Ostorhinchus rueppellii | reverse complement strand
AATAATAATAATAATAATAATAATAATAATAATAATAATAATAATAATAATAATAATAATAATAATAATAATGAAAACACATTAATTCGCAGTACTGATGTTTTATTCCATTTAACAAACATGGACTAAACTTCACATAGGTGGATAATGGAAGTCAGGTCTAGAACACAGACAGGACATGTCATTTTTTTCTATTTTTTACGAAAGAACGTCCACCTGTTTATGGGTCAAAACACAGTAATGCCCCATCAGAGAGCGGACTTTAATTGTTTGCTATTCCAACATTTATTTTAATATAAAGTAGCTCCTTTTTTTGGATGATCTCTTATGCAAAAACATAAGCAAAAAGGAATTCAAAAGTAAAAATATGGGTCATTTAGTAACACTAATCTGTCAAATTGTCTCGAAAATGTCCCATCAGAGAGATTTCGAATACCGTGTTTTGACCCTTATATCGCTCAGATAGAAAGAGAGTTTTTTGGAGGGGGTTTATGGACCTTTTTTAGGTTGTGGACGAAGACAGAAAGGAAGGTTGTTTTAGAGATTTTGGACAATTTCTATTCATGGAAAATGTTTGTAAAGACTGGATTGTACATTTGAGTTTCATGAATGACCTTGAATTTTTTTTCTCATAATTATTACTATTGACTATTTAAGAACTATAAATAATCAAGGAACGTGTCAGTTATTCGTCATTGGTTGCTGCTTTTTGTAATATGGCACAATGAATCTGACCCCCCCCCCCCCACACACACACACACACACACACACACACACACGCAGATTATTTTATTTATGGATCACGTTACATTACATCATGGAGAAATTTCCTATTTCCGTCGTATTTAAACCAACACAATTTTGCTGTTTTTATCCATCTGTTACTGCCTCGCCATATCTTGGCCTATTTTTGGGGGCTGCTGCTCTATTGGTTCTCGTAGGTCTTCATGGTCGTCCAGTTACAATGTGTTGGAGGACAGACTGCAGCAAAAAAGTATTGTAGGGACATTCGCATACATCTCCGCCCTGCAGTCCTAGGGGAGGATCTATTCCCTTCCAAACACACACCATCGCCTGAGGGGCCGAGTGACCGCTCAAGCAGTGCCTGCCACAACACACACACACACTGAGGCACGTTCATGTAATGCCATTGCGGCATTCGAGCCAATTGATTAGAGAATACTGAATGCCAAATGGACAGACCACCTATCAATGATTAGCAGTGAGCGATGCTGCTAAAACAGAGTGAATTGAACTCAACATCTGTCTGCATTCACCATTACATTTGACAACGTCTAGTTATGAAGACTGAAATATTTGACTCGTTTATGTGAGTGAAACAAAGTAACTTCACCTGAAGCAAAAATACCTGTGGTTATCTTGCCACAAATGTGTGTTCAAGATCGATAATACGTACATGTAATAAGCAGACTGAATTATTACATGCAGGAAAATGTCCCTGTTTGCTATTTATTTATCCGAAAACAAAGATCTTCACCCTCTCTAAAAGCTTGCATATATATCCAAACAGTCTCTTTATCCTCATTGTCTCCCTTTGTCTTTCTCTCACTTTGTCGCTCTCCTCCTCTGCCTGTCTCTCACTTTTATAGTATGGCCGTACACCTCCTACTCCTCCCTCACATCATCCTTCGTGCTTTCTTCCCTCCGGTCTCCTGCCAGCTCTGCAGGCCTGACACCTTCTCCAACCCTTTGACATGCTCCACTTCATGTTACGAGCATCATATGCCACCTCGCTGGGTTTGTGTGTGCACATCTGAGGTGCATGTGACCACTCATACACAACACAGGAGGTGTATGAAGGAAGCAGAAGAGAGAATGAACGAGGAGGGAGAGTTTACGCATTTAGCCTGAGTTTGTTAATAATTAATGTGTCACAGGTTTGCAAAATTGCCCAGCGCTCTCTTTTCTCAATCCTCCCTTCTTCCTCTCTCCCTCTGGCTTTCCTTTCTCTTGTTCGCTCTGTCTTCCCTCCACCTCCCTTGTGGCATGGACTACCTCACCCTCTCCATCTCAGTCTTTCCCCAAACACAACACAGGGTTTGGTGTTGTTGGGAGCTTTAAGGGAACACGAATTGTTAATATACTCATAGTGAAAGAGGCAACAAGCATCCAGCTACGTTCCCCTCCATGACTCCATCTTCCTAAACCAAAAGTGTGGGCAGCTCTGGCGACAGTGTGATGCCATAACAGCAGGAAGATGTCAACCACGCAGAGAAATCTGGTACCACACTCAGTTAAAATGGAGGTACTTTCACCCCTTGATAAATCAGTGTTGCAAACCCCGCTGATGAGCTTCTTGGTGGTTTTCAGTTGAATTTAGACATGAAATAAACCATTCGTGCAAATGGGAAAAGCTTGGAAACACAAGTCATTATGGTCTTTCTCGCTCTCTCTCCTCTCGCTGCAGTGCCCGTCACTATGCCAGCCGTCTAATGCTTCAGGGTGCTGGACTGCGCAGGCAGCAGGTGACACGGATTTCAATAAAAGGGATTATAGATGTGGGGACTGCAGAGAGGAAAAACAACACATTCGTGTGTACATTTGGGGCAAAAACGTCACTGGGAATAAACGCTAGGCTCTCCACATAAATGAGGAATGAGCAGTGAGATTTTATATATTTGTGTTTACATGAACAATTGGAGACAAAACCTATAATTTTTTTTAGCACCTGCTGTTTCTTAATTTTATGATCAGTTGTAACTGAGGGAAAATCTGGTGTAAAAGTGCAGACAAATAAGCAGTTTGAGATCGAGAGAAAAAAAACACAAAAACTGTTACACAACCAGAAAGATAATTCCCCTAATCACCTGTTGTTTGATTCACAATGTGAGTGTGTAAAATGCTAATATTCTTTCAGAGAAACCAATTTTCACACCTTTTTGTAGAGGTTCTGGAGAGATTTTCAGTGCTAGCATTGAAGGGAATCTGAAGTGTGAAGGTGACGTGTGATCAAAATGCAAACCAGATCTGCCTCTAAACAATATTATTATTATGTTGCAGTATAAGGTTTGTCTCTGTTATCCATTTAATTTACAAGCTGGTGGTAAAAAAAAAAAAAAAAAAAAAAAAAGCCTCTTGTAGGTTTAGTTATTTGATATTCCCTTCCTTTATCTTTCATCTCCTTCAATTAAAAATACTTATATTTTTATATATTTGAAAACCCCTTCAAATGATTGATTACACTTCCTTAGGATCATTATTTTTGCCCTGCTGAAATTTTGCTTTGACACCTGCCTAAGTGACAGCAATTTAAAAGAAGTGCCTCTCAAGCCTTTCCCATATTTGAAAGGCTTTACATGCAGTCTATTGTCAGGTGTTGGACTTATGGGTTTCAGTAGGTGGACACAGGACCACACTATGACCTGCTCAGGACAGCTGCTGACATAATGAGGCCAGTAAACAAGCATCTGTCTCCCCCACTGAAAAGTGAACCTACTCACACCAGGCCATTTCTCTTCTGTGCTCCCTCATTGACAGAGTAGACTGGGATAAGCAAGCTGCAAATGGTCAAAATAAAGAGACTCATATCATATTATAGACACAGCAGCAAATATAGCAGTAGGCATGCCAGGTCATCACCTTCCAGGGAGGGCTGTTATTGTTAATGAGGAGGTTTGAGACATGCACTTTTTGATTATGAGTGATCAAATAGGTTTTTTATCTTTCAGCACAGATCTACTGCGTTTGTGTACAATTAAAGCTAATAAAAGCTAGTTTGTTAGTGAAATATAATGAAATGTGTTAGTTATGTTGATTTTTATATCATTGTTGGTAGCTGAGAAGTAAAATGTTATGTGATTGTCTGTATAGCCGGCAGCTATTTTATTCTATCGTATTATGTATGTGGGGGGTTTTTTGTTGATGTTGTTGTTGTCATTTATGTTGTTCCTTTTTAAGTCGTTCTTTGTAAATTGATTTCTGGGGATATAGGAGCAGATAAAATAAAACTAGTTTTCTTTCTGCTCCCTTTCATTCGAGTACGGAGAACATTTGTATTTCTATTAAGTTGTTTTTTTATTTTATAATGAATGAAATAAAGAATAAAATGAAATTAATTATATTTTACTTTGCATTTGCCGATGTAACACCCCCGACCATATTTGACCAAAGAAACAATCTGATATGGATGTGCAGTGGCTGCCTCTTAACTAAATGCATGTGTTTACCTAAATAAAAAAAAAGTTTGTTTAATATTTTTGGTATGTCCAGTTCTGCCATAGAACAAAATAAGGTGAAGAAAGTGTCACCTCCTAATTGTTTGATTACAGTCAAATTTTAGCCCCTTTTTTTTAATCAAGGTTTCAAATATTTATGAATGAAAGCTCTGTGAAAAGGTGAAAACTTATCTGTATAATACTGTAAAACACTTCATGCATTTGTATAAATGTCCTGATTTTTCTGGCCTTGCTGAGTGAACCGGACAGATTTTTGCTTTGGCAGTGACTCATATGTGTTTAATATTAGGTCATACAGTCTCGCGCTGTTTAAAAGTATGTCATTAAACTCAACCAGGTGCAAATCACACATGTAAAATGTCACATACACTTATATTTAGCGCACCATAACTGACTGACTGTTAAGGTCTTATTACACATTACAAATTAACTTCATCCTCATCGATTTCAAGCAATTAGGGGAAAAATGTAAACGTACAGAAATACAGGATAAAACCTGTTACAGCTATTACTGTCATTAGTATATGTGTCACTGCCATCCTGGTGGGTGGGTCATAAAGGCGTTTGTTGTTTTTATAAGATCATTTTATAGATGCCATGTCCCAGTTTATATCTGGCATCGATAAGAAAAGAAAAAAAAAACATCTGAAGAATTTGTATCATATGAAACGTAAAATATGAGAAATAGATCTTCCTGATTGTATCTAGAGGAAATCTGGCTAGCACTGTGTACAAATGTGAGATTAGTGTAAATGAGTAAATTGGCGTAAATCCATCAGCCCTCTACGTCATCATTTGTTTCAGAGCTCAGACCTTGCAGCCACATGTAACACCAAGCACTCGTGAGCAAATCTGATGAAAATTAAAGGACACAAATGGAAGATTCAAGGAACATTACAGTGTTGGTAGCTCTGTTGAAGCAGATCTGGACAGGTGTGACAAAAAAGCATATTTCTGAAGATATGTCAATAGAAAGTGAAATATCTAAATGTGTTTTATTATAGAAAGAAAAAAAGAAAAGCAGGCAGTCAAGATTGACATAATGAGAACATCAAACATCCAGTGCCGGGGAGACTTCAACTACATGGAGTTGAACTATGTAGTGAAGCTACATTTTGCAGTAACTTGCTGGTAGTTAAACTACATTCAGTTAAGTATTAAGTACTTTTTGGATCATTTTTGTAGTTTAGCTACTCAAGTTGCAAACTACAATTTTGGGCCACAACATATTATGCTATTTTTTTTATTTTTGTAATAAATTGGACTCAAGACAGTCCCTTTTTCTTTCATCCTGAATTACTTTCATGTTATGTCATGACATCACAGCCCACACTGCCTCTGATTGGCTAGTCCTGGCAGCACTCAAATGCTTTGCAAGTGTACGATCATAACTAACGTTGTGTGGTCGTCACCACTGTGGACGACCCTCTGGCCAGCGACGCGCCACCCCAACCACAGCTGTATTTTGTTTCATGTACACCTCATGTACATTCCCAATTTAACGGTGAAAATAAAAAGCAGTTGCTGAAACTACTTTTTCTTTGCTTTCTTTGTTTTATTTTGGCTTCCCAACACTGCAAGCATCATAACTTTAACCTTTAACAGAGCGAAGCCAGATGCAGACAGTAGGTGAGTTCCCAAATAAAATCAAATAAGCGAACTGGAAAAGCACTCGGAGAGCTCAGACCTCCACCAAGGTAGTGTTTGTACTTTCCTCCACGAGATGGGGCTGAATGACCTTATATCCAGCTCAGTGCCACCATGCCCTATCTCGCAATGATAAAGAATCCTTTTTAAAAAAAATTCCTGGATCCAGACGGTGATCGAGATTGCCTCCAAAATGTAATCATCTCTTCCTTGACCCAGAGCGGACATATCCTGAAAATTTCAAAACATAACCTCCTTGGCGGGGGTAATAATAATCCTGTTCTGTTGTGTCAGTAGGTGGCGCTATAGGTCACACTGCCGCACATGACTCATCAAAACTTGAGTTGAAGAAGTAAAGCATTCTGTTATTGTTTCAGCTGTGATCTGTATTTTCATGGCTAAGACAGAAGAAACTTGGTTCCCACATTAGTCTGCACCACCTGTTGTAGCAAACAGGTTTTCAGTCTTTGACAGAATATAGAATAGAATACATCTGTATTGTTACCATCACAGGAACAATGAAAATCAGTTTAGCAGCTCTGTTGTGTTTAGCTGCAGATATCTGGGAGGATGCCACAGACACAGAATCAGTCACATGACTTGAATGTTTGCTTCATCAGAATTTACAGGAAAAAGGTGCTTCTATTTCTTTATATTTACTCTCTTTTGTTTTTCTTTTGAACCTCACCACCTCAAACAACTTAAAAAGTAGGCCTTTGGTCAATATTACAGTTTTCATAAACATTTTGCAGTTTTCTAAATGTCAAATTTCATATTAAACTCACAGACTCACAGTGACTCAACTTCAAACAATAAAGGTGACTCGTGCTACTGCTAATGTTCAAATGGTAAAATGGTCTTTTGTTTAGTAAGATTTTATTGTATCAACACTTTATATTGATTCACATGCAGGTTTTGCTCTGCAGAACAGAGATGTGACCTCAGTTAGGATAACAAGAACACATTAATAATGTCACGTGTGAACGCAAAGCCAAGGTCGGATTTTTTTCCTATTATCAGGATAATGTTGAGATTTACACATTTTTAGCACCAACGGCATACAAGGTTTCAGTGAAGGAGATGTGGGGTTTTTTTTCAACTTAAACATACCCTGAAAGTATACTACATCATAAAAAGTCTGCCTTATTTATGAGGCAAACATAAATAAAGTGCATCACAGATAACACTGATGTCGATCTTCTGTGGTATATTAGTGGAGAGCTGCTTCCTGCAGGGGGGAGGATGGATGGAGGAGATTTATCACTCCATAAGACAATAAAGGAGGTTGAGGGTGTTGTCGAGTGTGGGGAAGAAGAACTGTGGAGTCTTTTCCTGTAGCATGAGTCATTGTTGGCAACCCGACTCTCCAGTCTGATTGCCTTGTTGAGCCGGCTTTTGGCTTGGTGGTGTTCACTCTATATCCTCGCCTGAGCGCCTGCTCCATGATATTCATGACGTTTCTGAGCTTCCTACTAAGCCGATGCAGCAGGGTTGTAATTCACATTTGTCTTCATTGAAAAGTCATCTTTTTCATTCAGTAATGTTTGTATTTATAAATTAAGCAGCCTTGGATTGATCAATAGAGTAAATAGACCAATATATTGCATTACTCAATCAAAAGGTGACTTTAATACAAACCTGAATAACTTTATAAGCTTAAAAATGAGGTAAAGTAATCTTTTAAAGAATCAAGCAGATTCTTTTACCTTGAGAAAAATGAAAAGATGAAAAAGATTCAACATACTTTTTTTTTAAATGCATTGTATTGTATGATTTTTATAATCAGCCAAGGCTACATAAGGTCACTTGTGTGTTCTGCTGTGACCCTATACTGACAGAGCAAGACAGACAAAAGCTATAATGAGAAACAGATTCAAATAATAGTTTGAGAGGAGATGAATTCATGAAAGAGAAAACGTAGCAAAGGTTACACAGAAAAAGGACTCAGTAAGTTTAAATTCATGGTGGAAGGAAACAGTTGTAAAGGTGAAATGTTACATGATACACTAGCTGCAAATGTTAACAGACAGATAGAGATTCAGCTTCATGATGTACGAGAACGGTTTATTTCACCATATTTGAAGAAGGGGAGATGGGTTAGGGATTGGTGGAGTGTTGACCAGAGATAGAAAGGCTGAGCCGGAGAGGGAAGCGGAGCGGAGAGTACGAGCTGCATGCAGGGCTGGAGCATCGCCTGGAGGTATGGGGGAGCGGCTCCCTCGGCAGCGAGGTATGCCTCAGCCAGGGTTACAATCCATTACCAACAACCACAGGCAGCCAGTGGACGGAGCGATGCATAGACCTTGACAGCACAGCAAGAGGCAAAGTCTGGCAGTCTGTGTGTTTTAACCAAAATGTGGTTTTGTCTTTGCTGGTTAAATCATTATTATTTATAAGCAAAGAAACACACATAATGGCTGGAAATTGGGTTTAGCTCCTGGAATTTTCTTTTCTTTTTTTGTGTATTTTTTTTTTTACTTTTCTTCTATTTTGCTTCTTCATTAACTTTAGTCTTTGTGAAGAAATACAGGGCTAATCATCATCCTTTGTTGGCTCTTTTGTGGGCTGAATACTTAGAAATAATATTAAACTGCATGAATCCCACTCTGCTGCAAATGAATGGAACCCTCTTGAAAAATCACATACTTCTTGCTGTTTTATTTATTAGGGACCCAAGTTCTGATGAAAGTAAAACAGCTAGAAGTACGTGATTTTGTAAAGAGCTGCTCATTTATTCTCAATCCCAAACGTTTTAAACATAATATTCAATGGATTTTAAATTTTCCTGAAATCCCATGGTCATTTCTACTTTCATTCAGGGGCATACAAACAGCTGCTTATGAATAAATGGGTAAAATAATTGAAGGTGTCTATTTGCTGCTGCTAACTGCTAACACTGAAGATTTAGCCTGTGCAACGGAGCATCCTGTTAAAAAAAACAACAAACAACACCCAGTTGGAGATTTTCACTTTTGTATAATGTGTTTTTTTCCAGTGGCACACACTAATTCGCTTTTTTATCAATCTGTCTTCTTTCCTCTTCTGGTTTTATTTCTGTATTTGAAAGTTTGATAGAAACAATTTTACAACAGAACCATCAAAATGACTAACAGACACTTTCCCAGTGGTTTATGTTTATGTGGTTTTATAATAATGTTTATATTCTTGGCATAAAATTTTACATCACATTAAAATTCATTTAAATTTCTCAACTGTAAGCAACAGGTGCAGTCAAATAACAGGTGAGAAAAAGATGAAGAAAATGCATGAAGCTTGTGTTTCTGTAAACTCGCGTGGGTCTTCTGTGATTGTACATCAGCATCTTAAATTTAGCAACGAGAAGGAAAAAGCCATTTATAGTCAAAGGAATGTTTATTTATGCTGTTTTTTTGTTTGTTTGTTGTTGTTTTTTGTTAAATGACATGCTATGAAACTTTGCTGGTACGTTTAACCATCACAGGATTTGAGTACGATGTGGGAAGACAGTATATCTTTCCCTCTGCCTTTGATGCAACAGATCAGATCTGAAAATAATGATCACCCTGTCCCTCTTGATCAGATTCTTGTCAGCAAGATGCCACAAACTGGTTCTTAGCCAACTAGATTCAAAAACCCGGAATAGCCATGGGATGCTCGTTTTACACCTCAGCTACAATTAGAGCTTCCATTCCCAAAACAAAGCACCTTTAAAGGTTTCCCTATATCCGTCACATCAACAGACTGAGAGTTGCAAAGACAGTGTTTTCCCATTTGACCATAACCTGGAGAAACACAACAAACAGAGAAGAAGAGAACACACATTGGAGGTGAGATAACACAGAGTAGAGGATGGTAAAGCCCGGGTGGGGACATGAAAGCGACGGGCTGTGGGGCATCTCATCTGAGCATAATTGGCGGTCTTTGACAAAGGGGGCCCTTGGTTTAATAGGCGTGGCTGGTGACTTAACCGCCGGACTGCAAACAACGAGTAAGGAGCTGGAGTCCCCCGGCCGACCACCCCTCCCCCTCTGTTTCTGAAGACAACTGGCGCGCAGCCTGTGTGCCTGACTGCCCCCAAGCCACGCTGCATATCTCGCACTAAGGCGGACGCCACACTGCTGCACACAACTTCAAGGCATCATCAGTTCCTCAGGCAAGACAATCATGCAGCCAGTTCACAGGTCAGAAAACTGCTGAATAAAAGTTCTCTGGACAGTTTTTGCTTCAAACTCAATTTGAGAAATGGCAAAAAGTTCTTATACTTAACTCATTCACTGCCAGGCGTTTTCAGAACAGAAACCCCCATACTGCCTGGCGCTTTAGAGCATTTTGACTGATTTTTCAAGACTCACAGAATATCGAGTTCTAGGACTACATAAACATGGCACCCATCAA
>JAQQZY010000007.1:19899414-19917672 GCA_030068375.1 Ostorhinchus rueppellii | reverse complement strand
GGGCATTTACATGGAAAACACGTCTCTACTAACGAAATTTTCTACTTACGAAACTACTTCTGGAACGGATTAATTTCATAAGTAGAGGTACCACTGTATTATATGATGTTATTATCGCTGCTAAATTCACCATTCACCATGTTGACAGTACGGAATAAAACTGTGACAGTTCTTGCTTTAATAATTCCAAACAGATCTTTTGTGCTGCGATTAACAACACTAACTGTACGGAAAACACGTGATTTGTGGTTTTACTGTGACTTTTTTGTCTAACAGAGCTAAGCTAAAAGTCCTATAATGTAAACTATCAGCTGCTGCATCATATGTGGATGATAAATAAGACAAGCTCTGAGTGGAAAATGAAAATGAAGACATACTGGTTAAAAAAAACTTGATAATACAGATGTATGAACTTTATATGTTGTTCATTGAGAAATACAGTCAGTGGATATTTGGATTCACTGGTGGTAATATTGTAATATTACACATAACCCCTTTGACCCTTTGATGCCTGAATTTATTTCCAATTATGGAAAAAAAAAAAAAAAAAACCACTTGTGTTTTTGCTTTCAAGTAGATAGTATTTTGGTTGCATTTTGGAGAGGGGGGAGTTTGATGTGAATTTGCAACAATCGGCATCAAGGGGTTAGATCAGCCCATGCTACTTTGTATCAGTAATATTCAAGTGCATATAAGAGCCTCACCTGACTTATTTCAAATGTGTATTTAAAGGTATAACATTCAACATTTCATCATGACTACTACAAATTATTAAGCTATACATTGACTTGTGTACATATTTTATTCTGTATCTAGAATACATATGTTTCATCTAAATTATTTAAAGATCACTTAAAGTCACTTGAAGCTGTTTCATTTTAATAAATGACATAATGTGAATAATTTTAAGATACTTTAACAACTCATTTCTAGTCAGATTGTATAGATTTTCATCTGCATTGGTGGCAAAAACAACTCCCATCATCCCACTCTTCTTTACAGTAAAAGTCTCCTGTTAGTGTTTAGATTAAAAGCTGCAGAAATTAGTGTGCATTGAACTTGTAAAAGAGTTCAGAACATTTACTATGTGTTCCTGAATGTGTTCTAGTCACTTTACTGTAATACCAGTGTTTTTCTTATACAGTTCTCCTTTTTCTTCTTTTCTTCTGCACATACTGCCTGGCACATCCACTTTATAATGTGTTTTTAAACCTATTTTGACTTTCAGTGCTGGAGTGAGGAGCTGTTAGTGCTCTGGTAATAAGGGAGCTAAAAGGTGGAACAGAGGATGGGTGGTGGAGACGTGCGGTGATGGGGGGTGGCAGGGCGTGAGGCTACGTCAAAGCTATGATTAGCGCCGACCAAGCTACGGTCTTATTGATTGGCACAGTGGAGACACTGGGCTGCCTTCCACCACACTCTAATGAGAAGCCCTGACCTCTGCTAGTCAGCAAGGTCACCAAAGCCTACTGTAATTGCACTTTCTCTAATGGCGTCAGTCACGCACGCACTCCAACCCCAGTAATGACAATTACCATAATGTCACTGGGCTCCACAGGGGCCTTCCAATCATCCGTCACTTTGGGAGAGGGGATGTTAGTCAACTGCTGTTAGAGATTCAACGGGTGCAACACCATGTTTGATATACTTCTTCAAGATTAAAATCGTTTTAGACTCTGATTAATATCTAATTTCCATACATTTCATAACATTACAGTAGAATTAACAGCAATATTCTTCAAATAAAGTGCCCTCTGTGTGATCTGGGTGTAAAATGATCTCTTCTCTTCTTTTGGCTGGTCCAGGGTCATTACACTGAAACAAATTCATTGCTAAAGCTAAACTGAATTCAAAGACCTACAGAAGAACTACATAAAGAGCATTAAATCAAATAACTTTGTGGCTGCTCAAAGATAAAAATCTATTTCACTTGGATTTTTTTCCAATTCAATTTCTCTTTTCACTTTTTTATTTCTTCAAAGGAAAACACCTTGATTCTTTCTATTTTCTTAAAGGTCCGTGCAGTCGACACAGTTTGTAATTTGTCAAACCTGAAACCGAGCATATCGACAACGTCAGCCCTATAAATGCTGTTTACAAACGCTAACGCGGCTGCTTTGGATGTAATTGAACGCGATCTTGCGTCTGTACATCAGTGAAGCATTTTGTCATCATCCATTTTCCCACAAGTCTCTCCTACGTTGCTAGCTCCCTCTCTCTAGACGATGCTTCTTAGTCATCTGCCATCATCAAATCCAATGGTTTTATCATCATTAATATAAACTGATGAGCTGCTCTCTGGCTACTTCACACCAAAGACAAACAAGAAAACAAAAGAAAAAGTTACAGAGTGGTTATTGGAAGGTAATGATGATAAAACTAACACTTTTAACCAATGCACCTGCTTGTTTGACAGCTGTATTGTTCTTGCTAAACAGAGGGGCGGTCAAAACTAAGAGAGGATTTACAGTAAGTGAGATCGCCTGATGTGATTTTCTTTATTCTATCGGTGTTTATTTGATGGATATAGCCCAGAGACACCGTATGAGCTGTATTTAAATGCTGCCAGCTCATTTACCACATAGCTCATTTACTACAAAATGTGATATTTTTATTATTATTATTATTATTTCTTTCTTTTCAGGCAGCTATTGTTCTCTTATTTCTAATTAAATATATATGCATCTATAGTATATGGCTATTTTTGTCAGTGTTATCTTTAAGTGCAAACTATAGTATTGCAGTATAAGTTGTGATAATTTAAAGGGTAAAGACAGTTTTATTACAATTCGCTTATTTGTTTGTTTATTCCCATTTGATTTTTAGTAAAGAATATTTTGTTTCCAGTGAAACATTGCCAAAAGGCTCTGTGGGTGTTTTTAATGGCCCACTGTTTTTGGCTTGTGTTCACTATTCAGTTAAAGCTGAAAAATTAATGTTTCTTTTCCCTTTTTTTTTCCCAAGTATGCCTTCCCAACTTATCATATCCATTCAATTTTTTAAACGAGGAATGAAAAAAATAGTTTTTAAAACAAATCTGGCTATTATTATGATAGTTTGTTGTTGTTTTTGTAAATAAAACTACTGTTAAATCCCAATAATTAAAAAAAAAGGGCTTCATGTTTGACTTGATTTGTGATCATTCTGTTTCTTTTGGTGCAAAGCCTGTGACTAACAAAAACTGCTACCCTAATAATGGAATAACAACAGATGTCACATTGTCATTACTCCCTAACAATTCATGTCTAATAACAGCTGCAGAATAAGTGATAATGACTTCTTGAAAAAAAAAAAAATAATAAAAAATCTGTGGCATTTGGTGTAAAATAACGTGACCAAAGTATTAAGACTAGATATTAGCAGGCAAGTCAAGTAAGCAGTCAGCTCTCCTCCTCCACTGGAAATACATACTGTATTAAAGTTTGTGCTAAAACAATCAATTTAACATTGGTGCAAGAGATACTTCAATAGCAATATATTTCTGTGTAATATTGAGTAAACAGCCAGACTATTCTTGAACTGATAATATATTAATTTGTGATTTTATGGTTTCAAACACATAGTACCTGAGGATTTCTTTGTTTTTGGAGACCATAATAAACAAAATGAAGTCTGTATCTATTAATAAGTAGAAGTTCAGAAATATTAAGTGGTTTAAAAGGAGTCTGTGCCTGCGGTGAAGTGGTGCGGGGCAGCAGCCGTGTGAATGTTCTTTGGCAACGAGTGTGAACCATTTCAACTTAAACAGACCGACTTATTGTCAGTTACATTATAACTTTCATGCTTACAGGTCACCTGATATCATGCATGACTGAGTGTCCTGTGTGAACTTGTGAAAACTCTGTTATGTTATAGTTTGAGCTTCATGCAGCCGCATCGACAGAATCGCTTCATTGTGGAATGATGACAACAAACTATTATTTAGAAGAATGTTATAACTGGAACAGCATTCATAACTGTTTACATGTTTACTTTGAGTGTTGTGGAGGTTACCCTTCATGAAATTAACCCATAAATACGCAAACATTCACCAGTGACCAAAATCTTTTACTGATATGAAATATTTAATACTTGTTGATCCATTAATCCTATCAATACATGTAAGTAATTGGTGTAAAATACAGTTTTTCATCTTTTCATGGTTATCAGATATGACCCATTTGGACGTTTAGAGGCTCCATAGTTACCGTGGAAACACCGTTATCTTCTACAACACTAATTCACCAGGAGAACCCATGGAGTTAGATCAATGACAGTGGACTTGGTTTATATTATATTCAGTTACTGATATCTTTTACTGAAAAAGTCACTTTTTCTTCAGTTTTCTCTGTTTTTGCTTAATAATCCTCGAGTTTAATCCGAGCGTTTATGAACATCGACATGACCAGTACAATAAATTTAGAAAAATACCTCGCTTTCACTTAAAAATGCTAAATGCAGATCATAATATTGGAAGAAATGGTGACAAATCCCTAAAGAAAGGTGAAAAGTTGAGAAAAATTCCTTTGGGGACTGCCACAAAAGTAGCACTGGGTCTTTGTGGGTTAATGTACATTTTATTATTTGTTTAATATATTTAAAACAAACAAGTCTAAAACAAAAATCATATTATATCAAATATAAATATAAATAATCATATCAAATATTTTTCAGATGCTCATTGTGTGTAGATGTATACATGTACACACACACACACACACACACACACACACATACATATACATTACACTCTGTTTTGTTGTACCTTCTGTATAATGACAATAAAGATTCTGATTCTAAGTCAAATGAAGATATTCCTGCCCAATGAAAGGACCCAAAGCAACAGACTGAATGTTTTATTCTAAAGAGAATATATCCAGATATTACCTTTTTTAATCACCAACATTTTTTTTATTAGTAGCTATCAGTTTTCAGTTTTTTTCGGAGTACTTGTAGCCGATCCCAATTCCATTTTTGATTTATCTCGACTTTTTGCGTTGAATCAATAGTCCAGATTTCATCATACACAACCAACCCATGTAGCCTCGCTCTCAGGAAGCTAAAGTTTACACTGTTTGGCTGAAAACGTGCACACTGTCACTCAGATTTACTACTGTGTCTCTAATTTCAGCAGGGTCACGTATTTAAGTGAGAGCTTGGGTCATAAAAAAACAGGGAGTGAGAAAGAAAAGTAGAAAAAAAGATGGCCTGGGTAGGTGGTAGCTAAATCAGTGAGAGCACAAAGAGGCAGGCGTCTGAGAGGTATTGACCCTCCATTGATCGTCAGAAGCTGCGTGGTGGTATTGACCAGATAGAGGAGAGACCCGGGGAGGCAGCACACAGCTCCACCACTGAGAGAGAGAAAAAACAGAGAAAAACAACCATATACACTGCCCACTCTGACCTTGTGGGCCGTCGCTGTCCTAGAGCCCACACCACTCTACCCCCACTGTGCACACACATACACACAGATATAGGTGCGTGTGTGTGTGTGTGTGTGTGTGTGTGTGTGTGTGTGTGAGACAGAGACCCCTGCAGAGAACCATGCAGAAAGCTCAGCCTTATCTTGCTGAGGCCATTTCCTATCGTGCCTCTCACGAAGCTTCACTGTAGCTCCGGTAAACACTGCAGCAGTTAACCATCCACAGGGCCTTCTGCTGACTGGAATCTCTGCTACACACACACACACACACACACACATGCACACAAACACACACAAACCACAAGGTCTCAGACATCGCCATATGTGCTGGACCACTAATATCACAAGATAGGCCAATGCATTTCTTGCCTGCCCTGTCTCTGTCAGATTTATCCCATATAAACATGCATTTTTGCATAGTAAACAAAAGAAAGTAGTTTTTTTTATGCCAGTAATTTACGCAGAGACTCCTGCACACTGTCTAACTTGCAACTGAATATTTATAGCCACCTTTCAGTACTAGACCTTCATTGGACAAAATCTGAATGCCTACCGATACCAGCAATACTTTTTGATCCCCTTGTCCCTCTCCTACGCACATGGCTTTATGAATAATAAAACCATTATTCCTTTAAATTCTATTGTTATTTACACCATATTTTTATGCGGCTTGACAACAGGTGAATCTGCCATTTTCCCAGAGATAATGTACTGCTCATTCCCTAATTAACAGAAAAACAGGGATTTGTGGTTGAGAGTTAGATTCTTGACAGTAGCAATGGTATATTGTGAAAGTAGAGGGTGGGGTTTTTGCTTGGAGACAAAGAGGAAGCAGGGAAAAGACATAAAGCGATAGACAGATACATACAGTACGATGCTTTGTCATTAACAGTCTTTATGCCATTCAACAACCAAGCATTATTTATTTTTATACATGCATAAATAAGATGTGGATCAGCACCGTGGAACCACAGGAAACTTGCAGCTTACAGCTCCAAACCCAGGAAAGTCATGGGGTAAAAAGCAGGGGGAGAGGAGGGGGGTCATTAAAGTGAAAACCAGGAGCCACATGGGAGGCAGAATTTTAAATGACTCCCCTTGTAGCAAGACCAGCCCAACAGAAGGACTAAACCTCTCTCCCTCTCTCTATCCATCTCCCTCTCTCCCTCGCAGAGATGCAATTAATTCGGATAGAGCGTGCCAAGTGTGCAGAGATAGAGCAAGCGGGATGCGCCCTCGCACATGCCGGAGGGAGGACAGTTTCGCATTCCCCAGAACAAATACAGATTTGGGCTTTCAGTCCAGCACGTCGTGACCAAACTTCATCTCATCATTTCCACCTTGTCTCTCTGAGTTTTTCAGCGAGGGCTCAATCCTTCAACAGCCCTGACAGAAAAAAAAACCTCCCTTCCTCCTGCACTGCTGCAGTAACCACCCAAACTTTTAACACCACACTCAGTAGGCAATCGGTAACGAATTCTGCACTGGTCCAGACATTAAACTGAAAACATGGAGGCTCGTGTTTGTGAATGCTGGTTTATTTCCCTCCTCCAAAACTACCCAGCTGTTGATATTTCTCAAGGCCAGGATCGAGGGGACTGCAGGTGGGGGAGCCAGGCGTTGGGGAAGGTGTGGTGGAGTGTGAGCGTGTCATGGTACACAAAGCACGTACCATGCAAAGTGCAGGAGGGAGTGTAGCTCAGGGCCAGGGAGGCCATCGATACCAGGGAAATTGATCGTAATCAACCAAGTTACAGAGACTGAGCAGGGATTGGCCGTCGACCATCTTCCCCTCTTCTCCTCCTCCTCCCTCCTCCTCCTCCTCCTCCTTTTCCCTCATCTTCTTCCTCCATCTTAAACCATGTTTCCTGATGCAGTTTTCATCCAGGATGAGGCAAAATTCAGTAAGCAATCAAAAACCGGCCTTGTGGGAAGTAAACACTTGAAAACATGTTGTCACAGTTGTGCATGAAATGCTCATCATCCAGTTACACAAACAATCCCTCATAGGTTCATGTCATTAAACTTTAATACTTCATTATGATCACACAAATATTTGTTCAATCGTGAACCTAGTGGGAGAAATTTTCCGGACATCTACATTTTGTCAAATCCACTCTGTATGAGTTTGATCAAACCAATCATTAAGACACCACACGGGCAGAGAACAGTTCTGGGAAATCGGTAGCATCTCCTCTTGCTCTGGCTTCACTATAATTTCTCATTTGAAGACAGTGGCATACCTGGCAGTGCAGCTGCACCATTAAAAACCCTGGCCCAATTATAGCATAACACCTAGCCTTATGGTTTCCATGGCTGCACGATGCATTTTCCCGCGGGACGTACCGTGGAGAAACGAGCGTCTTATCAACCATCACCCTGGTAATAACACTCCCTCGAGCCTTTGCCGCATGTGTCAGACCTTAACGAGAACCCAGGGTGAAATCTCTCTCCCAGTCCAGCCACAGCCATTGATTTGGACTTAATCTGTTCCTACGTGTCCTCATGAGTGTATATATGTGTGTGTTTGTGTGTGGAGCAGAGCGCATATGCATGTCTTTGTGCTGTACAGGAAGTGGATGTGTCTACGCTTATATATGATCTGAGTGCATCTCCCTTCTTACAGATGGGTATTTGTTGGGTTATTTATTTGTGTAGCTTTTGCTCATTCACACGAATATAATTTACAATCTGCGCATGAGTTAAACAACATCTGTAATAAATAATATTATGGGTAAAGATGTAAAATGCAATGAGCTTTGAGTATTATTTATGCAGTATCATATTTGGCACTCAGATTTCATAAATTCTGATCTGTTATCATTCAACAAGTCAAATGTTTAATGTAAAAAAAACAATTTATTCACTGCATAAAGTGGGAAATATGGATGGGTCAATGGGTCAGACAACAGGTCAAATGTTTCTTCACTTGAAAGAAGACAGAAGTGTGACCTCTGATCACTTTTATCTTCCATTGTCAAGCCCATGACCTGGTTGTGTCTTTAACATATTTCATTGCTAGTGACTTGCTTATTAAGTTGACACTCGTTTTAATCACATCACTCATTTGTATAGATTTGAGACACAGGTAAAAAGCTCAGAATGACTTTAAGGTTCCCTGGAGCAAGGTGATGTGTATATTGTATTATCCTTTTTCTGATTAGGAAGCCCAAAACCTCCCTTAAGCGCTATCACTGTATTATATTAAATATTTAAAACTGTGAAATATAACTTTTCACTTCATATATTCATTTTATCTGACAAAATTAGATGACCTGTGAGCCAACTACTTCAATACTTTATTTTACTTCATGTACTGCAAAGGTACAACATTCATAGTGGTTTTAAAAGTCTTTCATGTTCAATTGGAGGGTTACGGTTGAAAAAACACATAAATCTGATCATAAAATTAGCTTTCAAGATCTCAAGGTTGTTGGTTTTATATTAATTGTTCTGCGCATTTATTGACTATATTGCATTATTAGCGATAAGTGTACAAGTGTAGATGCTGACTTAAACCTGTATTGATTGTGTAAACAGCTTGACAAAAACATGGTTTAAGCAGCTCTGTCATCATGAAGAAATCCATGTTGCCGTTGAATGCTTTGGAAAAACAAATTATAGTGTGTAGACTAGGGTTGAACTTTTAGATGCTTGGATATGTTTTTCTTCAATCGCTCAGACTCTATCTCAGAATCTCTGAGATTTTTGTAGCATGTTGCTGAAATAAGAGGCAGTATTACGCCTTTGTGATCTGCTCTTCACATCTTTATCATCATTATTCTCTGTGGAACTGGTAGCATTAAGAATGAAAGTTAAACACTTAACACTTACCACCTAAAAAGTCCACCACAAATTGACTCAAAACACATGAAAAGAAGTCCTTTAATATGAGAGCCTCCAATGAATTGACTCAGTTATTACTCATAACTGTGTATGAGATATTAGTGGCACCTTAACCCTTTCATGCATGAATTTTGAGAACCTTATAGTTGAGATTTTTGTGTTTTTATTCCTCTTTAGGCATGAAAATAATCAATGCAATTGACATGTTTTTAATGAACCTATTTTTCATGAAGTTACAAAAATATCCACTCAGCTATGCATCATATGTTAAATTTTTAAAGCAAAGAAAACTGTATTTAACCCATAAGGACCCACTGTGACATGTGTGTCACTTCCAAAATGAATGTTTCTCTATATTGAATTGTCCTTAAGTGCTTTATCCCCATTTATTGTAATGTTGTCTTCTGTATATTGAATTTTTCTTTCAGTAAAAATCTGGTATTTTTCAACATTATTTACTAATCCTGCAGATATTCATAAAAACTCAATAGGAAGACTAGTATTTGATTCTTTAAGGGTTAAAACCATCATCAGAAAGTGATTAACTGTGTGAAAGATACAAAATAAAGACATTTTTGAACCAGCTAATTTGACGTTTTGTCACGTTAACATACACTTCATGGAGATTATATGCAAAAAAAAAAAAAAATTAAATATTTTTTTGCTCTTGTCACAACCCGGCTCCGAGGTTGCGACAAAAGCTGTTAAGAAAACTGTTAATTTCTGTCTTGTAACAATTATCAATTGATTTACACTCAAACATGTTAGTGCAGATGAGGTTTATAAAGAACAGCACAGTTACAGTAATGGTATGAATTGAAACCCATGTATATATATATATAATATTCTGCTGTCAGGATACTGGACAAAACAAGTTAAAACATAAATAAATAAATAAATGAATAAATAAATAAATATATAAATAAATAAATAAATAAATAAATAAATAAATAAATAAATAAATAAATAAAAATTAAATTTAAAAAAATAAATAAAAAAGAAACCTATGAATATGCAACCAAACAGCTGTAGAATAACTGTCCACTGTAGTGACCACTGTGCACGAAAGGCTTAAAAACACATATATTGTGTTTGTTTTAACTACATGAGCTGCTGTGAGTAACTGAATGATGGACACAGTTGGTTTATGCACGTTGTGTATCTACTATAAATGAAGAGGAGGAATACAGTTGTAGCAATAAGCTACAGCTGAATAATTTTTGTCCCAACCAAAATGTGTGGAGGGATGTGTGGGAGGGAGTGCTGGTGGTTGGGAGAGTAAACATTTATTCATTCATACACAGAGTGAGATTTCTCTGCTTACTTCAATATGCAGGTTGATGTCACAAGAAAATCCACATTAATTCTTATGAAAATACACGTCACTCCCGTTTCTTTGTCACACATGCACATTTTAAGATTTTGTAAGATTTACATGAGCTCTGCGTCTGGCAAATGTGGTGTGTGCTAAACACTGCAACCAGCTTATTTATGCATCGAGCTGGAGCCGTAATTAGTCGAGCTGTATCAGTTACAGCGATTACAACATAAAGATGGGCCGACTCTGTGATCACAATTCATGACTAAAAGTATGTGTCATCATGAGCTTGCTGCTTTTGGGACTATATTCCCTTGTCCGTGAACATTTTTGTAATAACAATTTTGTCTATACCATGTGAAGTTGCCATTTTTATTCTCACTATCAAACCCATTGATTACAGAATTCACCACGATACACCACGATCAATCACAAAAGTGGGTATTGACTATATTGATTTCTGTGGTTCGATGTTTGAGCTTGTGAGATGTTCACACAGTCAAGCATTCTGGGAAAATTCCACTTTCTGTCAACAAGTTATTCATTTGTATTGCAGAAAGGTGTAAAAGTGTATGTTTTGAGAATGTAGATATTTTAGGTGGTAAGGTATAATTGTATGGAAAATGCTTCCCATTTGTAATAAGTGGATTTGTTTGACTCTGACGCTGTATTCATCATGTAACATGTGTTAACAGACTCAGAAACTGCAACACAGTAATGCAAAACATGTGTGGATATGAAATATTAATAATTATATAAATAAAAAACAACAACCTGTGAAAATAACAGTGCTCTGATTGATGTAATTTGATGTGCATTCACATTATTACTAAACTGTATCTTGAGGATATTAAAGGTTTTTAACAGTAGTTGTTACCAATTAGCTGTTGGCATAGCAACCAGCACCTCTACCACCTCTGGAGTATCTCTTTATCCAATCAGATTGCATTAATTGACTAATGCTGAACTTTTTTTTTTTTTTTTTACCACTAAGCCAGTTTTGACAGAAATGAAGCATACTGCTGAATAAAATGTAACATTGAAACGACTAATGTTAACACAGACACGTACTTTTAAAAAAAAATGGCATTAGCTTTTGTGATTGTTGTCTTAAAAACAACTTAAAGGTAAAGACTTGACTAAAATGGCCAGTCTTGTCTTAGCAAATTGCTTCAAGAGGTGTTTCAGGGATGTTCTTTCAGTCTTCCTGCAGTAGATCTGGATCTGCTGCAAAAAGTGTCCACATGACCTGTTCCACATTTACCGGTCAGACATCCATACAAGGGTCACTGCTGATTCTTCACTCCGGCCAGTCTACTCTCCTGCAAGGACTGTGCTATTCTTTCCTTTTAGTCACATTTTACAAGCAGCATTCCTCCCTCCTTAACAATTGGACTGCATCAGTTCCTGCTATCTCCCCCGTTCGAAGAAGGTGGTGAGCGAGCTGAGAAGGGGCCAGCCTGTGCAGGGGCATTTGGATGGGGGAAGGGCATGTCTGCTGGCAATGAGGGTGAGTAGATCAGTGCGGCTCAGTGTCTGTGAGGCGGTGATAAGATTCCAGGATTTTCCCAGTGTGACAGGCCTGCTCACCAAGCCGTATACCCCTATGCATGGAGAAAACCGCCACCACCTGACCCCCCAAAAGCCCTGGGCTGCTACACCTCAGCGGGCAGGAGTCACTGTTACCTGAAACCACACCCAAAACTCATCACTCCAGCTCAAATACCCCATTTGGTGTGCGTTTTCTAATTTTGCTCTCTTAGTTTTTCATGTAGGACTAAAAATACAAGTAGATTTCCACTTTACACGCATATGCTACAAAACTCTGTGCAGTCGTGCTGTCTCTCTCTCTTTCTCTCTGGCTCACTTCTCTTTCTTTATCTCTGCCTCCTCAGTCCCCCTCCCCGTTCCCTCTCCCTTGGATGGCAGGTCAGGCAGTGAGCTGTGCGGGCTCAGAGGAGGTAAGGACGCCGCGGTGCACATTAATAATGAAAGGCCTCAGCCGCCCCCCTCCCACCCCCCATCCAGACACACACATACACACACTCCCCCCTTCGCCATGGCGATGGCACTAGCCCAGCGCTGTCACCGGGGGGGAAGCTGGGAATATAGCTACACTCTCCAACCCTCGGCTCGCCAAGCTGATCACGAGCTCGTACACAAGCCCACCATACTGGGCCTTCCACCACGGATATTCACTAATTAAAAACACTCAGCACTACGGCTGCGGCAGAAATCTGCATCTACTTCCCCACCTGGATATGAGAGAGTGACTATGGAGCTGTAAAAAAAAAAAAAAAAAAAAAAATCATCACTTAGCAGGAAATGGAAATTCATTCTGGTGTCACAGACCTGAGGCATTAGAATCAGTAATTACACTAAGACCCATGTGATATTGACCACATTTGGAAAGGTTTTTAAATGAGGACTGCTTTCACTTATCCATGTCTTTATCCAAAATTCTCTCCCTTCTGTTCCTCATGCACACCCAAAATACTCCTCAGGTTTCTTCACAACAGCCTTAAAAGCTCTAAAGACAAACCATCCCATCAGTAATCCATGACTATTGATGTTTTTGTGTTTTTTGTCAATAAAAATAACATCCAATGAATAGGGAGATCTAAGTGGCACTGTGTGACAGTCATAGAAGGAAAAAAAATACATTTAAGAGGATTTTTCAAGAAACACTGCAGTCCAAACTGGTCTTATTCAAACATCTTTTAAATTATTTTGGTTACATTTTAGCATAGCAAGGCTCCATCAGTCATTCCACTATGGAAAGATAATACATAGGCTGTGAGAGAAATATCTCAGTAAAACCAAGGACATCATGGTGATCCATACCAACACCTGATTTACTTTTAATGTCCCCTGACATTAGAATCTGTCAGGGTTTTCTCATACCATCCAATCATAAGAAAAGAAAACACTTTTTATCATTTGGTGGAAAACGTATTCGTAAGGTTTTCATTTGGTCAAACCGGCTGTGTTTTTTAAAAAAACATGCAAATAGACAAGTAGACAAACATCAGGATTGTAAATTTTGACACGAATACATGCATTCCTTTTTATTCACAAAACCAGTCCAATTTTCTAAACGAATACAAAGATTGGTTATTCTTAAAAGCTGTAGCTACCCAGCAACATAACAAAAATAATGAAAATAAAACAAATAAACAAATAAAAAAATGTAATCTTGTCTCAGTGCGTTCAGTAGGGTAGACTCAGAGCAAGTGCTGTCTCTTAGTGCTATTGCCCTGAGCAGTATTGGCACATGCTCAGTAGGGCCACAGTAACATAAGGCTGCCAGTTTCACTAAAGAAAAAGTTTGGAAATGCAGAAAAGGGCTGATTGAGGAGATTACAGTAGTGACGGCTCTGGCGAACAGCATCTTCAACCCAGTGAAGAGTCTCTGGAAATCTGCCCAGTAGCAGGACTATCTTTTTAGGTTTGCTTCAATGTGAAATCTACAGTGCCACAATTTGTTTTTCAAAGACGACCACTGATCTGTCCGAAAACCATGTCCTTTGACAAAATGAATCATAAAATAGACAAGGGTTTAAGTAACATAATGTTGAAGAATTACAATAATGTTTGCCATTAGCCACTAGTTTTAAAATATAGCTGTAAATTTACATTCTCTACACAAGTACTGTATCTTTCCACACATGAACAACATTAACACCAAACACAGAAATTAGTTGATTGTCCACACTCAGTCCGTCATTTCTGTTTCCGGCAATGAACAGTTCCATGTTTAAGCGACAGAAAAAAACCTGCTGGAAAAAGGACAAAAGGTACCAAAATGGAAACATAGAAAAGGGAATGAAAGTTGCCATAGATGCTTTTCTTTACGCTTCATTTTTGGTTCAAGGAATAAGTAGGTGCATCCATTACCCGACTGATTTTTTTTTCTTTTTTTTTCTTTTTTTTTTTTACTGCTTTGTTTTTGTTTTTATTTTTTGTTGTTTTTTTCCGAGCATTTTAGTTGTTGCTTGTTTGTTTTTTAGCCAGTGTCTGTTCCGGAGACAATCCAAGAGTTGGCATTGCACTTGATGGCAGAGCTTTGGGTAGGGAGTGGAGGAGGAGTCCTACTGGAACCACCGAAACGCCGCTCCTGTAGGAAGCATCACCTTCTTGGAGAAACAGAAGACAAGGAGGGAGGGGAAGGGGGGAAAAGAGGAGGGAAGAGACAAGAAAAGGTTGGAGTTGTTAATGAAAAACAACACGTTTTCATAACTGTTTGCAAATATTAATCCCTCCTATCCCCATTCTTTTTCATTTCTAAACACCTTTTGGGAAGCTGTTTGTCATTTTTAAGTGTCTGTTTCTGGCAGCAACTGCTAATTTATTTTGTTTTCCATTAATGAATCAGTTTATTTATAGTAGATATTCTAAATACCCACCATTAGCTAAGGGGAACTCAACCTACACTCTTGTTTTATTTAACCAACACACCAAAGCTCAATGACATTTGATTCTCAGTTACAAAGAACAAACACAAGGAGTTGTTCTGTAAACATAAAATGTCAGCACTCGCTAATTATTTATTCACATTTGAAAGGAAATCAATGGTAAAACTGAGGATATTTTAGAATTTCATTATTTTCAACCAGTTCCATGGATAAAAATGTTAGTCCATCTGTCAGGACTGTCAGGCTTGGCCCCGAGCGCACTGGTCTGGACTAATGTCTCCATGTATAAATGGGTCACAAGTATATTCTGATAAATAATTTCCCAAAATATGTAAAAGAGATGCAGTTGATATCATATGCTAGACAAACAGTACGCATTGTGTTTCTTAGCTGCTCTATTTTCAGCTGTGAATTTGGTGCTCGGGTGAGTATTTACAGCACTGAGACGGTCTATGAGGGACTGACTCAAAATAAACTACAGTCCACGTCATGTCACCCGGTCTGTAGCGCATTGACATGGTGACGTCATCGATGGGTTTCTGGACAACAAAGGTGCAAAGAAATGATGAATATAAAGCTTGTTCATCATTGGATCAATTTGTTGCTGCTTTAGGTCTATTTATGGGATTTGCTGACAATACCTGAAATATAGAACAACTCCAGAGCTGATATTTAGTCTGTGAAATAATACTACCCAGTTCAGCGCTACCTTGGTTTCACTGTGTATCTTTGGATGAGAACTATTTGTGAGTCTTTTCATACTGTCTGGCCCATCAGCAGCCCCCATCTCACTTCAGCACCACCACATGAGCGGGCTTCAGCCCTGGCTTCACACAAAACCCGATATGCCACATTTATTATTTAACCACCACACGCATTGCTCTCCTACACCATCATCAATGGTGATGCCGCTTCCCGTCCCCCACTCTTCTCTCAGCGTGGTTATCTGTGTGTCTGATTGCAGTGGCATGCATGCATGCGTCTGCAGGGCTCAGTAGTGGCCTGCCAGTCAGGAGATAGAGAGCTGTTTGGGTCCCTGGAGCTGCGGCACGGCTGGCGTCCTGCAAAGCGCAGCTCAATCCTGCAGCACGGATTCTTCCGTTAGCCAGCTCTGCTTGGAGCGAGGCAGGAGGAGCTCAGCAAACATTTATGCACCCACACACACTCTCACACCGAACCAATATGTATTCAAGTACAGTCACACACCTCCACACACAGTGGCACGTTAACCAACACTCACAATACACCCCCGAAATCACACCAGTCTGTTAAACTAAAATTCTCATACATGCTAGATTCAGCTTAGCTTTGCTTTCCATACCTAACAGAAGAAGGCTTAATAATGACTCTAAATAGATACAAATCCAAGCATACAATCACACCTAACAGAATAGGACAGGAAAGGTAGTGTTTAGGTTACATTAACATATTTGCATTAATTACCGCTAGATATCAGAAGCTTTAAAAATCTAACTCAATCCCTAATTCAATTGTAATGAAAAAATAATGTGCAATTTGCACAAAATGAGAGTCTGAATCTTGCATCTTGTTTGGCAGCCTTCTCTCACACAGCTGCAGTGAAATTATGAGTTTTGCTCAGAGGCAAATGGCCCATTAGTTTGTAGAAGTTTGTTTGAAACCAAAAACACTACCAGGCCTAATTACTTTTCAGACCCACTTAAACCATCCCTCTACCCTTGAATCACTAGAACATTGTTCTTTTAAATGCTATTGTTCCAATCTGGACATGAAACTGAATGACAGCAGGGTTTGTGCTCCGCAGGTTCCATTTACTTCCATTTTGAAAGTTAACTCCTGCTGGCAAAAATTGCTTGGGTGAAAAGACTTCAAACAAGGTAATTATTCTGGTACTTTCAACCAAATATGGCCCACACTGTGCTTTATTTGTTAAATTGACTCAATCAGGAATAATCTGACAGCAGAAACACTGAAATACCACGGTGACATTCGTAGCCCACTTACACATGTGCCAGTTCACATCAATTTCAAATCTGTTTCCAAAATGTCAAAAATGTATTAAAGTTGTTTGTAGATGCAAATTTGAATCAATCAGCGGTTCCAGATGTTGCCTCATAATATAATGAAACATACATCTAATATTTATTTCTACGCCAAAATGCAGCTTTACACTAATTTCAGTCTGTGCACTCGTTTGTGAAGCTTTTAAATGTACAATATGTCATTTTTACCGCTAAGCATCTCGCAGTCAAAGATGTGGAGGATGACGTTGTCCAGTAGTGTTGTAACACTGGAGCTGTTACTTTCAACAGCGCATCAGATGAAACTCTGTCTGACATAACTCAGGCAAAAATCATGTTTACAGAGTATAAGGCATTAAAATTTCATCATGTTAAGTATTAATGTTGATACTAGCCCTGACAGGAGAGCAAAAGAAACGGGCTGTCATACTGAATAAATTATATATTTCTGAGTCGACATAAGCACATACATCAACAAAATCTGTAAAACAGGTCTGGTCTTTAGATATGTTAATGTGCTTACATATTACAGGTTTGAATTTTTACTATAGCCAGGCTAACATGGTGTTTTCAGTGTAAATACTCTGCTACAGCTAAGCTAATCACTTTCTACTTTAAGCTCATATGGTTGGTATTTTTTTTCTCATCAACCTCAGAACAAGAAGCATAATGTATATTCCAATGTAACTATTGCTCCAAAGAGAAAGCTTGAAAGATAACATTTACAGAAAACATTTAGTGGCTAAATTGATATTTTTATAAAGACATTTAACTCGCCTTTTAGTGACACAATACTGTCACACTTTTTGAAAAATGTTTCTAACCCATAAGGACCCAGTGTGACTTTTGTGGCAGGAAAGGTTCAATAGAGAGAAAAATCACTTAAGAACTAAGTGATTTATCACATTATAATATTCTATAAATTTAGCATTTTCTTCCTGTGAAAGTCTAGCCTGGTAGGGCAAACTATACATGAACTGTATAGTCTGGAATCAAACAGAGCTGAAGCCTGTGGTTGGAGTCAACTGTTGTCGTTCAAACTGTTCCTGCACGTAATAGGCCAGTTCTATGACCAATCAGAGTCAGAGGGTTTTCAGTGAGCCCCATCCTTTTAGCTACAAGTGGAGCCAGCTGGTATATTAGACTTTGACTGTAGCTGGTCGGCAAAACAGCAAATCTATCCTTCTTTAAAATAAATATTTTGAGTGCTTCTGTCTGCTCAACTTTCAAAGAAAAGCCCAAGTCTAACTCTTCCAAAATCGACGACAAAAGCCGATT
>JAQQZY010000007.1:19868064-19891046 GCA_030068375.1 Ostorhinchus rueppellii | reverse complement strand
GGGATAGGCTCCATGCGACCCCCGTGACCCTAGTGAGGATAAAGCGGGTATAGAAGATGAATGAATGGATGAATGAATGAATATTATCAGATATGAAAAAAATTATGATACGATTTTTTCCCCTTACCACCTAACCCTATGACTAAATATCAGTATACAGTTTCATTTCAGAAGATTTGCGGACATCCATTATTTAATATGTTAGATCATTTATAACCTTTACTGGGGGATATCTGTGTCATCAGTGTACCAGTGGGGTGAAATTTTATGTGTCTAAATAGGGGCACGGTTCGAATATTGACTCCTGAGGAACTCCACGATATACAGGACAGTAAGGAGTAAAAATGAAAGATTCCGATTCGTCAAATAAGAACAAAACCACGTCAACTTCAGAGCCATCGTAGATGTAACAACCACCTGCTGCAGCCTCCAAGCCAAAATGTTCTGATCAAATATATCAAAAACCATGCCTAATCTTCACAGTATAAAGAGTACAGCATCATTATGTTCAGATTTTCCTTAAATGGTTTATTTTTCTGTCAAAATTCAAAGTGAGAGTTCTTTACTAAAAGGTAATTCTGCAAATTGGCTCATATTTGTTACATTCTCATGGATCCAGGCCAGATTTTTTTAATGAGTGGTTGCACACGGCTAGTCTTCAATTGCAGCCAGTGGATAAAGAACAATTAATTATTGAGAGGAACCATGGGGCAGCCACATCCATTACTTAAAGTGTGCTTCTACTGGTCACTCTTCCGATATTCATTGTGCTTTGTGTATTACTTATAAGCAAGAGATGTAAAATCAGTAAAAAATAAAAATAAAAAATTGCCATAAATGCACCACACTGGAGCTTTTTATTAAATGAAATATGGGTGGGGGCAGAACCTTTGGGGAGCAGAAATTGCGTATAGAAATAGTGTTGTTTCCTGGTGATGGAGTATGAGTAAACAAGTAACAGTCAGTGAGTAAGATTGAGTGGAAAGCGCGTGTTCATACTTGTTTGTGCAGGCGTAAGCTTTGCACTCAGCTATTTTCCTGGCAAATTAATACTTGGGTTATGATGAACGTTACCTGACAGCAGTGCGAGTATTAAACATGATCTTTTCAAATTGGTAGCAATGAAAATTCACTGCAGGTACCCTTAGGAGACATTTTATCTACAGAGCTTAAGAAGTGTTTTAAGGTGTATTTGTGCACATCATAAACAAGATCATTGACAGAAACTGACATAAAACTTGATAAAATCATACAATCGTGGGAAGGAGGAGTCAAGCAACAGGAGCAAGACAAGACATTTTAATATTAATGTTATAAATGCTGATCCATGTAGAAACTAGATTTTCTTTGATGAAATAATCAAGTAAAAAACATCATTTTATAAAGATGACGTTCCTGTTTTATACATGTAAACTTAAATAATGTTCTCATGTTTTCTGAATTTTTAATATTAAACTGTATGTTACATTTACCTCCAGTTTATGGTATGAAAAGGGGAAGCTGAAATTATTTTGAGATGTTATGAATTTGTGCAAGGTAATTACAGGATTTCCAGTTCTTTAAAACAATAATATGACTGCTATTCTAAGTTATTCAAGAAAAGGGAGATTTGGCAGGTCTATGATAGCCTGCTGTTTTGCTCTTAAGAGGTGGCCACTGGCAAAATCAGCAGTCTTTGACGTTAAAAGCAGCATGATGACCTACATCAATATCAACAATTATGAATATTCAAAGCCCCCCCACTTGAGTTTGGCATCACTGGTGTGAACAACTGGTATCGGGCTAACTGCCATGACAACATCAATTGCAAATCATAAATTAAAATTGAATTATTTCTGTTACAGACGTTGAGACTTACCACCTACATAGCAGAATGACACATTTCACCGTTGTGGTGAATCATCACCAAAGACAAATGAAACCTCTCATCAAATTTGCAGCTGAACAATACGACACTAAAAAATTGATTTTCAGACACATCAATCTTATTCTCAACATGTAACAAATCCAGGCTTTTTCATGAATACTTTGATATCACACTATGAAAGTACAATGCTAGCCTTTTTGAATGATTAAGAAATTGTTTACAGTTTTTCTTTGTATTATTTAATAGTAAACCACATCTCCATTTATTGTTATATTGTATAAAGATCATTGCTAAGCATTATCATTTGTTTTGTTACGGTATTACTGTATCGATATGTTATTAACAGCCTGATAAAACCCAAGATGACAATATTCTCAAATAAATTACATACTTATCCTATGGTATCCAGATATTTAGATGGCATATTAGAAGTGTGTTTAAGCATGCATGTATGAATATTAATGTTAGCAGCATGTAAACATTCATACATGTAGGAGAGGATTACATACACTGTTTCCCTTTAAGTTGGAATAATTTTGGTTACAGACACATTCCTCTTTTTATTCCTATTCATGCACATCAGTAATAATTACACACAGAGTCCCAGTTACACTTTATCTATCAACAATAAATCCCATTGTCACAATCAATTCATGAGAAGAATAAAATATTTTATTCCAACTTCACAGGCAACAGTGTCTATGTAAATCTCTGTTCAGATCCTATTATCCATTAACCCTGTAATATACTGTCTGCTTTCAAAATTAGAACTTCAGTCATGATTTCAGAGATATAAAAAGGCTTCCCTAAGTTATTATCACTCTGCGTCAAAAGGAAATAAGTCTTGAAGTCCCCCTATCCCTTTGAGCCGCATTTCACTATGGTCTGCCAAAGTCAGCACATGGGGTTTGAACAACCAACCTTTCAGCCTACAAACAAGAGGCCAAGCTGTCATCCTCAATCAACATCAGAAAGAGAAAGAAATGAAGCCATTAGCAGTTTGAAGCACAGATCCAGTTTATACACACAGTGTCAATTAGACCAGAGGCCTCTCAGATGGTTCGTGTTCACACTGTGTTACATATCAATTTATTATGTAACGCCAAAATGACACTATTATCCATTGATCACAAAAGTTTATTTCCTTTGAGATGGAACATCTGCTGAAATTGATTTCATGATTGGTCATTCTGTCACCACAGACAGGGTTAGTTAGGCAGCTGAGTGTTCAGTCAGGAAGTTCAGAGGGCAATTTAGGCAGCAGGAGTGTCACTGGAGAGAAGGACGGCATCAGCAAAGGGGGGCGCATGTGCCACACTGACACCTGGTGCTCCAGATGACAGCTCTGTGGCCAGATGGACGCCGTTACATGTACACACACACACAAACATACACATGCATGTACACTAGGTCCAAATACATACTGTACACATATTCACTGGAACAGAACCTCCGTGTGCTACATTCTTCAAGTAAAGGCGGATGTCCATATGTACAAACACAAAATGCTCTGATGAACTATGCTACTATGCGATGAAAAAAAATCTTTTAGCCATTAAATGAGCAACAACTGTAACTGAGCGATGTGGGCAGGGTGGAGGACAGATTATAGAAACCCCATAGCGGATGCCTACCCTGCACATAACCTCAACACTCCTCACCACCTGTCATTTCTGTGCTAGTGGAGCTTTACTCCACCAAAACCCCCCTGTACCACTCCCCTTAAAGGAGACTCACATTCAGGTGTGAACCAGGCAATGGGAGAATTCTGTATTGAAACAGATCTTATTATGCTCTCAGGACTGGAGCTGATAGAAAATGTCAAATTAAATCCATTAACATATGTGAGGACATTTGTATGTATCAATTAATTTATTTATAATGTGAGAACAGATTGTACCTTAAAAAATTTGCATCTCCCTGGACTGTCTCTATTTCCTGCTTCCACAATAACAGCCTCTGTACACTCTATGTAGAGGACACCATCATCAACAAATACACACTTAGGAGGGTTAATGAACACTCCAAACATGTTAATAAGTGAGCTTTAGTGATGCTGATGAGCACGGTCATTAACTACAGACACACTCACTGCTCCTGTGTTTTCAGTCTTGCTGGCTCCAACTTCATATATGGCATGACAGTTATTGATTTTCCCATAACTCAAAATGCTGAACTTTTCTTTTTAATATCATTTCTCCGGTTTGAGTTTTGTGTGGTAAAACTGAGGCATGGAACAAAAACAACATCCCATCATGACTACTATCCTCTTACCTCCAGAGCAGCAGAGGGCTTCTTCTTCAGTTCCTCACATTTGCGAAACTTGCAGATCTGGTGGCCTGTTTTGCGATTCCGGCAGCTGCTGCACTGCTCGCAGTTAATCCGCCGTCGGCAAGGTGGGCACATGCCGCAACGTTTTCGCTTCTTTTTACCGGAGTTGATAGCAGAGGCCAACTCGCTCTGTGCCGGGTACTCAGCCAGGCCAGCCATGTGTAGTGCGCTGTCCGCCAGAAACACTCCAGCCGGCGTCATTATGAAAAGCCCCGGGTTGAAGGGGAAGCCACCCCCTACTCCATATGGGAAGTCAACAGGACCACCTACGGCGTCCGTGACAGACGTACCCTCCAAGTCGCTAGCCCCCGAGCTTGCATCACCACCGCCAACTCCCACTCCCATGCCCCCAGGCAGGAGCATGTGCTCCATACCGGCCCGCTTTAAGAGTGCTGCTGCCTGGGCAAAGTGCAGCAGGCCGTTCTGTCCCTCCAGAACCTGCTCTAGGGTCCGGTCCAACTTGGCTGCTGTCAGTGCAGAGACAGTGGGCTGGGGTTGAGGGGGTGGCTGGGGTTTGGCCTTAGTCTCACTATTGTCCTTGTGTCCATTGGTGGTAGCAGAGGAGACGGCTGTGTACTGGGAGAGGGTGCGGGAGTTCTTAAGGCTCTTACTGAGGGGCTCGCTGATGATGCCACTGCGGTTCCTGCGCTCTACGATGGGAGAGTCCTGTCTGCAGCTACTCCGCTCCAGGTCCTCTGTCCGGCCCCCCTCCGACAGCCCGCTAGACATGGTCCAGAGCGTACGTGCCCGGGTTGGGGGTGAGGGTGGAAAGGGGACAGGGGTGAGCTAGGAGGGGGAGCGAAGACGTTTCCTCCGTGTTCTCCGTCCGTTCTGCGTACCGGTGAGAGTAAGGCCTCACCCTGATGGACTGGTCTACCAGGCAGGCTCCGGAGCCCTCTGCCCGCACTACAGCTCAGCCCTCATCCACGCTCTTCCATGGGCAATCTGGAAACTTTACACAGGAAAGAGGAGAGACATGGGTCAGCTACTGGTTACATCATCTGCACAATAACTGTTTTATTTAAGAAGTTCAAATTCACCTAGAAATGACACTGGTCTATAATTTGTATGTGTCAGAGATTGAATGTACTAAATCTTACAACCTTTAAAAAGAGGAAATGGAAAACAAATGACAAAAGCGCTGGTTAGTTGATATGTATATGATAAAGTGTTATTGCACTATTTACACTAAAATAATTCTAATAACAATATCGTCCACTTGATTAAAGCAGTAAAGTGAATGTATTGTAATGCACAGACAGTGTTTTGAAGTAGATCTGGTAGCTCTGAGACAATTGTACCTTTTAAGTAAAACCCATTCTCTCACTAATTATCAGAATTTCCCATTTTGACCCAAGACTGTATGTTAGAAACTACAGCCAACCAGCATTTGAACTTAATTTTTCTTGTAAGGTTTCACTACCCTTGCTCTGGAGGGGTTTTATTTTAAAGTGGACACCAGTGTTATTTTAGATGCAGTGATGTCAGACAGACAGATAAAGAGGAGATGAATCTGATCTGGGTTGGATTGTGGTAAGTGGTACAAACCCTGTCAGATGAGCTAATAAAGAACCTTGTGTTGCTTTGTTTTATTTGTTTACCTTTGTTTAAAATGTAGCTTTGTCTTTTTTTTTTAATACGAGTTTATGTTCATATATTGTGTGAGGAAATAAGACAAAATTTCATAAACATACAGGTTTGAGTCTCAGAGTTCAAACTACTAAAAGCCCTAAAAAAATAACCTTCAGCCAGCTATAAAAATATGATCTATAACAAACCCTCAATATTTTCTCTATGCTTCTTCTTTTAACACATCAGTCTACAAATCAGACTTCACGGGCTCCTGATCAGTGAAGCAACACCTGCTCCCCTGGAGCTTTTTGACTGGTTAGTAAAGAACGAGGACTGAAGGATAGAGCATCTGAACTTACTTTTACCAAAACCAAATGTATCTTCTTTAGGGAAAATTATAGATTTGTCAACCTACACATCTACTTCAAAAACAGAACTAAAATCCCGTTAGGAATGTCATCCTTAAGCACAGTTTTATGTCCAGACCTTCATGAAAGCTAACCGTCATATGAATACTTTACATAGAAATTGTATTGATCTGACTGCAGCTTATTCATTTAAGAAATATTGAATTTATTGACTAACAATTACACAGTCACTGATCTGAGCGCATACCCCTATGATACAGTAAATGAGAAAATAAAAACAAAGCCCATCCTTTATTAGAACAAGCTTTTCACCACAGTAAAATGTTTCCATTGCATATTTGTACAAAACTGGAATGTGCATAATCTACATGTTTCTATGGCAAAATATGCTTCATCTCATAGTTTACCGATATAGAAGTCAGTATTGTATTTTTACCAGTCATGCTGTCTCATGCTGACATTAGACATATTAAACTACATAATGATCCGACCAGCTTTAAGCACTGACAGCACTTCCCTTTGGATTAGTGAGAGATATCAGGACTCGGTTTCATAAAGTCAGCAAAGACTAGCATTGTGTTTAGCCATATAAATAAATCCATGAACCTCTCCTCACCCTAACTAAAGCACTGCTCTGTGGTGCCCAAATCCTGGATTTTTTTGTAAATGTTATTCATCTGAACCACCTGCTATCTATTGAGGAAGGGTGAAAAAGTAGCAGTTGATTCAATGACAAATTCTATTGAGATTATATGTAGTTGTGATTTTCAGAAATGTACATTCATTCATTCACTCCTTTTCTGAACTGCTTAGTCCTTGAGAGGGTCGTGGGGGTGCCAGAGCCTGTCCCAGTTAGATAGATAGATAACTTTATTTATCCCACAGTGGGCAATTCTGTTAACAGGCTTCCATATGGTTTGAGTGGATCATAGAACAGTATACAAAAAAAATAACAAAAAAACCCACACATATTAACATTTTAGACATCAGCATACACATACACACACTGTCAGTGTGGGCAGTTTAATGTGATCATTACCTCTGCCAAGGAGGTTATGTTTTTGCCAGGGTTTGTTTGTTTGTTTGTTTATTTGTTTGTTTGTTTAGCAACATAACTCAAAAAGTTATGCACAGATTTTGGTGACATTTTCAGGATATGTCCGCTCTGGATCAAGGAAGAGAGATTACATTTTGGAGGCGATCCAGATCACCGTCTAGATCCAGGAATTTTCTAAAAGATTCTTCATCATTGCGAGATAGGGCATGGAAGCACAGATTTGCATATGAGGTCATTCAGCGCCATCGAGTGGAGGAAAATACAAACACTACCTAAAAAAAAAAAAAAAAAAAAAAAAAGTACAAACACTACCTTGGCGGAGCTCTGCGCTCTCCGAGTGCTTTTCTAGTTTGTACTTGAGCAGCAAAGAAAAAAATAAAATAAAATAAAATAAGTAACAGTAAATAAACAGGCACCCTACAACTTTACAGGTACCAATGGGTCGAAGGTCGTCTACACCACACATGTATCACCAGGAAAATATACATTGACAACTTGTTTTTTCTGGTGACTGGGCTGATTAAACCTTCTTAACCATCAATCTTAAAAGAGTTTTCATCTATTTTACTGCTTTTTGAAACGGTCAGTCAGGTTTCTGGCCGTCTAATCAAGTATTTGTGTGAAACTGGGTTCTTAATCACAGAGACATGATGTCACCAAACCCCAACCTGTAGAATGACATAATTAGGCAAAAATGTTAGATCATACACTTGTTTTTGGGATTCTGTGAAGAGAGTTCACCGGGCTTGTGTTGGGAACTCCCCAGTGACCAGGAGAACATGCATACGGAGGATTTTACCGTAAGATTCCAGTGACTGCTCATCTATGAAAAGAAAACTATGCCGCTATTCTCCTGACCTGTCCATGTTCACAAACAAGCATACCACCTCCCACAGAAAAGCTGAGGAAATGGCCGGGCCAGTCCTTATAAGGGAAACAAAGGGAAAGGGAGGGGGAGAGGATGGGGGGGGGGTGTCTGTGCAGTGTGTGGAAATTGGAAGGCCAGAATTAGTGGGAGGTAAAGCTTCAAAGGCAAGAGCACAGCCCCCACATTCTCACCAGCTCAGGGGGATGTGGCGCCAGCGAACCAGAGCCAGCTCCACAGCCCCTCAGCCCCATAGTTTCAGTTTCTCCCACTACAGCACTGACCAGGGTCCGGTTTCCCAAAAGCATCTCAACACTAACTGCATCTCTCTTCTCAGCTGTGGGTGAGTGCGTAACAGTATTGCAAATCATCACAGAGTAATACATGGGGGTTTTGTGGTTTTACAGAATACTGGGTCTGAAAGCGGATGCATACAGTGGGTCAGGTTTGTTCTAAGATGTGCATACTTCAACATTTTACACTCTCAAAACAGGGGAAATTGAGTGTCATACTTGAGCTCCAACACCTGTGCATTTACAAAAGTGGTGCATACAGGTAGCTCAGGTATTTGTACATGGGACTGACCACTGTGGCTTTTTCAGAAATATCAATGCTGATTAACCCATAAAGACCCACAGCTACTTTTGTGGCAGTTCTTAAATTATTTTAACATTTCTTAAGTGATTAATTACTATTGATTGGAAAATTATCCTTTTTTTTGTTGTTGTTGTATTTTTTCAGTGTGAATTGTGTATTTTCCTATCCCAGACTGTGGAACAACCTGCCTCTGCAGATCAGACAGGCCTCCTCTTTGCCTGTTTTTAAATCTCTTCTGAAACCCCACCTGTTCTCCTTGGCCTTTTAACTCATGCAATGTTGATATTTTGTTCTGTTTTATATTTTAACTGGTTTTATTTATTTGATTTTATTTTTTTATGCTTTTATTAATTTTCATTGAGTTTCTAGTGTTCTGTACAGCACTTTGGTCCACTGTGGTTGTTTTAAAGTGCTTTATAAATAAAGTTGGATTGGATATTAATTTACTGATCGTGTCGATGTTCATTAAAGCGCAGAGTAAAGTTGAGGGTTATTATATCAAAAAAAGAGAAAACTCAAGAAAAAGTGACTTTTTCTGTTAAGATATCAATAACTGAACAAAAAAAACCAAGTGTGTCCATCCACTGTCACTGATCCAACTCCATGGGTTTTACTGGTCAATCAATGTTATAGAAGATTACGGTGTTTCCATGGCAACTACAAAGCCCTTGAATGTCCTAATAGGTCATATCTGATGCCCATGAAAAGACAACAAACTGCATTTTACATCAATTATTTACATGTATTGATAGGATTAGTGGCTCAGAAGTTATTAATCATTTTAGATCAGTATATGCTTTGGGTTTTTATGGGTTAACAACAGTCAACATCACAGAAAACTAACGTACAAAATGTGCTAATATGCTGCAAAAATCAAAATCTCACACAAAACTTTCAGAGATGCTCATAAATGGCTCTCGGGTTAAATTAAAAAGTTAAAAAAAAGTCCAATAATATACATTCTGAGGATCAATTAAGCACTTTTAAATAAACAAGTGCTTTTTTCCTTATTTTATCAAGCTACACTTGGATTAATTGAGAGTAAATATAGCGGTAATTGTGAGATTAGTTAGTTTGTTTATTGCAAACATGTCATCATCTCAGTAGTGAAGGCTATCACGCATAGCTGATTTTCCTCATATCGTGCGGGCCCACTACACTATGTGTTGATTTATCACAGCCTGGGAGAATATCTCTGATGCAACTGTTTCATCAATGCTCTAAATGCAGTAAATGTGTTAAAAGTATTCTACATAATTAATGACCTGGCACATTATCAATATAACCAGAATAAATGGGTTTCCAAGTCATCTACAAAGTGACAAACTTGGCAATAACAGTTCATGAAAACAGCTTCAAAAATAGCACTGATCAGCTGTAACATTATAATTTATCCAGGACATCATACCCAGCCTCGAACGGGCTGATGACATGACAGTTTTAAAGTCTTTGAAATTAAAATATGGACTGTCACTGCTGTTTTTGGATTTTTTTTTTCTCTCCCGAGTGCGGATATCATTGTGATGTGACACAGTGCTTTTCATGAGTTCTGCTTTGCGTCAATCCAAGCAACACCTGCTGCATGACGATACCACAACAACACATTTATTGTTTGTTGAATAAAATATTGATTTCACAAATAAGCGTGGGTTTTATTTGTATTGCAGTATAGAACATTAGTGCAATGAGGATGAGTCGGAGCTTTGATTTCTCGGTCTTTGAAGCTCTTTTTGACAGCGTTGTATCATACTAAAGGCAATTTAAAGATATAAATACATGATTTAAAACCAGACCTTTTAACATAGAAGCAGATAAGCGGCTGATTACACTGTATACGTAAGCTAAGAGTTCAAGATAGAACAGTAGAGGACGTTCTACTATGTCCATCTGTTCACTTTTATTTATATGCATCAACTGTAATTTGAGATACCTGACAAAAACTCAAACTCTGGATGATTGTCTCTTTGATTCTGCGTTGACACTTTTAAACAGGCTTTCGTGCCACAGCAAATAAAAGCAGGGCATTTACACAAACACCCACACTCACACCTTCTCGTATAGATCTGAATTCCATTCTTTTCATCTCCATCAACTCTGAATGTGCCGTACAGTACAGCCTCTGGCTAATCAGCGTCATGACTCTCCTGATCCCCTCTCCAGCTTTTTGTCCTCATGTGAACTGTCTATAACACAACACTGTCTCTCCTAGCTGTGTGTCGATACCACAAAAGACTATAATTTGTGCGATTTTTTCATTAAGCATGTGAACAGACTTAACACTCCTGTCCATATTAAAGCCCATCAGATGTCAGATTGTAAATATCAGTTGTTTCTAATATATCCCGGAGTTTTTCTTGTTTTCTCTCCTTTAAAAAAAAAAAAAAAAAAAAATCCATCCGCAAACAACGTGCTGCAGGATTAGCGAGCTGAGATAAAGATCTGGATATAAATGGTCCAACTGATCAATATCGTCCAACAACTACATGTGAAGCTTTTCTTTTTTTTTTTTCCCCTAGATCGACCACTGAGCTCAGCAGGAGACTGTAGAGCACGGGTGTGGCTAAAGAGGCAAGATGTGAACCTGCAATCACAGCATCCATAAAAATAATTGGTGAGCTCCTGTTTGAACACACTGAAAACTTAAGCAGGAACAGCTATTATTCAGAGGACTGACATCATGAAGACTTCATTATGGACAACACTACAGCAACTGTCACCTCCTCTGTTCCTTTACTCATTGGGGTAAAGGGTTTCCTCTTGCGTTCGATACATATTTTATTGGTCTATTGTATATTCAGTGCTGCTGACAAATTATTGATAAGGTAGAAGTGATATAACACATTATTAATGCAATTACTAAAGCAGTTGTACATTCAGGAAAAAAAAAAACAAAAAAAAACAACATGCCATTAATTTGAGCCTGTTTTGTGAAATGGCTCGTTTCTTATCAAAGCATCAAACACCTCCAGGTATGATCTTAAAGCCGTGATATTTAGAGATTATCATGTATTTCTAAATTCAATTCACACATTTAATTGACTAATTAAGTATATGACTTATAAGTGAGGGTAAATGCAGACATCAGAGAGAGGATTATATACCGAAAAAACTCTCTCAAACAACTTAAAATTTCTAAAGCGCTACTTCTTATAAAGTCATGACCGCCTGAAATGTGTTTTCATCCAGATATTCCTACACTACAGAATACAGTATTGATGCTTCATGAAAAATCTTCAATACACAATGTCCATGTGAGTTCAGTGAGTTGTTTAGAATTTAACATGTGGATCAAGGACACTTCAGCAGCGTTGATATTTACTGTCAGAAGAGCTGGTACTCGCACCTTTCAGCTGAAGAATGCTCTATTTGGTTTCAATGGGACTGTACAACCTGGAGATAATCACTTTTATGAATTTCATAGTTCATTATCAGTGAATTAGCTGCATAAATTATAACACTATCACGACAATGGCGTTTTTCTGTGTAGCCATGATAAAGAAGGTTATGTCTTCAAAACACTGCGAAATTATCCCAAAGTCAAAATAAATGCGGTGCAGGTTCATTACGTCAATCAGTCAAATTTATTATCTCCACCAAGGAGGTGATGCAATCGCCTGCATCTGTTAGTTTGTTGGTTTGTCTGCCAGGATTATGCAAAAAAAAAAAAAAAAAAAAACTGTCACCAATTTTCATTCAACTTGGTGGATGGATAAGGCCAAAGTAAAACCTAACACAGAACAGGGAAAAGGCTGCAATCTCTGCACAGGCACTGTGGAAAAGTGGTTTTACAAACACTTGGTCTTCAATTTTTATGAAGCATTTAGGCCAAATTTCAGCTAAGTTCATTGTTGAATAAAGTAGTAATGGATTGTACATTCACAGCACTAAAAAGCATGAGTACTTTCTCGCTGCCACTGAGCTTCTGGGTGAATGTTGTCAGCACTATGATACTTGTGTGAGCCAGAGCAGCTCATTTAACATTCACATGCGGCTCTCAACTTGTATTAGGTGCAAACTTTATCTGTCCGACAACAGCATTTCTACAGATTTCTCTCTCGGGCGCGCGACCGTTTACCAATAGTTTAAGTTAAATAAATGGAAAAATAAAAGAAAACCGGTGCCCGTATAAATGCCCGACAGTCCTCACTCGGTCTAGTAGATGTTTGACTCTTTCAGTGGGTGATGAGTTGGATGACTGATCAATAGGTGATGGGAGGAGGGGAGAAAAATGTGTATTAAGGCCAGTGTGTGTTCATGTTTCCCACTACTGCTTTAAAGCCTGAGAATAATCAAATCAGAATGTGTGAATGTAATTACAACCATAAACATGTGCTCCACTGGGTTAACATTAGAAAACTACCACTGCATATAACATGGATTTGGAATGAGATCAGTTTTAAAAAGAACCCACAAATAGGAAACAAGTTTTAGCAACATATAATTATGTAACTGTAAATACATAGTTGTAAATGCTACATTAATTACTTGATTGTGTATTATCTCATAATTATCTTGGTACAAACTTAGCTAATGCTCCTCTGTGCTGTTATTCATATTATACCCACTACCTTTATTTTTTGTTTTAACCTTTTTTAAAGACATTATAATAGAAACGCGTGACAACTACTGAATAATCTTATCTTTATTGCTGTTTGTATTTTGGCTCATCCATAGCATCACCTTTGATTGTCTTGTTTTGTCCTCTGGGTAGACCAGTGCTGCAGTGACAGTGTCATGAATCCCAAATAAAGTAGAGCATATCTGTGTACATGGGCCCTGTGGATGTTTAAAATACTAATATTTCTTTAATATATTCAGGGGCTAGAACTAATGATTATCTTCATTGTTGATTAACTGGCTATTTGTTTGTTTTAAATATCAAAAAATTGTGAAAAATGTCAAACAGTTTCCAAAAACACGAGATAATACCCTCAAATGCCTTGTTTAATCTAAAAGCCAAAGACGTTGAAATTTAGAATCATAGAAAAGTAAATAAATGCTTATTTGTGTCTAGAACATACTCAAACTTATTTTAGACCAATTTGACATCAAGACCAGAGCAGTAAAATAAAAGAATAATAATTTATAAATCATAACTTCAAATTGTATCAATGTTTTAGTACAAAAATGGAAAATTACTGAATGAATGGAAATATTTGTATCTACACACTATCCTCAAACCAAAAAAAATGGAAATAAGCTGAGCATCCATGAAATTTCTTAGGAAAACCAAGAGCAATTTTAACAACATTACGCCTCAGCTTATTGTTTACACATGTGCAGGATCAACAAAGGCATAAAACATTTAGTAACATTCATCTGGAACTGTAAACTGTGTTTAACTTTACGATCAAAACAATGTCTCATGACTCAGTGACACCCTTGAGTGTAATTTTTGCGTTTTGCAAATTCATCCTTTGGGCCGGACTGGGCTTTTTGGAGGGCTGGTTTTGGCCTGAGGAGTGTATGTTGGACAGTCCTGGTCTAGAATGTGAACACTTTGACTTTAAAACTAGTCTAAACCATTGACACACTGATGGAGCTAATAATCCGAGATGCAGTGGCTGATCCTTGAGGCTCTGGTAAACTGGTGAATATTTCAGTAGAACACATGGATCTTTGTCCAAATTGTCCATCAGCCACCACGACAGAGCTGAAATACTGTTTTATTATCAACAGTTTACAATGTCAACACACACTGAAGATGAATTGTGAGCAGATCATTGATGTGCCTGACCAGAGGCAGGACGCGTCTGTCAGGTGTGTTCATGACTGAATCACACGCGCACTAAAGCAACTCTTGAATGAGTTTCCGCCTCTGACGTCACTACATGCGCAGGTGCCAGGTAGTCAGCTTTTTAACGGCGGAGGGAGAAACGCTGTCTGTCTAATCTTCCTGCAGATTTATGAGGTAGTTGGAGAGCTGACTACACCTCCCGAGACGCGAGAATGCTTAATGCATTGGTTCAGGCGAAGTCCAATGCAAATGCAGTGTTCTTCCCTCCAGACGCGCTGTCTGCGGACTCTGTACTTGTCTACGGTGAGCTTCACATTCTCTATTCCTCCCACCTCCTGTCGACTGACGCGCGCACACGGACACGCACCGGTGTGCACGGGACTCGCACGCATCCACACATGCGAGACGCACAAACGCAGAGGAAGTTAAAAAGCCTGGAGACAATAATTAGACTCAAGGCTTCATCCATTGTCCATAACCTGCTGCGTCTCATTCTCCCTAATTAGGCTTTGCACACATAAAGTTAGAGGAGAAAAACAACCACTCCGTGCATACTGTGACTTCAGATTATTCACAAACATACGGACCACTCGTGGAAACGATATTGGTATCTCGATGCAGGGGGGATGACTATGTCTCCGGGAAGAGGGATGAAAGCAACAACTTTCTCTCTAATCTAATCATGCTCGGAAAAGACAAAGAAAAAACAAATCAGCCGAATATGACATTAAGAATAAAATAAGTCACTTTTGTCACATCACTAATTCTCTTTTACGCAAGTGGAAAACGGTGATTTTCCATTGTCTGGTTTGGTGTGATGTGAGATTTTAATGTGATAATCGGACGTTAACGTTGACAGGGAATGAAATAAGTTCGAGTCACACATGGAGGCGATCAAAAAGTGTGTGCTGTCAAAGCCGTGACGCGCGGATATAATTTATTTTATTAACTGGCAGCGTCAAGTTTGGAGCGCACATCATTAACAGCTGATTTAGATTTTGGTTTTCGTTACATATTGTGCCGAACCTTACGAGCCTTATTATTATTATTTAAAAAAAAAAAAAAAAAGATTCTGTTAGAGAGCAGATGTAAAATATCCCTTCATCCCAGCACAGTGCCAAAGCATCACCAAGTACCCCAGAGCCGATGGTTTTAAAAGCTTGGTGCTGTTTAATTTTCAGAGTAAGCAGAGCAAAATAGCTGTCTTTTGTCTGGACCCAGTGATCTAAAGCACGGTAGCCTATCTGCGGTGGCAGCATATGGTCTGCAGTCGCACATTTGAGGATACACAGAAGAGCCATTCCCCCCGGTTCACCCGGCTATAACTTGATCCTATATGAAGATGACATCCCAACTTTCAGCAGACTTCAACAAAGTATGATCCCCCCCATCCCACCCCTCCTCCCTCCCCTTCCATGTATCTACATATTTGCAAACACGGGTCCATTTTATTCGCACCTACCAAAGCAGATCCGAGCAGAGGGGAGGGCTCCCACAGTCCGAGCGGTCCGTCTCTCAGCCTGCCGTGCAGAATGGTGACAAAAAAGAAAAGGGTAGAAAAAAAGCTTATTCTCCGACAACACAATCCTACAGAGTGGCCGCTTGTTGATAACAAATGAGAAAAGAAAAAAATGATTCACCGTCAGTTATTTTGGAAAAAGCGTACTTTCTCAGAGGCTGAACGCGTGGGTTCCCCCAGCTTTCTCGGTCCTTGCAATCCCACCTCTACATCCCCGCTTGCAGAGAGGAACATGCAAACACATTTCATAGATTTTTGGAGCTTCGCGGAAAAACCGAACTGGACTTTTGCGGTGCGCGCACTTCAGCTGAGGCCATAATAAACAGAGAGGGCGAGCGGCTCGGGACCCGAGGAGATGTTTCCGAATAAAGCCCTGGGCTCCTGTGAGATTTAATACATGTTCCACGGTGACTGCGACAACAATTCATTCAGTTTAAATAAAAGAGTCACGAATAGTCCAAAAGTTCTGAAAGTAAACATGTATGCCAATCCGGTATTTTCTAACTTCTATTGGTTTTGTAGCCACATAGAGGTGAATACCAGCTTAAACTGTGTTCTATAGAGATGTTAATTAAACAATAAAATAAACATCCATGAAAAAAATAACATTAGAACATGCGTAATTGTGTCTGTGTTATTAAACTGCTGTATCCGATGTGATTTCTATTCCGATTAAATCTCTTCCTTTTTCTTTACGCACAAAAATAAGCTTGTTTGTCAGTAGATACACACGGTAAACTCACGCCTTATCAGTTCACTCAGAGAACAGAGGTTATCCACATGCAAGACTGACAGATTTCAACCCCGTTCCTGGTTTTGTTCCTCCTCTCGTTCAGCCCCAGAGTCCACTCCACCTCTTTCGACTGTCCTGTCTGCTGGCAGGCGGCCAACCCAAGTGTGTGGAAATGACACCGCCAGGGCGGCAGAGATTTTCCTTCATTTCTCTCCTTCCCGATCGCAGACTGGCTGACATTGGCTAGAAAGTGGAGCAGCTCGTCAGGGACAATCAATGCGAATCGATCGAGCTGTGCGGTTGAGGCTCCAGAGCTGGAAAATATCGCGGCAGCTGAAGAGAGAGAGGCAGAGAGAGAGAGAAAGAGAGTGAGAGGAGAGGAGGGGGTGTTCAACCAACTCTGCCAGTAGCCAACCAACCTCCCTGCAAACAAATATGCTCTGGCTCTCATAAATATGACACTCACTTAGTAAATACTTAGGTCAAAGGTCCGCGAAATGCGTAATTACGCGCGGGACTGGCCTTCAAACGTCTACACAAACACAAACAAACATAGTATTCACACCCAGCAACTGGTTTTAATATGTTGTTAACTTGCTGTGAAAACATATATTTAGAACTACACAGACTGTTCCTCTTCAACAATACCTGCTCAATATTGGCCCCCAAAAATAATATCAAATCAGAAAGTGATAACACCACTTAACTTAGAGATTTACACTGACACCGAAGCAAATACAAGTGAATCTGTATAAATAACCTGTTTTTTCATCTTGGCACAAAGATGAATGTATAGTTCATGTTAAGTGAAATTCATCACATAGCAGAGGACATGTATTTTGTCCTGTTTAATTCAAGACAAAGTATACTTTGTTTAAAAAAAAAGTCTAAACTGTTAACTTTAATTAGTTTTTCCTACATAAGTCAAATTAGTGTTAATTAATAAGATGTTAAGCCTTAATTTTAGAAAGTAACTTTTATTACATAGATGATCAAAAATCCAGGTTTAATCTTCTTTGACAAAGACCAGTTCCACTCCGGTGAAGTGAAATGAGATTACTTTATTTGATATATTATTGTCAGACATTGTCATATTGTTAAACCTGTTTTATGCTACAAATGATCCATGGTCCCGACTTTATGGCAGCCATAAAGTGATTGTACAGTTTTCCAAATATCGAATGAAAACATGTTGCCATATGGTCCAATTCAAGGTCATTACTGTGCGTGTGGCATATTGTACTTATGTTATTATGTTAATTGCACTTAAATCCACAATGGTTCAACAAAAGCATTGAATAGTGATCTACTGTGACCACAAAATTCAGCTGCACATCTAGACACATATCAGGGACTCATTTTCATTTACTGGTGGTACGAAGTGCAACAAAAATAGATATTTCAACGAGCTTTTATTCAGAAAAGCATCCTTTCAAGAGCTATTTATATGATGTGTATGCATGTCTCTGTCCGTATGTCTTGTTATATCTAAGTATAACCGTCCATTTGTGGGCTGGGATGTGCCTATCAAAGTGAGGAAAGTGAATATTAATGTAGGGCTTCCATCAGAAATAAGACCAGTGAAGCTAAACTAGAAAAGATCCACACACTAAGCTTTTCTCGGTGCCCTGTGTCCCCCTTTTGAAGAGTCAAGTCAAGTTCACTGTCTGCTTCTTTTACCTAGTTCCCCAGTTTTTTAAAGTCAAATCCTTGCCATAGACACAAATGAATCACACAGCTTGGAATATGAACGCGATTTGACAATACACTCAGTCATGAAAAGCTGGAAACAAATGATATTTGCAGGCATGCACTGTAAAAAGTAAAACATTGAATCAACTTAAATTTTTCTTCAATAGGTCACACATTAAAAAAAAAAATTAGTTGAGTGAACCAAATTAAATTACGTTAAATGTAATGTAATTTAATTTGCTTCACTCAACTATTTTTTTTTATGTGTGACCTAATGGAGAATTTTTTTTAAGTTGATTCAATGTTTTACTTTTTACAGTGTATGCAAGATGTGTCATAAGATAATTCAGATTTATTACACCGAAGAAAGTGGCAAGCAGGTTATACGTTGGAAATGTCAAAAGTATGTGAATTGTCTAGTACTGGATTGTGGACCATGATTTCCATCATTCATGAGCTCACGATTTTATAGGCCCTACCCACAAGTTTTGCATAGCTCCACCCCTAAACACTGCAATAAATGAAAAACCACAGACTTCATATCATTAGTGAATAAAAGAACTGTGGTTGTAGTGTCTAACCTGCCAATTTGAAGTCAGTGGTTTGTAATTCAACTGTTGGCATATTGTTTTTTTGGAGCCAGGAGGTGAACATATTTGTACAAAAGGGGCGGGGCTACAGGAGCAAAAGCCACCTGCAAGGAATCATAAGTGAGCTAATGCTAATTTCTAGCTTACTGACTTGATAAAATGGTTATGAACACTCAGTATTGTGTAGCAGTGTTATTTTACAGTCTTTTTTTGTTTGTTTTTTTAGAGGAAACAAGAAAACACACCTACAGTCAAATTATATGTTGAAAAAATTGTGTTTCATTAACTAAACCGAAGCCCCGAAAGTGTGATTCAGTTGTCATACAGACCAAAGTCTTCATGTTCTTCTATTGGAGCACAGATCTTATTAATGGAGTAAAGGATAGATGAATGAGACCAGAATGAGTCCTGGAAAAAACAAGTCTCAGTATTTTTAGAGAGAATTTAACAGTAAGTCTATGGAGATGGGGCTTTGTAGAGCCACCCCTAGTGGCCTTTCACTAGTATCACAACATTGACATACTTGCATTGGCTTCAGTTGGAGCAGAAGTTAAAATTGTTTTATTTTATGTTTGTCCTAGCATCTAGAATTAATTTATTTTCTTTTTATTTAATGTAGTTATAAAGGTTGGTATATTATATGCTATTACATGCAACATCATGTTTAGGCATCACACAACTGTTACCAAATTTTCACCAACCAGCATGAATATCTTTAAATTAGGAGGGAAATGCAGACATATTTCAACGATCTTATCTAAGAGTCAGTGATAAACAAATAAACATGTTTCTCGAGCCTCTTTCCTTTTTGTTAAACCAAACCTTTTGAAGACCTCCATCACTGCTCTGGAAAGAGGGGAAAAATATTACATTGGATTCTGCGATCGTACATGTCTCTGGAAGGTTGTAAAGAGGGTCAAAGAGAAAAAGCATGAGAGAGATGGACAGTCATGCGTGGATAGATGGGTAGGAGGAAGCAGCAAGCTGTGACTCTTGGACATGTTCTGGTGGGTGCACTGAACCCCGGAGGCTGCAGCCACACTCAGCTCTTTGTTGTTTTCATTCTGCGCAGGGAGGCAGGGTACTTTCCTGAACTGGGGAGGAGGATTAGCATTGCGTGGCCTCCATCCCCAGCTGTACTCATGACCAGCACCGTAGGAAAGCCCCCGAAGACATCCCAAAAAGAAGAGGTGCAAGATGTGAACATTCTGCAGCACTGAGAAATCTATCTATCTATCTATCTATCTATCTATCTATCTATCTATCTATCTATCTATCTATCTATCTATCTATCTATCTAGTCTGTGTCGAGGCTCTGGACTATCTCCTCCTCCTATTGGCTGGTCTACGGTCCTAGATGATGTCACTTCCTTTAAAATACCACAGATGCTGAGATCACCTGCCACCACATTTTACCAGCTGTTACTTTCAAGCGCTCCAGTTGCGTTTTCCTTCCACAGCCTCGCAAATGTTTTTCATTTGGTGGTTTGACGATGTCACTCAGTTCAAGTTTTGCCTGAAAAATCACTGTTTCTCACCAGTCACCTACTTCCACTTGGGCTCATATTTGAATGTAGAGGACCTACTCCACCCAACTACCGCCCTTCATTTATTTATATATTTTTTTTGTTTAACCATTTTTCATCTGACCCTAACATACCCGTGAATGCCTGTCACTCTCTCAACTCCATTTGCCAAGTTTGTTAAACAGGCTTTCTGTTGTTAAATTTAAGTCCTAAACCAAAGCCAAGATGACCCCAGTGACACCACGAGGGTCATTTTCTCACATTTTGGGTGTTATAGTCTACTGCCTAAGCCGAAGCAAGTAACATCCCAGAGAGGAGTAAACTGATATTTACATCTTAGGCTTCAGTGTTACATACAGGTCACCGAGTTTACACGGTTTATCCTCATGCTCTTTTTTACTTTTTACTGCAGTGTCTGACTTGTAAGAGCACTGCAGAATATATCATGCATTTGTGCACAGTATTAGCAGTACATCGAAGTTAATATTGCAGTTTAGCATTATTTGAACTTCACTGTAGATCTGACGTTACACTCCACCTATACTAGTGTTACTGAAAACATTACATCGGTGATCTATGATGGCATGTTGTAACAAATAACATGAAAAATACATTTAACAGAAAAACACACATTGGAAATGGACTTTTCTGCCTGTTAATCGTAGACCTCTAGCTGGGTTCCAGACCTCAAAATCGTTGGCTACGTTGTGAGAAAGAACATGGCAGTAATCCAGTAAAGCTGCACTGTAGAAAACTTTAACAGGAGCAGAATGCAGTCAATAAACTGACCTGGAAACCTTACTATTACCATTACTACAATAAACAAAAAGTAAATTTCAACAAGGAGAATAAAGTTGTGCAATAAGTCAAATATTCAAGTGAATTTATTTACACTGAAATGTTCTCAAGACCAGTTTATTAACATGAAGTAATCCAAAGGTAAAGAGAAATGAAAATGTAAAAAAAAACAAAAAAAACCTTAGCGTAAATATTTGGATGTGTAGCTAAACCTGCAAATTATTCATAATCATGTTTCTACTCGTATCTGATCACAGTTTTAAAGTTGAGCGTTCAGTATAATTGGTGTTATTAAAATTTAATGCTTACCTGCACCTGAAAAGCCCAGAACTCTAAAGTCTACAACGCTTTGCCAAACAACACATTAAAAATGAGAGTCTATTAAATCATAGTCAGTCTGTTTGATCTAAATGGAGATTAATCTGGAAGTCCTAAATAATTTTAACCAATGCATGACAATTTAACAAAGAGTTACTTTGATTGTGGTCATGTAGATGTAAGAGTTCAATTTAATTGATTAATGTATGAAATGCACATGTGAATTCTTAGTATTTCCTTGTGATCTGCAGAGCATTTAATTAATAAACTGTTCTCAACTCTGGACACATAGGGTTCTTAAAAATCAGACTGTAATTCAAGTCACTGCAAGGCTTTTATAGTTGAAAATTAAGCTTGGCAGTTAGTCATTAGTTAATCACTTTTCGTATAATAAGCTATAATCATAGAATATTATTAATTTATGCCTCTGTGCTGAAATGGAAGAGAGCAAAAGTAGTCTGAAATACAAAGTAGTTTCATTGCACTTTTAACACCACTCTCTGGTTTATCTGTCCCAGTAATATTGGCAACTTCAAGGACACATGCACGATGGGTATTGGACGCCCTGCTATCAATTGAGAGTCTAAAGTGTTATGGATTTTGCGGTGTGTTTTTGTCGTACTGAACGGTCCTAAGTCAGTGAAGCCGTATGAGGGGCTCCAGCTGTGGAAGCTAAGGAGACAAGCTGGCTTCATTTCTGCAGATTTATTAGTTATTGTGTCACAACCACACGCACAGGCTCATCTGTCAGGTGGAAAGTGGTGTCAGTGTCATGGCTGACAGTATAAGAACAAAGAAGCATCACCACATTACATTAACAACTCTTAAGTGTGTACCACTAAATAGATAGTGCCACTGGTCTCCCAAATTGTCCTGTTTTTTTAATCCTGGGGTAAACACTGCCCCTCCTGCTGCAGTACCAGCAAACCAGCTGTTCCTGCTGTTGCGGTTAAAACCAGGGTTAGGGCGCCATCTAGCGGCAGTTCTCTGCAGCAGATTTCTCACGGTTAAAGCTGATGGAAGTCTTCTGAGGTGTTTAACTCTTTCATGGACAGTGGTCACGACAGTGGACAACTATTCTGCAGCTGTTCTCTTGTATATTCATGGGTTTTGTCGTTTTAGTTCCATATCATCCAATACAGTGGACACTGCCCCTTACACTGCAATTCATAGCATTCCTGTAACTTTGCTGTTCTTGACAAACTTAATCTGCAGTATCATGTTTTGGCTAATTGTTATTAGACTGTAGTTTACAGTCTTCTTGAACAAAAAGGTTTTTGTTTGCTTTTTTATTTTTTGGCTTTTTATGTCCATGGAATGAGTAACAACTAGTATTCAAATCAATCAATCAATCAAAACTTTATTTATAAAGCACTTTTTCTACAATAAATGCAACACAAAGTGCTGGACAG
>JAQQZY010000007.1:19853089-19867126 GCA_030068375.1 Ostorhinchus rueppellii | reverse complement strand
ATGATCAGTAAAATGATTGGTCAGAGTTTTCCTCTGGTTACGCCCTCTAGACTGGACTAAAACTTTTCTCTTTTTTTTGTTTTTGCAAACATTCTATTTCAGTGGGTACAATGGGATTGTTAAGAGGTTTTCAAGCAATATGGTTAAAAAAGTTCAAAAAAAAATATCTCCCACCATACCTTTAAATGAACTCTGAAAGGAAAACTGTGCCACAGGTTCTCAATTTTAGACTTCAGCATTAAACACAACACTTTCTGATCATTCATACAGAAACATGACATAGTATGATGAACATAATAAAGTTCCATTGAATCTATTTGTCATCAGACAGATAGGTCATATCAATGTGCAGTAGCAGTTTTTAAAATATTTTACAGTATGCATCGTGTTAAAAGAAAACGACTAAAGTAAAGATGAGAAGTCAACTGAAAACAAATTATATAAGAAAGCATATATATGTAATCTAAAGAGCCTGTACTGGTGGTGCAACACTTTATAGACAAAATACAGAAAGTTAATGGGTCTGAGTGAAATAAATAGTCTAAGCTTGACCACATTACAGAACAATGTATTGAACTGAAGAACTAAATAACCCCCTATACTGTGTCTGTGTTCTACTGTGTTATATACTGGTTCTCCTGCAGGATCCACTACTTTATGCAGTCTGAGTCATGCTTCTACTTATACTTTATTGATTATTCACTACAAATTATTTTTCATATATTTAATTGACAGATTATTTAAAACCCTATACATCCCTTTATTTTATTTTATTTCATTTTAAAAAAAGTTTTAATAATTAATAAACTCCGGTATGAATTACTGTATGTTTTCCTTTGACAATAATAAAAACAAAAACTGTTAGTCAGATTCTCTGTAGCCACGTTTTAGGATACTGGAGTTTTCAAAGATGTTATGTTAACTTATTCTACATTAACCCTGATGCTTTGTCGCCACCATGTGAAATTTCCACGCTATGATTGCACAAATCCCAGCTGCCTGCATTGTGCTCGTGCATGTGCGCGCAAGCGATCAAAACGAACCTGTTTCCTTATTTTCAATGTTGCACATGTTGAAACTAAAGCCAACGTGTTCTCGTCTTCAGGCGTACCAAATTTTCGAGAATACCGAAACATGGCGCGCCGTGCGTGCGTGGGGGCAACCCCGTCTCAGCCTCCATCTGATGGCAGCATCAGGCAGTCCCGTGAAACATTTGCGTGGGAGTTCCCTCCACCGCCATGTCGGGATAGTGCACATCTCTCTCTCTCTCTCTCTCTCTCTCTCTCTCTCTCTCTCTCTCTCTCTGTGCATCCTCCCCCACATTAACAGCTTAGCACAGCAACAGCAGCAGCAGCTCCTGCAGCATCCAGCAGCATCCTGCATCCATCCCAGCCTGGGGAGCAGCAGTCCTACCCGGCGCAGGCACCGACGCACGGAGGGGGCGCATCATCTGAGTGATGCCACAGCATCAGTCGCATTTCAACAGCAAACACTGAGAGTTGATCCTAAAGGAGGGAAAGAAAACGCTTCAGCCTCGAAGACAGCAACTGCCCATGAAGATGTCTAACGCTGACATCGTCTTAAACGCCACCGATCGGATGGTGAAATGTAAGTTAGCCTACATTTCGGTTCTGTCTGTAGATATTACATAACATCTGGACTGTTGAGTGGTTTAGTGCATTTTGGCCTTTATTTCCATGTCGTGCAGTGATGCTGAAGCCTGTATGGGGCCGTCAACTTGTGTTGATGGTGAAGGTAGTGGGCTGCTGGAGCTTTGATGTTGATAAACAATCCGGTTTTCTTTGCAGCACAGCCTCCACGAAAACCGGCGATAAAGCCCAGGTTCACTCCCGGTGCACAGGCTGCACTATGCATTCTGTTGAAAACATCCTTGTGATTTCTCTCTGTTTGAATGTCCTGGTTTGAGCGTTTGCTGGATTTGGCTCGGTTAGGCATGAGAGCAGAGAAGGGAAAACAGCTGAATTGCCGAGCTTGTGGTAGAAGCTGGGGCAGTGATGCAGCAGGATTTCACAGGCTTTGACAGGGCCAGTGGGAGAGGATGGAAGAGGGGATGAAAGTGGCATTTAATGGGGGATATTTCACCAGGAGTGGGTCTGTCTCAATTTGACTACAAATGGTCTTAGAGGAATCCCAAAAAGCTGCATGAGTGGATGTGGACTATAGGCTGCTCTATCTGAGAATTTGGATCAATGGAGGATGATGAAGCGCTCACAGTTGTGTCATAACTCATTTAGCTTTGCTCATTTTGTCTATGGACCAGCTCAGAGTCAGCACAGTGCCTGACTTCATTCACTTACAGTATATTCTCAGTATATTGGAATGGTTGAGCAGCTCAGTCAGGATTTGTCAGCATTAACAACACTGGCCTCAAGGCTCCAGAGTTATAAGGACTAATGTACACTTTCAGATGTACCTCCTTCTATGAACGAGCACTGATACAAAATACTTAAGTTACAGCAGATGATGAGTCAAGTCAGTTTATATTCAGCAAGTTTTTTTTATGATAAACTAAACATCGTGCCAATATGCGACCTATTGGACGTTCATATTATTACTTTGTTGGACTTACATTACACTGCTGACACATTTCATTATGTTTTATGCTTATTAACAAATATTGCTTATGCTGGCAGGTGCATTCAAACCAACAATAATGAATTGTCAGGTTAAAACGTCTTAATCCATTAGTCACTGTTGTTGCGCTGGTCGGCCTCATTTTTCTATAATCTAAGAATAGATTTGGTCTAAAATGCATTGGGGTTCGATTATTACCTCCAAATATAAAGAGAGCTTTGTGAATTTCCTTTTTTGATGTGATCCAGGCACTCAAAAATCATTTCAGCGGCCCCACATCCAAGACTTCTGACTCAGTATTTGTGCTTTTGTAACACAGTCATGTAACATTTATTTATGTTTTGTGCTACAGGGTTTACATCATGTACAGAAATAGTTCCTTCGTTTTCCAATAGGTGTCTTTGTTTTTTGTTGGGTTACATTAAATACAACAAAAGCTGATTAAAAAAAAAAACAAACCAAAGCGCTGTTGTTGGACTCACGCTGTTTTTAAATGTGTTCGAAAGCTCCATCACCTTAAAACAGCACATATACTGTATAGTTTATTTTGGTCCGTTTTATCAACTTTACCGCTATTTCTGTTGCATCTTTGAGAAAGTACCAAGGACATTTTTCCCTGCCAAGAAATTCTGAAAAGTGCAAAATATAGGGCTGCAATAAATGCCATTTTCCATCCTTCATGTGATCAAAGGCAGCCATCAAGACGCCGCAGATTTTATTAAGTTCAGACTGACATTTCTACTGATGTATGCGCTGCTGATGCCAACTACTCGAAAGTTTGGGTTTTTTTTTTCCTTCCATGCATGTGTCACCAACTGAAGTGCTATTTTTTCCCACAGGTTCACATTTGTCATATGTGTTGTAACCTGACAGAACATAGCTAAAGAGATACAATAACTGCTGGTCTGTGCAGTTTGTTTTTCACGGCACTGTCACCACTGTGCTGTGGGCATCGTGAGGCATATTCAGGTCAGTTATTTCAGGGAGGAGGCCTTTAGTACACCTGTGATCTGTCTTACTTTGTTACTAAGTACATCATCTTCAAACTAATCTTCCACACTGTTTAGAATCTGAAGGACACTCTTTCACACACTTTCATAGCCAACTATTTTGATATAAGATGTAAATGTTTCCGTGAGCTTTAAACTGAATGTACTTCGTGAAAACTATAGATTTTCACTCAAATAAAACATGGAAATTTATCTCAGCAATGCTAATACTGTAATACAGTACACATGTTAAATAATGCTAATGAAACATCAGTAGATGGGTTTGGTTAAAACAGTTTAAAAATATCTCCTCTAACACGAGTTTGTTTGTGTTAAATGGACCTCACTGTTCAGCGCATTCAGACGCAGCCACATTTATTACGGAACCCTAGTTGCTCATTAACAACACTACAATTCACATTAATTTTGAGGCTTTCAGACTGAAGAAACATTACAGGAAAATGTCCTCCACCATAAAGAGGTGTGGAGTCTGAACATCACACCAAGGCACGTTGAAATAATTCAGAATTCGACATGTGCTCTTGTATGTGTATGTCTACGTGAACCTCCAATGCAAATTGCAGTTTTCTGTTCCGGCACTGGCTGTCCTCCAACAGTCAGCTGCTGCTGTTGCCCGGCAACATACAGTATTTCATAGTTCAACTCTACTCGCCTGCTGAGCAGAAGTCAGCCCCTACATATATCTTCATCACTACACTGGTATGTCTTTGTGTACAAACATGCACGACTGAAATGAGTTTTTGATTGTCAGTCAGGATTAGGATTTTCTTTGATTTCTTTGTTATTAGTGGCATTTCATTCCTACAGTTTACCTACAAATGCTCTCCAGTTTATGTAATTTTTTGCTATATCCCTTTCACTCCCCCTGTGGCTCTGTACAGTTTGGCAAAAATTAGATCGGCATATTTAAAAAGCATAAAATAATGTTCTAATTTAAAAAGCATAAAATAATGTTCTATTCTCATTATTTACAGTGTCTATTTATTTGGTGCATTTATACCATGAAAAATATTATAAAACAGTCTGAAGGCCGTATAAAATTAGTGTTAAAGAATGTTGTAATTTCAGCATATTTACACACATTTCAAGCTCTTCACTATTTGTTTTGTTTTTATTGTATTAACAGTATTTGACTCCTGACTAAGAGCCAAATCAATAACACTGTAAATTCATCAGTGTATTGACAGTAGCCTGAGTAAAACTTGAGAAAACTTGTGTGATGACTGAGCTGAGCTTGTACTCTCTGGAAAAGTGTCAAAACGCACATAGCAATCACAGATACACATTGCACACTGTGAAGGAAAGATTTTCCTCCTATTAAAAGTACATTCTGGGGCTCGCCTCATTATCCTAGGAGCGGTGACTTGAGATTCCTCCGTTGAAGCATTCATTATTAAGGAGTTTGTTGATCATGTTCAGTTTAAGCCTAAGCTTTGAGATTCTTTCTTTGTCTTTTCTTCATTTGGCACTGCTGAGTGGCCCTGTTTGCTATGCACGGCACAAATCTGGCAAGCATATCCTTACTCCTGAATATTCTACTACTGATGCCTTGTGTTTTTGTGTACATATGTGAGCATGCGTGTGAGCCGTGAGCAACTCCACTGAATTTTACTACCGGACCTCATCTTCATCTGCCTCATTTTTCCTTTCTTCTTCGTCAGAATTATTTACAGCTCAGACGTGCAGAAAGAGTTTTCAGTGTTAAGCCAGTTGACCTATAGATTAACTTCAATGCACGAGTCCTGAAAGCTTGCTGCCACAGAGCATGCAGATCAACAGATCTAATAAATAACCTTTGCTGCCGTCAAAGTAATGATCTGTGGCTGGATTTCACAGTTTCACAGACTGTCTGTTGGGTAGGTGACTGGTGCATTTTAATGGCCTCAGGCTTTAGCAATCCAGGGAGAGTGCTTGATGAATGGTGTACTTAGATGTTAGCTGAGTTTTATCCAGCTCTCAGTAAATACTTAACAAGTAACCAGACATCTGCACTGTAATACGTGCTATTGACGGACAGTGTTTTTGAGTTAATCTATTTCACTGCCTGATCTTTGCCTGCTGTTGTTTCCAGTCAGAGCACACTTCCTAATGGCATAAAAGCATGAATTTACACTTGAATTAGTGCTGACTAAAAATAATGTTGTCATATCAACATATGTGACTAATACAAATCACAATCAAATGTTTCTCTTTTTTTAATCTGCTGTGTGCTTTACTTGAGTTGACTGATGAAATCATGGAAAATAGGAAAAACTTAAATTTTCACCTGTTTTGGCTGCAGTTATTGTTCTTTTACATTATAACATGCTTTTAAATGTCATAGAAAATTCTGAATCACAAGCTAAATGTGTATTTAGTATAACTGCTTAGCTTAGTTTGCCACGAATCTTTAAATTTGTAATAAAATATTACTGAATGTTCAGCACATTCAGCATCACTGTCTGGATTACAAAAAACATAATGACTAAAGTAAGTTTTTATTTTTGTAAGTAATCTATTATCCAAGTCTTTGTGAGGTGGTTTGATTGATCTACATGATATGAATACTTCCTGATGCTCAGAAACACTGTTAGTTTTGTAGATTGTCATGCTGTTGTCTTACTGTGCAGTATTGTACAGTGTCATTACACATCACAGATGCTGCTTTTATTGTGCAGGCATAACTATAATATATTCATGAACAAATATGCAATTATTCTGGGCTCCAGGAACAGACCAATTAAAGTTGTTCCCAAATAAACAAAAACTTGGTTAGGATCCAATTGTACCACAGAGACAAAAACCCCCCACAAAAAACAATGATTATACTTTGCACATAGCTTATCCCACTGCATTGTCATCTTGTATATTAACAAAGCCATGTTTGCACTGATGCTTCTTCTGCCAAAGACGCACATATAAGTCAACAAAGATGGACGCAGCAGCAGCAGCAGCAGCAAAATAGTGGCTGCAGGCAAAACATGTAGGGGGATTTCTCAAATGGGATTTCTGCATGAGTTATTTTATGATCTTCTGTGTGTATCATTCTTAAGCGATGCTGCACATTCTGTCTTACAGATGTAGCAAACCAATACATGAGATGTATTTAAAATCGCATTGAAAGTGATCATTCCCTATCACTGCCTCTGTCCTCTGTCCTCAGCTGTCCCCTTCCCCCTGAGCCACCGCCTTACGATGAAGGAAGTGTTTGACTGTGAAGGGAAGCCTCGTGTGGACCTTCTTAAAGCCCATCTGACCAAAGAGGGCCGTGTGGAAGAAGCCGTGGCGCTCCGTATCATCAGCGAAGGAGCCTCCATCCTACGTCAGGAGAAAACTATCCTGGACATAGAGGCACCAGTCACAGGTAGGTAATGTGCAGAGAAGTTCTACTAGTGGCATTTCACATGACATGGTCAGAGGTGATCCATCATGTGGTTGGAATCTGTATAGTCACTGCCTTCTGCAAAAGAGGCTTTAAAAAATGAATATATTTTCACACTAAGATCGAGCTGCAGAGTTTATCAGATTAATTTGAGAGACTAGAACCACCATCAATCAGTCAATCAAATCAAATTTAATTTATACAGTGCCAAATCAGAACAAAAGTTATGTCAAGAGACTTTACATATAGAGCTGGTCGAAACCAGACTCTGACAATCTTTGTTTACCCAAAAATTGATCAAATTAATTCAAGCTTTTTCTTGTCCACAACAATACTCTTCTCTTATTGTACTACGTTACTATGATTTGCCGCAAGTCATAACATGAATGTTTTATCATTCACTGAGTTTAGCTATGAAAGTAAATCTTTAAAATCACTATAATCGCTTTACATAGACATTCATTCAAATCGATCTAAAATTACAGTGAAAATAGGTATTAGGTGAAAAAAAATCTACATTTTTTTTCATTGTGTCATAAATCGCATATCTTTCAGATTAAACACATACAAATGGTGGTGTATAAAAACCTGCAATGTTTCGATATAAATTGGTACAAAACGGATTCATTTCTATTGGAGTAAATTAAACCAGTGGCTGTTACAGGTATATATGTACATATTTTGACCAGAGACTGGGGGGCCTCAGCATTTTATTGAAATAGAATTATGCAGAAGTGAAAAACACAGGTGGGTAAATTATACCCATTGGTAATTGTGCTGTTAATTGAAGTTTTGTTTTTAAACTGTGTCAAAAATGTATAAATTGTGAATCATAGTAGTGCTTCCTCAATTCCTTGCTTGTAAAAAAAACTTAAAAATAAATCTCATAGATTTTTTTTTTTTTTTTTTACCAGATTTATCACATGGACACTTTTGCCAGGGCAGCTTTTTGTTACTGGTTATATTACACCAGGCATTCTTCTTCTATATTGAGGTCATTCAGGCAGAAAAAAATGCCCATAAACACTAATAATATTTAGATTACGTTTTTTGCCTGAGCTATAGACTAGTTGATGTAATAAAACAGAAGTACTAAAGGTAACAATGTGAAGAAATTTGGTAAACAGGCTGCGCTTATATAGAGCATTTTCTACACCTTCATGGTGCCCAAAGTGCTTTACAAAGCCTTGCATTCACACCAGTAGGTGGCTGCTGCCATCCAAGGCGCTGCCCCAGACCCTACTGGGAGCAATTTAGGGTTCAGTGTCTTGCTCAAGGACACTTCAACATGTGGATTCGAACCTCCAACCCTCTGGTCATTGGACGGCCTGCTCCATCAACTGAGCCACAGCCGCCCTCAAATTTGTATGTATTAATACTTGTATTGAATGTGAATTGACAATAGCATTAAAACGAGCAGGTTTCCTGTTGTTCTCAGTTGCCTTCATCCATGGTAACCTGTACACTGTTTCTGTTCTGCTCTTCTACAGTGATAACATTGTATAACACTAACCTTTAATGGAGATTGTGCTTCATTTTAGTTATTTTCACTTCTGTTTTGTACAGTAGTTTTTTTTTTTGTTTGTTTTTTTTTTTTTAGCATTTTCTCAATATGATTCCTATCAAAGGGTATAAGGTCTGATTAAAAATATGTACATATTTTTGATATTTTGTAGTTTACATAATAAGGTGAGGTTTATCTCCCCAGTATTTTGTGTGAGAAAGAGAGAGAGAGAGACAGAAGCAAAGTAGGAAAGAGTCTGAAGGAGAAATGGTAGGGCAAACGAAGAGAAAAAAGATGTGGCTGTGCAGTGATGCTGCTGCTGTTTGTAGTACAAAAATAAACAAAGCACCTGACCGGAGCTCCAACAACAATGAAACACAGACAACAAAGAAATCTATATTAATGTAAATTCTTCAGGCGGTGAGCTGTCATTTTTAGGTAGAGTCATCCTGTCATGTACGCAAAACACTTACAAACGTTGTATCTCGCTTTAGAATTCATAAAAACTAGTTCACTATAATGATGTGTGCACTAATTCTGCAGATGACTACATTTCTACCTGTCAGTCGCTCCTTCTGATCAACCTACAGTGTGTCCTAGTTATGTTCAAAACTCAACATGTATGCGCCAGACATGAAAAGAACTTATTTTTTTCATGTTTCCAATCATAGTTTGTCTTTAAATGGGGTAAATCAAGAGATTCCTCCTCACATTTGTTGTTACTGAAGGTAAAAAACATATTTTGAGCATCTTTAATTCAAAAATGGTCCGTTACATAATGACAACTTAACTGAAACCTTGCCCAAAATGGTTGTTTTTGTATCATCTATTGCTTTATTATGAGCTATGGACATGAATGAGAGTGTCGTGCCTTAAAAAGAGCACAGTATTCAACTGAAACAAACATAGCACGTGGATGAAAAGCACATTAACTTCAGGCTCCTCATTTTGACTGGCATCAGGAAAATGGATGCCCTATGTGTTAACCATGAAATATGGATGATGGACTGAGTATTGTATACGGATGTTTGTGATTGTGGGGGTCTAGTTTGTATCTTCATGAGCTGGAGCTGTGTCTCTGCATCTCCGTGTGTGTGTGTGTGTGTGTGTGTGCATTCATATATTATGAGGCATTTATGCACTTGAGAATCTTTACTTGCAGGGATGTGTTTGTTGTGCGTTTGTGTGTGCGTGTGTGTGTACGTGTGTGTGTTTGATTGCTTTAGTCACACAAGCGGTCTCCCACTCACATTGCTCTAAGCTTTGAGTGGGCGAAGGCCACTGTGGAGCTGATAGGGGAGACAGAAAAGAGAGAGGAGATGGAGGATGAGTAGGAGCGAAGGAGACAGAGAAAGATGATAATGAAAAATTGAAGACAGTGAGGAAATGAGATGTAGGTTTGCACTCCCGAGCCAGAGTGTTCACTATGAAAAAGTATGTATCTCCCTGGGGGCTTAAGCTCCCAGAGTTTTTTCTTCCTCTTAGAGACGTAGGGTTTCTCAATTCTCTGTGAAGGACAGAGGCCTTTTAGCCAAAGAATATAGAAATACTCAGTATTACCATGAGCTGCAACGGGGACATAATTCTACCATTATATGCCCATCAACACCATACGTCTAAGGGTCTTTTTGTTATTATATTTTATATTATTATATATTTTATTGCCCCCTGCCCTCCCTGGAGGACATTGCAAACTCACTGGGGTTGAAGAGAGCAAGACACATCTTGTCAGACAGATTCCACCCTGGCCGGAGCCTCTTTAACCCTCTTCCATCTGGGAGGAGATACAGGGTCCTGAGGAGCCGAACAAACCAGCTCAGAGACACGTTATACCCCTGGGCAGTGGGGCTGCTGAATAATGACCTCCATAGCATCCATGGACAGATGTGCACATAAACCTGGGCTACTTTTAAATGCTCTTAAATTTTTTTGGGTATGTTCATGGTTTTATAGTTTTATTTATATTTACGGTGTTTTTATATTGTATACCACGGGGGGGATAATTTCATTGTAATAACTATACAATGACAATAAAGTCTATTGTATATGTGAAAAACTTCCTTAATGTGTTTTTATTTTCTTATTGACTGCTTGTTTAAAGATAAAGTTGGATAAGTCTATGTCTGATATATTTTATTTTTTTTAGTTTGTTTCAGAAACTTTGACAAAATACGAAAAAAAATCGAAAGATGCATAATTTACAAACTAACTATTATTGTCTTTATGAATGAGGAAATGCTCACTGAAAGACAGTTTATCCAGTTGTCCACAATAATCTAGTCACAATGAGCAAACGTGTTAATGTAAATGTTCATGGCTCACACACGCATATTCACACATTTTAAAGTAGCATACAATTCACTGTTAAAATCTGCGTATTGTTATTAATGGCTGTTGCTATTTATGTATGTTAATGGTTACATAACGTCTATATTTTATATATTACATGTCATAGTTTTGGCCCATTGCAAAAGCATAGTTTGCATACCTCACCACCATTTATCACCTTCATCATGATCATTTATCCTGTTGAGAAACACACAGGTTACTAAGAGCCTATAGCGTCTGTAAACACTGCTGTCTTCCTTGCCTGTCCGTCTATTTATAAAGCTAACCATGAGCAGAAGAGTGTATAGACACACTTTTTGTACAAACTGTACCACTCCTGTACTGGCATGACATTGTGCCAGAAACTTCACTGCTGTTTCTCCTGGAATCAATAAAGTCGACAAGTGTTTTGTTTTTTGTTTTTTCTTACAATAGTCGACAATACAGACCAAGACTCGCTCGCACATCGTTACTATTATGAGAAAAGAGTGTTTCAGAGTTCAAGAGAGTCCGGGAGAGTACTGGTGTTGGTGCTTCTGTAGTTGACCACACTGGGCTGAATACAGAAGTACATCTAAATGAAAGCTTAGGCCTGTGATATACTTGAGTTCCATATTTTCTATGTAATGCTCATGCCAAAACATGCATTTAAAACACACATGGTGCAGATATTTACTGAGAGCATTTTTTATTACTTCCAGTGTGCGGGGACATCCATGGGCAGTTCTTTGATCTTATGAAGCTGTTTGAAGTGGGAGGATCACCAGCCACAACACGATACCTGTTTCTTGGGGACTATGTTGACCGTGGCTACTTCAGTATTGAGGTAAAACTTTGAGCAGAAAGTATATCATGCTTGTACATTTGTTAAATTATTCATACACTAATCTCTTGTTCCTGTGTCCTTTTCGACAGTGTGTTTTATACCTTTGGTCGCTGAAAATCCTGTATCCAAAGACACTATTTTTACTTCGTGGAAATCATGAATGTAGACATTTGACAGAATATTTTACCTTCAAACAAGAATGTGAGTACCACTCGGCTCGTCATTGTTCTTTTTCTTTTTTTTTTTTATTCTTTTCAGTAATGTTGTGTGTGTAGCGTGGAGCATTTTTTTTTTTTTTGGTGGCAATTACAAATAATACACCTGTCTGTCAAGAAACTCTAGTAAATTCTGCATAACAGCACTAAAACAGATGGCTATTTATTATTTACAACAGGAATAATTGATATTGAGCACAGATTGTGATAGTAATTATACTTTATGGAGCTATAGAAAACATGGTGCTCCTGTGGCAGTATCACAAACTTGAAAGTTGGATTTGTACTTGTGTATTTTTTCTGTATAAATAGTATTTCACTGAGTCTAAGTATTGTCAAAAAAAAAAAAAGTGAACATGAGTGAACTTAAATAAACTGATCATATTTACTACACCAGGGAATATATAGTATTTTGATGTATAAGTCTCTCTCTCTGTCTTTGGTCAGGTAAAATCAAGTACTCAGAGCAGGTGTATGACTCATGTATGGATGCATTTGACTGCCTTCCTCTGGCTGCACTCATGAACCAGCAGTTTCTGTGTGTGCACGGTGGACTCTCACCTGAAATTCACACCTTAGACGACATTAAAAAGGTAACTGCCCACTGCCTCACCTCCATTCAGGTTTTCATTTGATTACTCGTGCTTTCATGTTGCTTGAAAAACCATATTTGTGCTTCCTTACTTTCAGTTGGATCGGTTTAAGGAGCCACCAGCTTTCGGGCCCATGTGTGACCTGCTGTGGTCTGACCCTCTGGAAGACTTCGGAAATGAGAAAACCCAGGAATATTTCAGCCACAACACAGTGCGAGGCTGCTCCTACTTCTACAGGTTAGTCTCCATCCAGATATTTTGTCTTATTACTGTATAGTATAATAACACATATATTGCTGTCTTTTGCACTGTGAAATACTTCCAAAAGAACTGCAAGGCTTTAAAAATCAAAAAATTTCTCCTACCACCCACTTTTGAAAAAAATTGTTGTATATTCTACTAAAAAACTTGGATTAACACCTTTGTTCAATTTGAGGTGTGGCTACTAAAACGTACCCGAAAGGGAAGTTTTTATGGCCTGCTTTTCCAAATAAACAAAACAAAAAAATATCTAAAATTACTTAACCCTGTGGGGCCGATGATCAGATCACCTGACGTCTTTAAAGCGCTGTAACAAAAAAACTCTGTCACAGGGAGCGCTGCCGTCAGCTTTACTCGAAAGTGTGGATTTGAAACGCTCTCCTATTTCTTATTTGGCGCCGATAGATCTTGGAAAACCGGAGATAGGATTTTTAAAATTTGATAGTAGAATACATGATGTTTATCCGAGCATAAATGCGCATTTATACTCGTGGGATGGGATGGCAGGCATTGCATTTCTGTCCATATACTCGCCATTTTATAAACTGGGAAAACTGGTTGAATCAGCTGATACTACTCTACGTGAATTTAATGATTTTTGTGTATTTTTTGGCCCAATATGTTCATGAAGTAGGTTATAGTGAAATAATAATTATCTCTTCATATAGATAAAGCTCATTCATTCATTCATCTTCTATACCCGCTATATCCTCACTAGGGTCATGGGGGTCACATGGAGCCTATCCCAGCTACTTAGGGGGAAGGCGGGGTACACCCTGGACAAGTCGCCAGTTCATCACAGGGCTGACATATAGAGACAGACAATCACTCTCACATTCACACCAATGGGCAATTTAGATTAGCCGATTAACCTATCAGTGTCTTGCATGTCTTTGGATTGTGGGAGGGAAGCGGAGTACCCGGAGAAAACCCACGCAGACACGGGGAGAACATGCAAATGCCACACAGAAAGGTCCCAAGGATCGCCCGGGAATCAAACCTGTTGTGAGGCACGAGTGCTAACCACTGCACCACCGTGTCGCCCCATAGATAAAGTTGTGCTGAAAAAAAAGATACCAAGCATGGGCATGTTAAACTTTTTTTTTTCATGTGGTATATAGAAACAAAATCAGAAGTATTAAAAAAAAACAGCCAAAATAGGCTCAGGACTTAAAGGGTTAATGATAATATAAAGCAGGGGTGTCAAAGTCATTTTCTTTCACTCTGATTCACTCTCAAGTGGATCAGACCAGGAAAATAATAACGTAATATTCATTCATTCATTCATTCATCTTCTATACCCGCTTAATCCTCATTAGGGTCACGGGGGTCGCATGGAGCCTA
>JAQQZY010000007.1:19825634-19851460 GCA_030068375.1 Ostorhinchus rueppellii | reverse complement strand
ATGGAGCGTGCCTAGACCAACGATTCAGGCAAAAAATATTTTTTGCCACTAGAGGCGGGCTAGTTTACTAGGCTAGGCTGTCTCTACTTCTTTGGTGAAGCTGCTGCCCCCGCGACCTGGATGAGCAGAAAATGACAAGTACAAGTATTAACATTATAGTATGAGAATAGCTCATTTCTGCGTACCTTTCACTGTTACTTCAAAGTTCTTATCTCAGAAATGTTCTTTGTTTATATAGGAATACTGCAATTTGCTGACAACATTGAAAAAGCCATAGAGGGAAATGCCATGTGTCAAACCTTGACAGGCATAGCAACAGTAACTAAGTGGGCAGGGCTTAGCGAAGAGGCAATTACATTGATGTGTGAGCTGTGTAAATGAATGGAAATGGAGTTGGACAAGCTCTGTTATTTAATGACAACCTGAACAATGTCTTTGCTGAGGAGATCATACATGTAATAATGTGAATCCTAAATAATAGCTTTAATGAATGAATGAGTGAATGGATCATTGAGAACGTATATGCACATATGTAGTGTCTGTGCAGCAAATAAATGGGTTTTATGACTTTGTGGCTAATATTTGGCTCTGACAGGAAATTGTTTTACAGAAAAGGGGATTATCTGGTTAAACATGTAGGCAGATGAAAACTGAGAAAGAGAGAAGAGAATAAAATATGATGCATAATCGCTCGACAAAGTGGGGATGTGTTCGTTATGTAACTCTTCAAACTCCAAGGCAGCGCATGTAAAAGGAGGAGTGAGCGCTGTCCTAATATTTTTAGGAGAAGGAGGTGAAATGTGGAAGTAGGCGGTAGCAGTAGAAAGAGATTAGGTGGGAATTGTGCTGAGATTTTTCTTAATGAAAGTTCAGAAAGGTACAGACCTCTGTGGGAGCTGCAGATCTGCTCAAATCAGAAGTGAAGTCAGGAAGATTTATATCTCCCACTAACAGCAACTGACGCCCCGGACATTGAGTCTGAAATAATTGCAGTTCAGAATCACATTATAACCTGAATGTGATTCTCTTTTCAGTACATTTGCAAGAGTCAGAGTGTGTAATTTGCTTCACATTATATCTTGTGTAATAGTTCTGCAAAGTGTGGAAGTTTTCATTTTACAATATGTTTCCACAAAGATGCGTTTTTTTGTGTATTTGTTGTTTTCTGCGTCAAGGTTTTCTACATGTATTCAGATAGATTAGATTTTTAACAACACAAAGACTGCTTGCTCATACTCACTAGTGCAATTATTGTGCCATAAATGCCTTTTAAAATTACATTGGAAACCTCTTCACTGCTGTGTTCATGGCCATTTAAACATAGAAATTTGCCGTGATAAACAACCCTTTTATTACTCAGGCTTCCAGCATCTAAATGTTGATTTTATTGCTTCCTTGAAATGAATTTAAACTGTTGACTCCATAATAGCTTTGGGAAACTTTTCAAGTTGACCATGGTGTTTATTTCTAATTAATAACTAATAATACTGTATGTTGGAAAAGTAGCGGATGTGACACAGTTAACAGAAGCAGGTAAACGGTCTTAACCTCTTCTTTTACTGCTGCTAAATGGTCGTCAACAAGAAAACCTCTATTCACAGTGAGAGTGGAGCTTAGTGCGGATTATTCTGTACATTTGTGGAGTTTGCTGATATAATAGTCGTCCATCTCCCTGTGACGTTCCTCTGCCTTCACTCACAAGTTTCTAAAAACTTCAGCCCTGCATCACATTCCTTCTTGCCAAGTGTACTGTATATACACAGTTCAGCATGATTATTTGGAAATATAAGAAAATTTCTGAATGATCAGTCAGTTACATTACATATATTTTATATTTGACCACAATCAGCTGTAATATATTTACATTCACAAATACACACTGCATCGCACAAGATCATGTGACATCATTGTTGTCGGTGGAAATGGAATGGAATGTCTTTATTGTCATGGTCCAATGCAAAACAAGATGAAATAAATAAAATAATAATTTAAAAAATGAATTGATTAAGATAGGAGTAGTTGTTTGTTTACCTGCTTTACTAGATTCAGCTATTTCCTGTTGCCTTTGCCCGAGGCGTCACAATGATGTTGTTGTTACATGTTTTAACTGTCCTGAATCGATTTCCAGTTGTGGGAAAAAAAAATTTGGACTTGCATTTTTTCCTTTCAAATGGATAGTATTTTGGTTGCATTTTGGAGCTGAGGGGGTTTGATGCGAATTTGCAACAATCTGCATCGAGGGGTTAAGGGCTGTTCAGGAGAGTTGGCAAGACACGGCCTATAAGATATATCACAGTAGCATCATTGTGACGCTTCTGACAAAGGCTACAGGAAGTAGCTGAAACTAATAAAGCAGGTAAACGAACAACTATCCCTGTCTTAATACAGGAATGACTGACAATAATTATATGTGGAAGACAGTATGAACCTTTAACAGACACCTTTGATATACATTTCATCAAATCAGTTTTGCACATTTTTCACAATTATTGCTAATTACATTATTTCTTCTCACACCTCAGAATGTGTGAATGATAAATAGTTTATTAGCCCTGGTAATTGTTTTCTTAATTTAGCTACAATAATGAGCCACAGTTTCAGATTTATCATTTCTACGTGTCAAGATGCCATCAGGATCAAAGTTTTGAACATTTTCATACATTTTCGACTGTATAAATTCTTTATTATTAGTAGTAAGTTGTAGTAGTAGTAGTAGTAGCAGTAGTAGTAGTATTTACCTATATTTTACCAGAAAGCCTGTTTGAGATCAGAAAAGTCTTTTGCAAGGGAGACTTATGTATGATATGCTTAACTGCAGGTTTTATGTGTCATGTGCAGCAGCGCTATCTTAATGCTATAAAAGTATAATGTATATACTGTACTATACTATACTATATACTATACAAGATTTCTTACCTCTACTCCAGCACATCATGCTGACCATTTGCCTTTGTTTTTCCAGTTATTAATTACTTTAAAAATCATCTAATCATGCGGTTATAATGAGAAAATATAACGTACGCAGATTTAACTGGCAACAGAAAACTCCCATTTTTTAATATTGAGTGATAGGAATAAGATGACCCGAAGCTTCACAGATGGATTTTCTGAGGCAAAAAAACAAAAACTTTTATTTCACACTCACAGCACAGCACTTCCATCCCTCTCTGTCTCTCTCGCTCATACTCACTTGTCAGATTTCTCGCTCACTCTCACTGTCAGGCTCACCGACACATAATTGTGTGTTTTCACAAAAGGGAGAAAAGGAATGTGAGCCGCAGGCAAGCAATGTGTCTGTACTGTGTTCCCTCCACGTAATCAATACTATTGTCCGCTGTTGTAATGGATGAAAAATAAATGAGTACATGGTGTACATTGGAATTTTTGTATTTAGATGTTAATAGACAACATTGCCAGCTTTGTGCAAGAAACTATAAAACTAAAAATATATCTTTTTACAAGAATGGCACTGTTTAAATTAAATATATTGCGAAATACACCAGTCAGTTTCTATATGATGCTTTTTCAGAGTGCACTGTCAGCCACAGTAGAAACCTATACAATATATTCACGTTAGTGTGCAACGCAGCTATTTCTGTAATTTATATATTGGCCACCTAGGGAATCACAGCCATGTGACCTAGATACTGTATATAAGGATGGCACAGTTTCTCCAGGTGCTCAGGGCACAGCAGTCTCCTTGTTTCTCTTCTGGCACAAACCTTTGAGCACTTAAATATTTTAAACACTTGTGAAAGTTTGATGGGTCTGTGGACAGCAGTGACTGTGAGGAGATGGAGGAACAGACGATTGTTTCAGGGGAGGAAGTGATGTATGTTACTGTATATGTAAGAGGAACTGAAATGACTTTAGTGAAAACATGCCTGACAGAATATTAAATCTATGTTTATTGAGTTAAGTCATTAGTCATGACAAAAACTGCATATTTTACATTTTGGCGAATATTTATGTCCTGGAAATATCCTTCTTGTGATTTTAAGATGTCATAACTGGATAAGATAACTGTGAAATAACAGGAACAGATTAGTCATCGACAGAAAAGGCATGTCAGTCCAACTTAAATTAATCATTACAGTATTTGCGCGACAAGAGACGTTTCAATAAGAGTGATTAAAAGACTCCAGATGCTGGTGTCATTGTGCATAAGTTCATCACTCAGTTCAACCATGTAGAGTCTGATTACACAGAAAAAAGCTTAATATACAACTGAACACAAACAGATGAAGAACAATTCATTCATAAAGCTAAGGAAAGTGGCAGATGGTTAAGGGTTGTTGTTAATACAGTCTGTTTTAAATGTGGACTGCAGAGAAAAAATAACGAATCTAAGACTGCATTTTAACAGAGAAAATCTAAGTCCAATCTATCTGCTTTTTCTAACCCAGGAGACACAGTTGGAAGGGATGATACAGTTTCTGAGTGACATAACACAACCTTCTAGGTATTACATAACAGCTGTAGAGAGAGCTGCTAAATGGTCGGCTCTTCACACTGCAGCTGGAAATGTCCCAATTCTAATCACTCGTCCCTTCTGTGTGACACATGTCTGAATTTTTCAGCGCATTCGTTTCTGTTTTCGATTTCGTTTTGATCTGAAACGCAGTTCGTATCTCATCCACAGTAGTGCGGTCTGAACTATCACATTGGAAGTCATGTGGTTTTGTCATCTCTCCCCATGGGACAGCTCATTGTCCATCTGGTCAGAACAACATAGAGGACAACTCCGGCATGGAGCCAGCAGAGAGATAACAAAACCACAATTTTAATTAGAATTTGGGAAATGATTAATTGGAAGCTGTATCACAGAGGTTGTTGCAGATTTAAGCAGGATTTATAATACAGTCAGTCGTATGGTGCATTTTAGTCCAGGTACACTGTAAAAAGTAAAACATTGAATCAACGTGAAAAAAAATTTCCTCAAAAGGTCACACGTAAAAAAAATTAGCTGAGTGAACCTAATTAAATTATATTGAACGTAATTTAATTTGGTTCACTCGACTATGTTTTTTTTTATGCGTGACCTATTGAAGAAACATTTTTAAGTTGGTTCAATGTTTTAGTTTTTACAGTGTGAGGTGTTATTTATTGAAAAATAAAGTACAGTCTTTTGTAAAAAAAAAAAAAAAAAAAGGTCTTTTCACCCTTAAACAACTATTTTTGTGGCAATTTCCTAATGAATTTTGCTATATTTAATTTACTGATCATGTTCATGTTCATAAAACCTCAGACAAAACAGAGTAAACTGAGAAAAAGCACCTTTTCCAGCAAAATATCCAGCAAAAATAGGCTATGACCACTGCAGTTCTGAAACTACACTGGTTTCACTAGTGAATTAGCAGTGCAAAAGCTGATGGAGTTTTTATATTGACTACGGAGCCTCTCAACATCCAAATAAAACAGACTAATGTTGCTGAAAAACTGAGAAACTCCATTTTACCTGAATTATATAAACATATTGATAAGGTTAGTGGTTCAAAAACAAAATACTTATTAATCATTTTAAATCAGTAGATACTTTTGGTCACTGTCAGCTGTTTAGGTGTCTGGGGGTTAAAATTATCGTTTGTGTGAAGTTACAACCCAACAACCTTAACATACCGTGAATAATAACAAAAATCTTCGAATCAGAATCCATTTAATAAGCATGCTAACACAAACTGATCACTGTAATGTCCTGTAGACTTTACTGAAGGATGTTTTAACATGTAACAATGAGAAAGAGCACATGTAGATTATAAAAGGCAATGGCTGAAGTACATTAACCTTTTCATGCACACTAGTCACTACAGTAGACAGTTATTCTATAGCTGTCGTCTCGTATATTCATTGGTTTTGTAGTTTTAGTTCCATATCAGCCAACACAGTGGACACTTATGTATCACCTCATACACTGCAATTCATACCATTAATGTAACTTTGCTGTTCTTGATAAACTTGATCTGCAGTAACATGTTTGAGTGTAAATAATTACCTTTGCCAAGGAGGTTATGTTTTTGCCAGGGTTTGTGGGTGGGTTTGTTTGTTTGTTAGCAACATAACTCAAAAATTATGGACAGATTTTGATGAAATTTTCAGGATATGTACGCTCTGGGTCAAGGAAGAGTTGGTTAAATTTTGGAGGTGATCCAGATCACTGTCTGGATCCAGGAATTTTTGAAAATGTTTCTTCATCATTATGAGATAGGGCATGGCAGCACTGATTATGAGGTCATTCATTGCCATCTATTGGAGGAAAGGAAGATGACACTACCTTTAAAAAAAAAAAAAAGTACAAACACCACCTTGGCGGAGGTCTGCACTCTCCAAGTGCTTTTCTAATAACTAATTGTTATCAGACTATAATTAACAGTTTTCTGAATCAAATTTTTTACTTTTTTTTGGTGCATATTATCACCATGAAATGAGTGGTAATTAGTATTAGAATATGATAAAATGGGAGAAAACATTATATTAGCTGCACGGAAAATGTTTTTATTTCATTGTTTTTGAACTGTAGGTCACTTTCTAATGATGGTTTCTTTGCTTCAAAGGCATAGTGTCCAACTAAGTGGACATTTTTGTTGATTGAAAACAATTTCAATCATGTTTTTTTTTTCTTTTCATGCCTAAAGAGGAATAAAAACATTCAGGAAAAAAATCTGGATGAAGGTTCTTATAATCCATGCATGAAAGGGTTAAGTTGCTGTTTCAAGGACCTGATATTGTGTGTTGAACACAACACAACAACAGTCAACACAAAACCCATGCAGCCTGTTTGTCATCTTTCTTTGTACATCTTTTGTTAAAAAAAAAAAAAAAAAGCAAAACAGATTAAAGTCTTCACAACAGCAGTCACAAAACAACCCCCAGAAGAATATATTTTTTTCTGCCTTCAAATGGTGTGATCAGAGTTTGCTCCAGTCTTGCTACTGACATACAGCCCATACTTGTCCTTTTTGCAGAGGCTGTACTAGTTTTGCTTTGGAGCTTTCCTTACATTTAACGCGTGTCTGTAGTCGCACATGGCTTCATTTCCTTTAAGGCAGATTTTCAGTCGGGGTAGAGCTGGCGGGCAGGAAGCTCTGACAGCAGCTCGCTGGGTTCGTTTGTTTTTTGTGCCGCAACAGATAGCTGTTGGACGGGTTTTTCACACACTTGCATCATCTTCAGCAGCACTTTCATAAATGCATTTATAAATGATAAATCTTTATTATTGCATTTGCTGGTGACTGAAACTGTATGTGAAATTAGTGAGCTGCACCTTAATAGGGAAGAAGTTTTGCTAGACTATCAGAACTGAACATTTTGTGTAAAGTCTCTTTCTAAAACCAGTTGTCATTCTCTCCTTTTTTCTAGTTATCCAGCTGTGTGTGAGTTCCTACAGAGCAATAACCTATTATCAATTATCCGAGCACATGAAGCACAAGATGCTGGGTATGGTATAGCCTGTAACACACATTCACACACAAAACACACACATATTTACATAGATGAGAATAAGCTGTTTTTTGTTTGTCTTTGTTTCCATCGGACCGCCTTGAAGCTATCGGATGTACCGCAAGAGTCAGACCACTGGGTTCCCATCCCTCATTACCATCTTTTCAGCACCAAACTACCTGGATGTTTACAACAACAAAGGTTCGGAAATTTTATATCCATCTTTCTTCCCGGTTGTTATTCTTTCGCAATTTATTCAGAATGCATGTAACTGTTGTATCTGTATGTTTTGTTCAGCAGTAACATTTGTTAGGCACTGAGGTGTATGAAATGTTAAAGTATTGGGAATAACATTGTTTTTGAGCGATTCATGCTGTTAAAGTTGATAGTTGTAAACTGCCTCTGGTACAATCAGATGTTTATCCCTTAAACTGTGTCTACAAGAAAAACAAAAGTTACAAGGAGCCCAATGTTTTTGACAAACTTACAGTACAGACATCCCTAAGATATTAATGGTATATTTGGCATTTCAGAACTCACAACAAGGTGGTCCTCTCCACAACGACTACCAAGGGCTCTTCTGTTAGTCTAATAAAATGGTTTTACAGCGCAAACTTGAGTCTGTGCATTAATAAAACTGGATTTAGCTTGTGAGCAGGATGGAGAATGCATCAGGGAGCCCCTGTTTGTTTGTGTGTTCAGATCTGTGTCTTGGTTGCCATGGGCTATGGGATATGGGGAGCGTGGGAGGGACTGTCGGCATGGCTGACTATCTCCATGTGGCTTTATCCCTCTTGATGTAACAGTGTCAGCAATCCCTGGCCTCAGCGAGGCCATCTAGTGGTTGACTGTCTGGCTTTCGGCATTGTTTCTGATCTCACACCTACTGCATGTACAAGCCCGTCTGTAGAAATAACAGTGAATAATGAGCACTAATACTGTTGGAGAGGGCTACCAAACACTGGAGTACACGAAGAATAAAAATGAATATCAATATCAATTCTAATTTAAGGCATTGTGATGCTGTAACCATGAAAACAAGTGCAGTAAGCTTCTGTTGAGCATGGATTCACTGTAGATGTCATATTATCACTGAGAAATGCTATTAAAATCAGATGTAGTTTTTTATAAATATATAGTAGGTAGTTAGTAAATGGTTTTTAACTTTAATATCTTCTCATTATTACTCTTCAGCTCACACACCACATATCTTTATGCAGGCCATCGTTGTACATACTAACGTCTTTAGTCGCACCCTGCAGAATCTGTTCTTCCTCATTCTTATTCATATCAATTCCTTCATTTGAACAGAACAGACATCAGCTTTTTAGACCTCAAAATTTCTCATGAATTACATTTTTTGTAGTGTGTCAGTGAGAAACTACAAACAGTTCTGTTGTGAGGGTTCAGTGTCAAGTGACTGCCCACTGTCTGTGTTTTGCTTCCCTCCAGCTGCTGTACTCAAATATGAAAATAACGTCATGAATATTCGACAGTTCAACTGCTCACCACATCCCTACTGGCTGCCCAACTTCATGGATGTTTTCACCTGGTCTCTGCCATTTGTTGGAGAAAAAGGTAATCAGTTTCCTGCTCTGCATCAGGTGTCTTTAATGTGTAATTCTGTTTTACTTATGGCCTTGTGCTCGGTGCCTTTTTATTCTTAGTCACAGAAATGCTGGTGAATGTGCTGAGCATCTGCTCTGACGATGAGCTCATGAATGATGAAGATGAGATCTTTGATGGTAAGACGTCTTGTAAAACATAATGTCATGATTCATTGTAAATATTTATCATTGGTGCATCATGTGTTCATTTCAGACTTGATGAATTAAACTAGGTCTCACAGTGAATAAGATTTGCATACATGAGCTGAGTGCTAGTCATGGGACTATTATGACAGTACTGTATTCATAGTAATGAATCAAGAAAACAAAACTTGTGTTCACAGCAGTTTATGCGTCAAAAAGATCTATAAATACAGCCCCTAATTGCACAGGAGAGCATCTGTTTAAACACCAGAGTGTACAGTATCATGACGGTATGTATATTTTGTTGCAGCCAATGCAGCTGCACAGCGCAAGGAGGTGATCAAGAATAAGATCCGTGCAATTGGGAAAATGGCCAAGATGTTCTCAGTTCTCAGGTAATCCATGCTTGTTTGTGTGTAGAAATGCACTGCATGAGCGGATGAATCTTATTTTTTTGTTTACATGCACATGTATGAATCTATTAGGTATGCACAGACTACATGCATATAGACTGCTGTTAAAGTGGGGGCGTGAAGTTTTTCTCAGCTTGATCAGGGTTCAGTGGAGCTTTCTGACCTGTGTGGCTTTGTGTCTCCTACAGAGAGGAGAGTGAAAATGTGTTGACGCTTAAGGGCCTGACGCCCACTGGCATGCTGCCGAGTGGGGTTCTCTCAGGAGGCAGACAGACACTGCAGAGTGGTGAGTACAAGGCTCAGCAGTATCAGCCTATTCTTTATCTGTTATTCCATCTTTTTTTGGTCCATTTTCTCACCACTGTTCTCAGTCCTTTCCTTTCTTTTTACCTGTCTCTGTCTTCTTCTAAATATCTCTGTTGTTATCTCACTGCCTTTTATGCAGTCAGATCAGTGAACCAGTGTTTTTAGCCTCTTTAAGTGATGTTTTTTACATAAGACTATGTTATATAAAGATTGCAGAGGTGAGGTGTAATACAAACCAACTACACTGTATTAGAAAGCACTTTTGTACTTGTACAGTAAAAATCAAACATTTTTATATAGGGATTGCAGTGGTTATATTAAATTACTGCATTTATGCTTTAATCATCTCATACCTAATACTACAATAAAGCAGTTTAGATGAAACAAACCCCGGGTGAGACCCTAAAGTTCTGTTAATGCTGTGCTGACATTAGCAAGAGCATCTTTTGATACATTACCGCGTAGGATAATTGGGGCTTTCTTTAGCCTAAGACACAGACAAATGTGTAGTACTGTAGTATAGTATCTAGACGCTATTAGACTGTTGCTATGAATAGCAGACTGTTTATGCTCTATTTAAAGTTTCAACCATAGACTGAAAGGAACTTTTTATTAAGCAGAACCAATTAAGTCATTTAATTACTGATTTCTGTAGTTAATAGTGGCTTATTATGTCAATATTTACGAAAGAAATCAATAATTTTCATAACTCATGCCAGGATCCTGCATCAAAATTATGACTGACTGGTCGTGTATCATCATATTATGTTTCATTTAAGACATCAAGATTGACAAAGGGTTGTAGAGGTGTAGGGTGGTTATGTGTGCCATCTGTGAACCATACGGTGGTCCTAGTTTGAGTCTGGTCTGAATCACCTTCGTCGCATGCAGTTCAACATCTCCCTATCCCTGTTTGCTGTCTCCTCTCTACCATCATCTGTCAAATAAAGGCACATGGATGATGACGATGTCTCTGAAACTGCAAAGACATCTACTTCAAGACTAACTTAAGTCATTTACATTTTCTAAATTGATCATAGTTTGCACACAACCTAATGCTTTTTTAAATTTCTATAACTCCTCCTTTCTTTAAATGGATGTATTTCTGTTATTTTTGATATGGATTTTCTGATCCGAGACTGACTGACTAATCCCCAAGCCAGTATTCATGCATGACGCTCCTCTGACTTTGACTGCATTTACCAGTGAACACATATACAATAGCTCATCTGGCCAAACCCTAACCTGAGCTGTCTTTTTCTTTGGGGCTGCATTCTACATTTGCATGGCTTGTTCATGAGTAACCTGCTCCCCTCCTCCCCCCTCAGCCACCATTGAGGCCATTGAAGCCATCGAGCCGCATGATGAGGACAGAGAAGGTAAACATGTGCATCCTTTCCCACCCCTGTCAACATACTGCACCGCTGTCAGAGTTCCTTCCAGTGGTGCCAAGTCCATGCACAAAACAGCTTCACACAATGAGACACAGCAAGATATGGATTTATTTAATATAGTCTGTGTATATAATGATTAAAACACCTGTGGTTTCTGTTTAAAGACAATATAAAAAGCCTTTAATAGCAATTAAGATTTGCAGTTGATTGAAATGGTTAAATAATGAGGATTATTAATAATAACAATAATAGTAATAGTAATTTGTGTTCAGTAAATGTAAAAAAAAAAAAAAGCATATAAAAAACAACCCAAAATACTGAAATTGTAAAATTTTCACAAAATTGACCAAAAACATTTTTTAGAAACCATAACTAGGTGGATTAGCTACATACTGGGGCGCTGCTAGCAATTGTGGGCCCCATGAAAGAGTAATGTTGTAGACCCTTCAAAAAAAATAAAAGCATCTGTAAATTTGGTGTGTGTGTGTGTGTGTGCGTGCGTGCGTGCGTGCGTGCGTGCGTGCGTGCGTGTGTGTGTGTGTGTGTGTGTTTGGGTGGGTGGGTGGGGGGTACGTCGTGAGGGTGTGTTCGATAAATGCCGTGACTAGCATGAAACCAAAAGTGAAACTTAACTCTGGAGCCTCTCTTACTACAGAGCTTACACAAAATTTTCACAACTTATAACCTATCCACTGGGCCCCATGAATTTGTGTTGTTTACCCCCTCTTTACACCACCCCAGGCTACATATATTATACTTTGGACACGATATTTCAATCAGTGGTGGCTAGCCTGCCCCCAACCGTAACCCTTTAAATGTACTTATGAGAATGAGAGTGAATTCACTTTTGCATGAAAGTACAGAGGCATGTCTGCATCCCTCGATCTCATCCTGTCATTTTGAGGTTAAAGTGTTTAAAACTCTGAAAATCGCTATGTAACTTTTAAATGTGTAGGATCAGTATTACAAACCGTCAACAGCAGGGGGAAGTCACATACCAGAACACACCCTTAACTACAACCCCCCCCCCCCCACACACACAAATGAATGAATGCAGTCTCTTAACACTCCACACTCACTGAATACAATATGAAGGTCATTAATAAAAACTTAGGTGATCAAAATAACACTGTGTCTTAGAATTTTCCACAAATCACCCTTGGATTTATTTTTCAACGTCATGGGAAACCAGCAGAGTAGCTCACTACTCCCTCTAGTGGTCACGCACATTCACAGTGACATGTCAACCAGCGGATGGGAATAAAGTTGTGTCTTGGAAGGACAACATGTTTACACTGTTGACGCCGCAATTCGTCATTAAAATTACATTAGCTACTTTAAACAAATATTTTCTGCAATTACTGTTTTGTTTTATGTTCTTACATGATTATTACCTCCTCCAAGAGGGTAATGTTTTTTCCAGGGTTTGTTTGTTTGTTAGCAACATAACTCAAAAAGTTATGGATGGATTTTGATGAAATTTTCAGGATATGTCCGCTCTGGGTCAAGGAAGCGATGATTAAATTTTGGAGGCGATCCAGATCACCGTCTGGATCCAGGAATTTTTCAAACGATTCTTTATCATTGTGAGATAGGGCATGGTGGCACAAAATCTGCATATGAGGTCATTCAGCACCATATAGTGCCATCTAGAGGAAAGTACAAACATTACCTTAAAAAAAAAGGACAAACACTACCTTGGCAGAGGTCTGTGCTCTCTGAGTGCATTTCTAGTTTCCTATATGCATTCAACTGTTTAAAACTGTACTAGTTTTTTTATTATTCAGAGAGAGGGATGGTAAGCTTAATGCTAGAAGGATTTTAGTGAATATCTGATATTACCATACATCAGTGTTTGATAGGAGGTGTCTGTCAAAAATTGCCTGCATTCAGGATCCTGAGATGCTCCATCAAATCCTGTTGGCAATATACACAGTTTTGGAAACCAGTGAAGGTTCATGTACTTGTCGCTGCATAACTCCAGCTGTTCAGATGAGGTGTCTGTACTGGGGTTGGCAGCGAAAAAGAGATTACATGGATCTTTGTGCAGTTTATGCTCTTCTTATCCTCTTGGAAATGTGAAAAGAAGTGGCAGGTGCTTCCATTTGTATCAGTGGAGTGGCAGTCTGTCCTCCATAACAAATATAAGCCATAGTGAGAATGCACCACTTCCACCTAGGGGAAAAAAAAAAAAGAGTGAAAAAAAAAAGGGAACAGCTCTCCGTGCCATCAAGACATGTTCATGATAAATAAAACACTGCAAAGTCAAGTACTGCTTAGAAATGCATGATTAAAATATCCCATTGTTCGGGGTTTGGCTCGTAAATGGCCTCCATCTGGTTCTAAAATGCACCGCATGCGTAAGAACAAGAAACAAACCAGAGAATCAACATAAAATATGCATCCTGAAGGCTCAGTTCTTTTGTGATATGTCTGAGCTTATCTGAACTCACCAAAGAGCTATGATACAGCAAATTACACCATCAGCACAGAGATTGCTTTAGAATCTGAGTCCATATCTTTTGACAGAATTGAAAAACAAAAAAAAAACAACATTCCTGTTCGCTAAACATTATAAGTTCTTTCACAATTACTTTTTGGCTGCAGTTTTGTCACCATATGTGTTTCTTGGATTATTCCGAAACAAAGGCTTTACAGGGATTTTGTGTACATTTTTCTTTTTTAATTTGATGTATTTTTAGTTGAACTAGGATACAGGGATGGGACATATTGCAGAGAGAGAATTTTCCAGAGAAAAAGGCTTCAGAAGGATTTTGTGTACAGATATTCACTGAGGGAACCTGTTTGTGTGGCTCACGGATGGTTACAGCGAGCATTTTGGAAGGAAGAATCAAATCACAACAGCTTATACTTTCTCATGTCGATTGCATCATCCTTTGTTTTATGAATAAATTCAATCACACATATACTGTATCTTCAATACGAGCTAAAATGTGATGTTTTAAAGGTTTATGCGATATATTTAATGTTTATTTGATCTTGAAATACTGTTGCTGAGTCATTCATATTCAACATTGTATTCTTTATATATAACACATGGGAAATTACACTAAGTAAAATAATCTGAAAATAGTTTGGAATTGACATTAATTCTTCGACATGTGGTTCTTTGTCTTGTCTACAGCTATCCGTGGCTTCTCCCCCCAACACAAGATCAGCAGCTTTGAGGAGGCTAAGGGTCTGGATCGCATCAACGAACGCATGCCACCTCGAAAGGACGGAGTGAACCACGTGGGTCACTCCATGGGAAAGATGAATATGTCCGAGGCAAATGGCACGGATGACAACAGCAACATCCAGTGATGTGCTGTCGTAGCCTCAGAACCGTGCTGCTGTTGCGCTGTGCAGCAAGACATTGCCAAATCGGGAATTCAGGCTTCCGAACATAGAAATAAAACAGGCCCACAGACAGAACATGAAATCTGCGGCAAATCTAAAACGGGCGATAAGGTCATTTATTTCATGACAGTATGTCATTGCACAGTCGGGGAGGGGGGAGCAGGGGTTCACAGCATTGGGCAGGGATAAGAAGACAGCAGGCTGCAGCTTGGTGGAAAGTTGTTCCTGCCTATTGTTCCTTTTCACAGTTCAATTAAAGACTGAATTGTGCAGTTCTGAGCGCTGACAAACGTCTGCTCCTTCATCACCAGATGAGCCAGAGAGAAGTTATAATTGCAGTATCCATACAACACAAATCATTTTACTGTTTTATAACGTGTTTATTAAGAATCACTTACAAATTCACTTCATAAGGAAAATAATCTTGTTTACCGATATGTTTTGCTAGTATTAACAAGTTAAAATGCTTTGTGAGAGAGCGCAAAAAGAATGGAAGCAAAAAAAAAAAAAGCTTACATGTACCTCTTAAACTTGCAGTGCAATCTTACCACTGGACTTTATTTATTGATTTACCTTGTAGTAAGATGCCATCATTCTGTAAGGGGAAAGCGTTCAGGATGCTCACAAGTGCTCACACTTCTTTAGAACTTTCCAGTGTTGCTCTTTTCTTCTCTTCCTTCAGTATCAGTCATCTCCTAGCTGGCACTCACTTGGAGGAGATGAGGAAAGTTAGAGGAAGGGAAGAAAAGAGCGCAAAGGAAATTTTCTTCCACTGCTTTCTGTAGATATATTCATCATATCATCACAGATTATTTTTACGTCATAAAACTATCCCCTTAAAGACAGGCATTACAAGACTGCAACTTCTCATCAGTTTCCATGTTAAGTGAATCTGAGAGGAGTGTATTTTGGTCAGAAACATCCTCAAAGTTATTTTATTCCTATATTTAACTCTGTGTTTGATTGAGCTATACCTCACACATGTCCAACAGTCACTCTGGAATGGCACTTATTTTTTCTGCACTGGGACGCCTGGCAGGCAAAAGGATATTGACACCAGTTTTTGGACGACAGAAGAAAAGAGAAATGATTTTGAACTTTGGGGCCAACCCTGCTGTCACACACTACCTGATTATTTCTCACTTGCTTGTTGCTAAAGAGAAATAAAAACTATGCGCAGTCACACAAGTATACAGAACTTTAGCACCCTTTGAGTTTTGCACATTTTGCTATGCTGCAGAAATCAATGAAATTTCATGCTTAAGATCTACACAAAGTACTTTATCAGAGTAAGAAGGAAATTCTACAAATTTGGGAATGCAGAGAAGAAGGAATTCAAACAAAACTGTTAGTAATTGACTTGATTACGTGCTGCTGTGGAAAACAACCATCGTGTCTTTTTCTTTTTAATCTAACAGTAGAGTTCAGCAGTGAAACAGGCCAACTATTGAATTTTAAAAAAGTTAATGAAAAGTTCATTTTTATCTGAAAATGCTTTGTTGTACTGAAGGAGTCTTTTGTAACTGAAGGGGAAAAAAAGGGGAACGATGACAACAGAAAATATTTTGTCCCGTTTAAAAGATGGAATTTTAACAATTTGGCACTTCGTAAACCCCTAATGCTCAGAAAAGCATATTACCATGTAAATTTCTAGAATTTCCTTTCTTATATTATTTTTTCTACTTCATATTTCATCTTTCTATTTAATCATAATGGTACGTGAATCAAGGATGGATAAAAACTGATTTTTAACACAGCATCTATGGTATGGAACGCATCAATGCATGCAATTAAGTTCCTAATTGTTATGTGAGATTATAATTGTGATAGTTGTGTTTCAAATAGTAAACTTGAATTATTTTCTTTTTGAAATATATTTGTAGTTTTATTTGTCTTGTTTTATAACTTTTTATAAATAGGCTTCCTTTGATCGTTTTTGTCCATTTTTTCATTCTGTTATTTATTACCACTGTTTTTAATTTTATATTGATTTTATTGTTATGCAGAGGTGCCCTTCTAAGGTGTGAAGCCTTGTGTTTTTTTTCTGTTGTACTGATGTACAGAAAATGTTCAATAGTGTGAATGAATATAATCTCAGTGAAAAGCAACTTTCAGGCTGCCAAAGCATGATAGCATGGTTTTCAGATGTAAATGAATTGGACACAATGAAAATCATGTGTCACACTTAAGTTTAACAGGAAACATTGTACTCTGATTATATTTACTGCTGATATTATTGTTACAGTTTAGCTTATGGTTATTTTTCCTCCTCAGTTTCTGGTTCTTGTATGGTCTACATGCATATTTCAACAAACAACTATAATGGACTTTATCTTGCAACATTTTTTATTATCTCTGGAAATACAGTATGTTTTGGCATTTGACTTCCTAAATGATACACACATTGTAAGCATGCCCTATGGGACAAATCACATTTTTTTACTCTTGAATAAAATATGCATGAACAAAAAGGGCATGATGTTTTACTTTGGAAGTTGGACCCACTTCATCCTATCCAATCCACTGTATTTCTATCGCACATTTAACCAAGAATGTTTCCAATGTGCTGCACATCATAAAAACAATAAAACAATTAAGACTAAAAACAAAGTTTGTAAAGCTACAACAATGCTTTAAGTAAAACAATAAAATCAAAAATAGTTATGTGTTAAAATCAATAACAATAAGTAAATAGATAAAATAACACAGAGGACTACACAACTCATGCAGTGTTAAAAGCCAGAGAATAAAAGTGGGTCTTAGAACAAGACTTAAAACACTCCACCGTGGCCACTGTTTGGATGTGGGGGGGCAGGGTGTTCTAGAGTCTGGGGCCACCCACAGAGAAAGCCCTGTCCCCCCTAGTTGTAAGTCTGGTCCTAGGCACTACGAGCTGGTGCTGGCCCTCGGACCGCAGTGCACGCACTGGGGTAGAAATTTGGATGAGATCTGTTATGTACTGTGGGGCCAGTCCATTCAAAGCTTTTAAAAACAAACAATAAAAAATATTAAAATCAATTCTAAAATGAACCGGGAGCCAGTGCAAAGATTCAAGAATTGGAGTAATGTGCTCCAGTTTTTTGGCCCCTGTTAAAAATCGTGCCACAGAGTTTTGGACTAACCGTAGACAAGAGAGTGATTTGTGGCTGATGCCCACTTCATCTAGAAACCCCACATCCTGACAACGACTGACCTCAGGTTGGTTCATTTGTGCATTAGTAACACAGAATACATTACATTAATGGCAAATTAACTAACACAGTTAAGCTAATTTTCATTTATTTCAGTATATATTGCATACAGTAGTCATGATGGTGTGTGCCTGAGAAAGTAGTGACCCCACCTCTGATTAATTATCATGAATTCTGAGAAACATTACCTGCTATGTAGGTTCATATATATTGAATTATGTACATTTATACAAAAGATTTATAAAGCTTCCACTCGAAAGAACCTGAAAAGTGATTGAGCAGACAGTTATAGAGATAAACATTTCTTTAGCATAAAACCCACTCTGTCATTAATTCTCAGAATTTTACATTTTGATCAAATGCTATATTATGGAACCTATAGCTAAATGGGATTTTTGACTTAAAATGTATTTGATAGTCAGTCAAACTTGATAAAGGTTCATCACTTTAATTCTGGAGGCATTATAGGCCCATGTTCTATTAGATGCAGTAATTTCAGACAGAGGGGGAAAGAGGGGATGAATCTGGCCTGGGCTGGATTGTGCTGAGTGGCACAAACTATATCAGTTCATTCTACAAAGGAACTTCACGTTACTTTATTTTATTTGTTTACATTTCTTTGAAATTCTATATTGCATTTGTTAATGGTCCTAGCTTATGTGTGAATGGATAAGACAAAATTACATAAATGTACAGGTTTTGGTCTCGGTTCAAAGCCTTAAAAAAGAATCTACTGTTCATTACTAGTTTCACCACATTTACTCTGGAGGTACCGTACATGCACACCAGTTTTAGTATTATTAATAGCAGTAGTAGTAGTTATAGTAGTTGTTGTAAAATGTTATCTCAACCCATAATGACCCAGTGCTACTTTTGTAGCAGCAGCAAAATTATTTTTTTCTCTATTTTTAACCTTTCTTAACCTATTTATCACCATTTCTATATTATGCTCTGTATTTTGCATTAACTAGAAATCAGACATTTAGATTTAATTCACTGATCATATAAATGACCATAAAAGCTAAGATTAAAGTTGAGGGTTATTATATCAAAAAAAGTGAAAAGTGAAGAAAATGTGACTTTTTTAGTAAAACATATCATTAAATGAATATAAACCAAATTTCTTCATCCACTATCTTTGATCTATCTCCATGGGTTTTACTGGTGAATCAATTTTGTAGATGACAGTGTTTCGACATTCACTACAGAGCCTCTGAACGTCCAAATGGGTCATATCTGATGACCATGAAAACATGAAAAATACATTTTACACCAATTACTTACATGTATTGATAGATTTAGATTATCAACAGTTATTAAACATTTTACATCAGTAGATTATTTTGGTTGTTGGTGGATGCTTGGGTCTTCATGGGTTAAGAGGTTGACTTCTCCTTTTTAACCCAAACAACCACCGGTGACCAAAATAATCCACTGATCAAAACTGTTTAATACCTGTAGATCCACTAATCTTATCAATACATATGCATAATTAGTGTAAAATACCATTTGTCATCTTTTCATGGTCATCAGATATGACCGATTTGGATTTTCAGAGGCTCTGTAGTGAACGTGGAAACACAGTCATCTTCTACAACGTTGATTCATCAGTAAAACCCATAGAGTCGGATCAATGACAGTGGATAGACACACTTGTTTTTGTGTTCAATTATTGATATCTTTGATGTAAAAGTCACTTTTTCTGCAGGTTTCTCTGTTTCTGATGTAATAACCCTCAACGTTAATCTGAGTTTTTATGAACACCTCATGTGATCAGTGAATTAACCCTTTAAGCTTCTGCTCAGCCATATGGTAGAGCACACTTTGACTCACTATATCTTATTGGAAAAACACGTTTTACTTAATTGTACCTGTTTCAGCCATTTCTACCACTCAGTACTACTCAGTAGAGTGGTAGAGATTAATACATTTCAAGAATATCTGTCTAGAACATCTAGAATAAACATTTAGAACACATATCTACTTTTGTTTAAAAAAAAAAGATTGTTGTTATTAGTGCCCCAAGGAAATAAAAATGTAAACAAAAAAAAAAGAAAAAAAAAAAGTCATTGCTTTTTTCTTGGTGAGGACTTTAAAGGGTTAATTATAAGAAAATAAATGACTTACACGGGGAAAAAAATGCAAAATAAGGAGGATAATATTTAAATAAATCGTGCAAAATCACTTAAGAAAGGTTAAATATAGAGGGAAAAAAATATTTTATCATTATCCACAAAAGTAACACTGGGTCTTTACCGGCTAAACTAGTTTATCCTCACCGAGACAGGCACCTTTAGCAGTACTTGAAAGCATCATAAGAAAGCTTCAGAAGTCCTGAAGGTACCTGAAGGCATCAACACTCCACATCCACCTGCTGATATTACTCAACCTTTAGCTGTTTACACATAGCTAAAAACAAGAACACTGTGATACTATAAATCAAAACGCATGCTGACAAACAAATTAATATGCGGTTGTTTTGTTTTTTTGCTTTGGCTTCCAGCGGGTCTCGTGCAGCTTTCGTGTACATTACAGGATGTGACGTATGATGGGTCTTGCCTCCCTCCGTCCCTCGTCGATCTCACCTCCAGCTCAGGGGGTGAGTTAATGTAACGGGCTGGACCTTTAAATATTCCTAAAACCCGAATAGCTAAAGAAAAAAAATCTATTAATTAGAGTTTTAGCGTAAAAATGGCCCAGCTGCAGGCGTGCTTGCAGCCTGACAACCCCCAGCGCCTGTTAATCGGATAGTGTGGAGGATTTTGAGCTCACCTAGCTAACGTTACGCAGCTGTCTGTAACCAAAGCTAGCTAACAGGCTACCTAGCGGCAGTTGGTCTTCTTGCCATATGATATTGACGCACATTGCACAGGGACACACTTAAGTAAACGGCGACTGAATCTGCAAAATAACAATCTAGAGCTGAAATGGACAAAGACGAAGCAGACCGGCTGATAGAGAAGGCGAAGCTGTGTTTACGGTCCGGACGGAAAGATCGGGCGCTGCAGCTGCTATATGAAGCCCAGAATATTTACCCCAGCACCAGGGCCAGAGGTAAAATTAGCTACGCACCTTCTGCAATGGCAGCCTGCCTACCTACCTACCACCAGTCAACTACATAATGTGTGCAGGTCCATTCACTGTGCAGCATGTATTCTCTGATTTCAGGATGGATTTGATGATCACTAATGGGGTCAGGTGTAATCGGACTGTTTGCTCAGGCTGAAATTTAAGGGCTGCAAAAGCTCCCCTCCCCCTTACACTTCATTCCCTCTGTGCTATAATGTGTTTCTGTACAGTTGCCTTTAGTAGCTGCATTAGCTGAGCGATGAAGTTTTAATGAAATGCCTTTAGGCCATAAGGAGGTTAAGGAAGATCTTACTCCGGTTTGTCACTTGTTTTTCCTCAATTATAAGATAAACAGAGTTAAAATGAAAACATACCTTAACTTATCATTGACATGTGCCAGATAAATTGACTATGCATAGTGTTTTACTCGCTCAGATTTATCTCAGGCTGACTCATTTTTGCATTAATACAGAAAACATTGGATTAATAATAACAAACCAGTTTTGACCTATTTCAGCAAATATTTTATTCTGTTGTCATGTTGTGTGGCTGATAATAGAGACATTGATAAATATTAGATTAGATCAGATTAATTGTGCATTCTTTAATTGGGAGTCATTACAATAAAATCAGACTTTTTTCTGTTGTGTAAGCCAATAGAGTATGTTTGGTTTGCAATCTGACTAAAATGTCTGGGAAAAATACAAATAAGCCTGCAAATACACCTCCTTATCATAATTATCATCATTCCAACTGTTGTTGTTGTTGTTGTTGTTGTTGTTGTTGTTACAGTGATCTACACTTTATTTATTTATTTATTTATTTATTTATTTATAGAAATTATCTCTCCCAAAGATTAAATGTGCAAAATTTTGCATACTTTACATTCTTTAATAACATGAATTGAAAAACAAATAACATAAGTGCTGGTTACTTGATGTTTCCAATGTATAAGATAAAGTGTTATAAGATATATGTATTGGTTTGTGTACATAGATTTATAAATCTGACACACTAGAAAGAACCTGAAAAGTGAGCATACTGTAATTTGCAGACAGAGTTTTGAAATAGATCTAGTATCTCTGAGACAAATTTTTCTTTTGTGTAATATCCATTCTCTCATTAATTCTCAGAATTCAAGAATTAGTGTGAAAATTAGCCTGCATGGCTAAATCTGGCATATTTGCATGGAACTCCTAATGGTGGTTATGTTTATTAATATGCAGTCCCCTAGTATATGAAAAAATTCACATTCAGTGTATCTTGGAAAGTGCAGCTAACCAGCTTTTTTAACAGAATTTTTCTTTGTTCGTCACTTATGCTCAAAGGTTGTGGGGGCGTTTTACTTGTAGACCAGTGTAATGCTTGTTCACCTGGACTTTTCCCATTAATTCCACATTTATTAGTAATGTGTATTACCAGCAATATGGTATCACACCAGTCTGGAGAAGCCTTTGTCTGCTTCTGATTTAATCCCTGAGCAATGATCAGAAGTTCATAAATGAATAGTTTCAACCATTATGGAGTATTTTACTGACCTCAGTCCCATTTAGTACCTTGGTAGTAATGAGGATAATAGTAATAATAATGATGATAATGAGGTTTCTTTCTATAGTGCCTTTCAAAATTGGTTACAAGGTGCTTTATGAAATAAAATGCTTCACAAAATGAGTACAGCAAATTATAAGTAATTAAAACAAGATCAAATGCACTAAAACAGCAAAGATAAAACAAAGCGAAGAAATAGGGTAAAAAGGAATGTGATTAAATAATTATGCAAATCTGTACAAGTGCATATTTAAAGGCTTTTTAAAATGAGCCACTGTCTCTTCTGACCTGATATTGAGGGGGAGGTTGTTCCTCAGCGTTGGAGCTAGAACAGAAAAAGCACAATCCCCTTTAGATTTCAATCTGAAACCTAGAACTTCTTAAAGCATATGGACTGTGAAGGTGCCCTAACGTCAGCACCAACCTCAATGATGGTAGTTTTACTTATTTTCCTCTATTATCCTTAATAGTCTTTGTATGGGTACTATTCTTAAAATCTGGTTAATATTAAATCTTGTCTCTACTGTATGTGCCACTGGTGTTCAACACAAGCATATCCTTCACCAGCAAAATGTACAGAATAGAAAATATGCACCTTGTTCAACCCGAATTATTAGCTGACATATGATGTTGTGTTCTTGCAGTGCTGATAGATGCCATAGTCAGAAATGGAGGAAGTACAGGTCCAGAAGCAAACCACGTCCCCCCACCATCAGGCTGGAGAGACGAAGACTTTGGAAACAATGAAGGAACTAACACAGGTGGTGACGATAAGAAGAGCTACACAGAGGAGCAGCGCCAAGGTGTTCACAGGTACACATTGACTCCTCTATTTTCAGATGCGTTTTGTACTTCCCAACGGATCAGCCTGGTCGGTGCTGTTATTTTTCTACATCGAACTGAGACTTAGTTTAATAATTTACCTGGTGCTGGTCAGATTTTTTTTTTTACATGTATCCTTTCCTGCAGCAGGGTAGAGTGTTAAAAAGTTAACTTCCAATTGCTAGATTTGAAATAAAAATGAAATTAAAAACTAAAAATGTGCAATAAGACAGAGTAACAGCAAAAAAAACCCTCATCTTTCTCATTTGTGTGGTATTCGCATGTACACGTATAGTACTCTGAATACACCCACGCCCATTTTTGCATTCTGTGTTTTTGCAGCATTGTAATGAGCATGTAACATTTATTTTTAAGACATCTTACTAAAATCATACCAGAAAAGACAGGAAATAGGTACAAAGTATAAAAAAGTTCACAAAAACAGAACTAAATGGCTTCCACAGATGAAAATCTATATCATCAGGAGTGTAACCTCTTTTCCCATCACACAAAGTAGTGCAAACCTTTAAGAAACAGCAGAGGTTTAGTGTAGTATCACATTAGCATGAACACAAGTCACTCTAAATATCTCCCAGTTTGGTCTGAATAATGATCTGTTAATATAGTTTGAATAAATTCTGCGTATTTCAGCTGTACCTTTAATCCTCAGAATGAGAAATGAACATCTAATGATCTTTGTAACCTAAAACAATGAACCTTATGGTGGCCTAAAACAAAAAGGCAACATTTGCTGTTAGACTGTTCTTAATGACTGTAGATTTAACATGATGCTTATGAAGTGGATTCCTCTGTATTTACTCATGTCTGGCTTGGGAAGTGTTCTTCTCTTCTACTCTGGATGTCTGGTTAATTGTAGTTTGATATTCCAGGATAAAGAATTGTAAGGACTTCTATGACATCCTCGGTGTTTCCAAAAATGCCAGTGAGGAAGATTTGAAGAAAGCATATAGGAAGTTAGCCCTCAAGTTTCACCCTGACAAGAATTTTGCCCCAGGAGCAACTGATGCATTCAAAGGTAAAGAATTTGGTCTCCCAGCAAAACTATGATCACTTTACATCTTTATATTCACTGCAGTGTATACAGGGTGTCTGTAAAGTCTCTTTACAATTTAAAGGGGTCTTACTTTGCTAAACTGACTTTTACTAGTCTTTGGTTGATTTATTTATGTCAGGGGTGTCAAACATGCAGCCCGGGGGCCAAATTCAGCCCGCCAAAGGGTCCAGTCCGGCCCTTGTTATGACTTTGTGAAATGCTAAAATTAAAGATATTAACAACCATTTCAGTTCAGAGGCCACAGACAGACCAATTCAATTACAAATGTATCAAATTGGTAAAATACTACAATAATATCCAATAAACACTCACAACTCTGTGAACATGTTCATGTATTTACACCAAAATAAAGTATAATTTTGCAAAATGTGAATAATCTGAAGAAGTATGAACAACCTGAAATGTCTTAAGAGAAGTGCAATTTTAACAATATGATTATCTGTTATTGAATGTTTTGTGTATTTGTAGATCCACTGTGGTCAGTAAGTTATAATGTACCTGTGTAAATGATAAACTGAAACAGAATATTGTCAAAATTTTAAAAAATTTCAGTTTGTCCACATTATCCACATTGTTTTAAAGCATAGTTTGTAGATGTAAACATTTTCATAATGTAATTTTACTTTTTTTGCTCTAAAACATAGAGAAAAGTTTGGAGTTGACATTATTTCTAATTTATTATGTTATTATTTTACTGGTCCAGCCCACTTCAGATCAAATTTGGCTGAATGTGGCCCCCGAACTAAAATCAGTTTGACACCCCTGATTTCTGTATTTGGACCCTAATAGTTTGAAAAGTTTGCATTTGAACCCTCCACGTGCTGCAACGCTGTTTTTATATTCATTTTGGCAAAAGTCAAGTGGATTTCTACAACCTGTTTTAATTCCTGCTTAATTTTTACATCTAGAACTAGTTACATCATGACATTTGCGCATATAAGGTCAATACTTCTGATGAACATTTCTCTGAGTAGGACATAATCGTTTTTCAGCAGTAGCGGTTGTAGTAGAAACTGAAAATATGTCCAAACTTTGAGTCGATTGCCTAACACGTTCAGTTGTTGGTTGTATTAACGAACACAAGTGTCTGAATAGGGGGGGCATAGCCAACAACCTGGAGGGGGTGTGGCATGAAGTAGCTCATTTGCATTTAAAGGCCCATTGCTCAAAATGACTTTTCTCATGTTATTAGTCAGAAACAGGGTTGAAGATTGATCTGTGGAGTTTAATTAATGAAGAATTCAGACCCAAGCAGAGCATTTACAGTTTGTGTAGACCACAGGAAAATGTTTAAAAATGCACAATTCCAGTTAAAAAAAACAGCAAAATATCACTCCTTTAACAAATTTATTACAAAAGCATTGAATTTTTTTTTTTTTTTTGCACGGTGGTGCAGTGGTTAGCACTCGTGCCTCACAGCAAGAAGGTCCTGGGTTCGATTCCCGGGCGGGACCTTGGGA
>JAQQZY010000007.1:19813661-19825534 GCA_030068375.1 Ostorhinchus rueppellii | reverse complement strand
TTGCCCATAGGTGTGAATCTGAGAGTGATTGTTCGTCTCTATATGTCAGCCCTGTGATGAACTGGTGACTTGTCCAGTCACCCTGCCTTCACCCTTAAGTAGCTGGGATAGGCTCCATGCGACCCCCATGACCCGAGTGAGGATAAAGCGGGTATAGAAAATGAATGAATGATTTTTTTTTTTTGCCTCACTTAAGACACCTCCATAGGGGCACCATATAACATAGCCCCATCAATGGTGTCAATTGCATCAGTGATCTTTTACTTAAGGTTCTTGACATCCCATATCTTTGTTTGATGCACAATATTTTTAACACAAGCCCATGGAAAGAAATCCAGAGGAGTTATATCTGGTGAATAAGCTTTCCAGGTAATTGGACCATCCCTTCCAGTCCACCGGTCTGGAAGTGTTTGATTTAGGAACATGCAGTCCCCAAAGTGGTGGTGCACCATCTACCTGGAAAATGATGGTTGGTTGAAGGTCATCCAGTTGTGGTACCACATGTTCAGTCTAAAGACCAAGGCAAACGTTTGCAGTAATTGATCTCTTTTTGAAGAAAAATGGACCAATGATTCAACTGCACATGATATGATTAAGAACTTTGAAACCACTGAGTACATAGAACAAATCGGATTAACGTATCTCATCAATCACTTTTTTCATACATTGCTAAATTGTCAAGAGCCTGTGTAGACACCCTGTATATCCTCCAAGTTTTTTTCTCTCATCTTGGACCTCAATGCTCAACCCTTTGGAAGTCAGAAGAAATGATGGTTTGTTTGTTTTTTTTCTACAGAAACGTTTTCAGTCGGTTGAAATTTTCCATCATAACACTTTATAGTGCATAATCACAGTTAAAAAGGTTTTAAATGTGTCAACAATATAACCCACGGTTTATGGAAAACATGACGAATTTCTCCCTGCGGTGAAATTTTACATTATAAAGCGACTGAACACAGGCTGAAATATGGTGTTCCTGTATATGATTTTAAAAATAACTGCTATTCAGCCTGAAACAAATATTATCTGTGAAGTTTGGATCCAAAATATGCCGTGTTTGCCATGATCACATTTTTTTTTTTTTCTATCCTCCCTCAACAGCAATAGGCAACGCATACGCAGTACTGAGCAACCCAGAGAAGAGGCAGCAGTACGATCAATATGGAGATCAATCCACAGCTACAAGTGCACCCCAACACTCCAGCCATGCCCGTCATGGACACTACCGAAGTTTCCACAGAGATTTTGAGGCTGACATCTCTCCCGAAGAGCTCTTTAACATTTTTTTCGGAGGAAGGTTTCCCACAGGTACATGGCGTTCAGTTGGGGAACGATGTCCAGCAGGATTTCATGTCATGACTGAAAATATCTTTAGTTTTTTAAAATTTATTTCATTCATAAGATAAAAGACAGACAGAAAAACTAAATCTGCTTTTACATGTAGACAAATTGACCACATTACAAGAACAGTCTTATATTTTCTGCTCCTTTTGAACTAAATACTTGTACATTTACAATAGTAATTTCAAACAGAATTGCAAAATCAACCTCTTATTGCAATCTCTTTCTCCACCTACTGCTGCAATTCATTATTTACAAAAAGTGTTTGTTTTTTTTAATCAAACAATTTAATCTTTAATTTCTCATTTTCTGGACAGTATTTTCGAACAGCCAAGCACTTTAGAAGGACAAAACTAAACAAAAATAATTAAATAAGCCTGAAACATGTAAATAATCAAGTAAAATAACATTTTGCATCATTTTAAACATACACATGAACTTAGCAGGTTTTCACATATCAGTACATAACTGAACGATCACAAATAAATCCATAATATACATGAAAAAGAAATGTACACACAAGAAATGTTACATTGTGTACATTCAGATCAGGTCTGTCTGGTATTAGTCACGCTGTTGGCCTGTTATTATTCTGATTAGTCAGGAAGTGGACATTGACATGATGTGAAAGCTTAGATACTACAGAAGTGTGTCTTGTCTCCTTCCAGGAAACGTCCACGTGTACACTAACCAGGGATCCTCCTACTCGCAGTTCTATCAACCTCGTCGTCGACGTACTTATGAGAGGCGCGAGGAGGTGGTGGAGGACAACCAGAGTCAAGTCAGTGACTCACAGTTCCTATTTAAATACACACAACACTATTATGACCTACTTCTGGAGTTATGTCATTATTTTTATATCATTATTTAACTCAAGAGGCATTGATTAACCATTAAAAGACATGTAGTTTGAGAGGTGCATTTTCTTAATTCCACACGTTGCTGTTTTTCATAATGATTTGCCTGTCACTCATTTACTCTCCGCATAACTAGAGTGCCTTTAATGGAGGATGGTGGGGGTTTTTTCCAGCTGAAGTGCTGTTTTTGCTTAGACATGCAGTGTACCATGCAGCCTACGTACAGTATTATATGCTGCCTCATCTGCGCTGATTTCATCTTCCCACAGAACACCTTCACCGCTCTCCTGCAGCTTCTTCCTGTGCTGGTGTTAATCCTCATATCAGTGTTTACTCAGATGATGGCCACTAACCCTCCCTACAGTCTCTTTTATAAACCGTAAGTCTGTTTCATAATCAGCCTGACGACAGTATTGACAAGTTCCCACGTCTTATCATGTTTACTATCATGGTATCGGCAAATAAATTAATATTCTGTATTTCAGGGCCATGGGGCTAGTGGTGTCCAGGGAAACGCAGCACATGGGCGTGCCATATTATGTGGATAAAAGTTTTGAGAAGGAATATCGTGGAGCTGCACTGGATGAGCTGGAGAAAACCATAGAAAGTGACTATATTGAACACCTGCAAAGCAGCTGCTGGAAGGAAAAACAGCAAAGTAAGCAAGAATGGGAAAGTTTCTTATAGTGCATATACTGTAACTGGATGATAGAGGCAAATCTTCATTTTTAAAATACTTTTTTTCATAAGTAAATACACCAGTTTTGATCAAGAAATTGTAGGTGTCTTATGAATATTTGATTATTATATATTTTTGTATACATTTTCTACACATGATGAATCTTCCTATTGATGAAGAAAACTTATTAACCTATTACCTGTTTTGTAACATACTTGTGTAATATTTGGTAATTAGGACTGGGAATCTCAGGGTACCTCACAATATGGTACAATATGTGATACATGGATAGCAACAACGATAATATCTCAATTTGGCGATACTGCGATTATTGATATATTGCTATTGATAATCTACGATATGTCCGTGTGTTTATAGGGTTGTATACGTGGGGGTGCATTCCATAACTACAATAACTATCGTAACCGGCATAAACCAAAGTGAAACTTAACACACTTTGAACATCCGACTCCTGGCTTCTGTTCCTGTGTTGTACACCGGAGCTTACATGAAATTTTTACAACTTCTAACCTATATCCACTGGGCCCCCTCCACCACTCCATGGGCCCCCAGGAGGGCTGAGCCCCATGAATATGTCATGTTTACCCCCCTCCTTTATGGAACCCCAGTGTGACATACAAGACCGTTTCATGAGTCTAATTTTTAACTCATTCAGAAAACATGACATCTCATGTCTCTAAAGTGTGCATGTTTGTCGTGCTGCCCGTGTATCATATTTTTGTGAGACAGGTCTTCTTAAATACACCAAACTCCTTATTCAGCTTTGTCCCATTCACACTATAAAAGCCAAAGTGAGTCCACACTTTTTAAATGATGCCGCTGCATCCTGCAGTTTAACTTCACCGCTAGAGTATTAGCACCTTTGTTTGTTTTTTCTTCTTCTGTGACTTCAGCCCAATTTTCAGCCACTTGCACGAGGAGCATCTCCTGGATGACATGTAAAACTGTGACTCGACTCATTAAGGAGGAAGTGAAAGAAGTTTATAGCAGCTATATTTTAATACTAATTTTAAATATCTGATACATGTTGAGAGTGCATCGATAATCCATCGTAAGATTAAACACCGCATTAGTTCGCCATATCAATATTTTGTCACACTCCTGTTTGTAATATTCACATGGAGCTGATTTAAGTTACATCCAGAAAGGCTGTGACTGCTGTATGCGCCATATGGACAAAAGTACTCAGACACATTGAATTCTGGTTTCATTGCAACCAAGGCTGAGCTAGAAAACAACAAAGAGATGTCATGATATAATTTTGCATTGTGATGAATAGCATTGTAGTAAATATTTATATTTTGTCTCGAGGGTTAATTTTGCTTATACTGTATTACCATCTATCAGTACAAAATGCTTCGAAGCTTCTTTTTTACTTAAATTTACTTTTTAAAAAAAAATTTAATCATTGTACTTTTGTTAAATGTTCTACCTGTAGATTTCTGAAATATGTCATGTTCTACATATAAATACATATTTTAAAGCACATATGGTTTCTTCAACTCACACTCAGGAAGTAAAATCAGCTGTTAACCTTAAATGAAATATTGCTCTGACATTTATTGTAATAGTTATTCACAACTCGTATGAGCATTTTTTTTTTTTTTTTATCATAATATGATTCTAAATCAGCAGGGTTGTCAAGTCTTACCAGCTGCAGGTGTGACGTGTCCTCGTATTTTATTCCATATAATTTACAACATCAAGATGAAAGACAACAGAACCAGATGGCATCCTTTAAAGCAGGGATGAGCAACCTGAAATCTCTTTAGAAAAATAAGTGCAATTTTAACAGTAGTATGTCTCAGTTTACTATTTATACATTATATTACAACTTACAGATCTACAAATACACAAAACATCTAGTAACAGGCAGAAGATTTGTAAAATTCCACTTCATTTCTTTAAGAGATTTCAGTTTGTTTAAATTTGTTCAGGGTATTTACTTTTTTGTGAAAGGATAGTTTGTAAATGTAAACATCTTCATGTAATTTTATTTTTACACGAATACATAGAGAAAACTGTGGAGTTGACATTATTTATAGCTTATTAAGATAGTATTTGACTGGTCTGATCCACTTTAGATTATATTGGTCTGAATGTTGAACCTGAACTAAAATGAGTTTGCCATTCTTCAGTGTTAATATCTTCAGTGTAATTTTTGCATTTCACAAATTCATCCCGGAAGGCCAGATTGGACCTTTTTGTGGGCAGATTGTATGTTTGACACTTGTGCTTTAAAGAATCAGTAAAATCTCAAACTGTGAAAAATGTGGATATAGTAATGGGATATTAGAATTTATTTTAAATATGCAGCTAAAGTAATCCTACTTCAGTCCTTAGAAATTAAACAGAATTCAAGAAAACATGAAAAACTTATACATGAAAAGAAAATATCACTTAATTTGCATATTTGAACATATGACAAGTCCCTTAGAGGCTTTTATACACGTCAGTGGAAACGAATATCCCAGTCCTACAGAGTAATCGTAGTAGACTCATATGATTGCGTTTGTGACGAGCCTGTGTGTAAACAGACGTTCAGGTCCGTGCACTCACTGTTCAGATCATCTGTTTTAGGTGTAAATGTCTAATATAAATACCTGATGTATAGCTTAATGTGTCATTCTGTTTTGCAGAATCAGACTTGGCAAACCTCGGGCAGCTGTACCGAGACGAGCGGTTAAAACAGAAGGCAGAGTCGATGAGGCTGGACAACTGTGAGAAACTGCATCGACTGATCGGGCGTCAAAGAGGCAAATGAAGACAGTTTGAGAGGAGGAGACATTTCTTTGCAGACTCATCTTAAAACTAGACAATAATACCGTTTATTAGAGTGCGTAGTCTATCCAATCTGGCCACTTTTGAAAGAAATCTTTTTTTGGGTACGGTGCAGTGGGAGACAATGCCACTGGAAACAATGTGCCTTCTCTCCTCGTGAATGATAGAAAATAGAGTTGCATGTTAGCTGCCAGCGCCGTCAGCGGTGGTAGCGGCATGGTACAAACTCATTGTGGCAGTGTTGTACAACGTCTCAGAGCCTTTAAACTTTCTTATAGAAACGGCATGACGTGGGGATTCCCTTCGGGGGTTATGAAGGTAGTTGTACGTTCACACATTTGTTCAGGATTTGTGCTTCAGCTGTATTTATTTTCTCAACAGTTTTTGCGTCCTTGCTGAAATTTGAATTTATTTATTTGATAGTTAATAGAGTGAATGTCACTTGAACATCTTGGCTCCTGTTTCTTGTAGGAAATTGTTAAAAACAGTGACTTAAATTACACTGTAGTCTTCTAAGAAAAGCTTCTGTTAAAAGACAGGGGAGCTTTTATTTATTGTGTAAACAAACAAATCAGGCATAAAAACAGATCTGTAACACTTATACTGTGTTTTTTCCGGCTCTATTGCAATAGGAGGTGGAGGAATTGTACTTAAAATAGTTGCATTCTACTGATAAATGTACTATGGTTATACTTGCCAAAATGAAGCGCTGTCCTTCTTTATGCTTCCTGCTTCCCTTGCCCTCCATGTGCACATATGATATGTTCTTTGCACTGATCAGGAGACATGAACTGTTACTAACTGCTTCAGCTGCAGACACTGTACACTATGGTATCTAGAAAATGTGTGTTGTGAGGCCAAGTCCTCAGGAGGGAATTTTGGTTTCTGATAAGGAACAGGTCCACTTCAACCAAAAAGCCCGTTCAGTCCTCCTCTGTTGGCGTTATACCTGATGGATATTGGAGGATTGTGTGTGAGCGATGTCTGTAATGGGATAAATTCACATGCAATACTTTCTGTCCTTGAACCCTGCACAGTTTGTGATGATCTGCTCGTAAAAAAAAAAAAGATTTTCAGCCCAGATTTTTTAGACGTTTTATAAATCCTGCACACTTACTTTATATGGTTGTATTATAAAGCAGACTGTTTCAATGGAAAACCTAATCAAAAAAAAAAAAAGATGTGATGATTTTTAATTATGTTTGGAATACAACTAATTTTCCCCCACTGCTTGTTACAGAATCCAGACTTTTGCTTGTCAAATCGAGTCATTAGAAGGATGATTTGGAGTATTTTAACCCTGTCAGACCCTGATGTTTGTTTTCCTGTGCACTAAGACTGCCAAACTGCCTTAGCTGTTCTCATTCTCAATGTGAAACTTTCAGGTTCATGTAAGCACTTTTTAGTTGACGTTAATTTAACCCTGTGTTAAACATCGTTACTGTTGCATGCATCCCCAGTGAGAGGCCTGAGTGTTTTTATCTCTGTATTTATTTTTAGGGCGAACACATCTTCATTACTGCTAACACTAGATGTCGATAAGAATATTCAGGACCACATGCAAACGTGTTAAAAAAACAAAAAAAAAAACAAACAAAAAAAAAAAAACCTTTACTGTGAAACTCACAAATCAGGTGTTGGTATCATTCATAACATGTGAGCCACAAAGCACTGCGGAATTCAGTTTTCAGCCAAAAACACTAGAGAATTAAAGATGTTACAAGAATATATTTGTCTGATTGATGTGTTTGTTTCTTTTGATCACTCTTACATACAGGTACATTTTTTTACACAAATGACACTGAATATTACTCAACATAATTTTCAGGTATAAATTTAGATACACGGTAAGGTAAAAACTTACACTAAATCCCAATGTGCATCTTGTGCTAAGTAGCACACCGCTCATTGAAGCTTTTTGGTGAAACTTCAATACTTTCCTGCATTTTTCCTTGTGGTAAACATGAAACTTCAGTGTCCTGAATTTCACAAAAGCAAGACTTTATTTAAAAAAAGAAAAAAAGAAGAGATATGAAATGCCAACTATTCACACTTGCAAATGAATATCAAAACATTTTCACTGACTTGTGCACAACTCAATAACAGAACGTTGCTTCTGACTGGGCAGTTCAAACACAGCGAGGTTAGAGTTAGAAAAGGAAAGAGGACAAACAAGAGGACTTCAACAGCAGTAAATAACTATAGCAGTAACAAAACTACTTGTGTTTTGGTATTAATACATACTATGAAACGGAAGAAGCATTTTTAGTGCCCTCTAGTTAGTTTTATTGTTGACATTGTAAGGTTAAAGATCATAACACAGATTAATACAGAGGAGCTGAACTGTGACATTTACTTAAAACACTGAAAATTAGTAAGAAAACGTATATAAGTACTGTTTCACAGGAAGCGTATCCATGGTAAAAATCAATTCAGCACAAACAAAATAACACAATTAAAAATAATTTTAAAAAAACAAAACTTTTTTTTTTTTTTTTTTTATCCACAGTGAAAATGTTGTCTGAAATTAGTATGTGAGCCTGCATATTTCATTTCTGGGCCTTAGGGTATTTAAAAATAAGAAATGAATCACAATCTTTGGCCTGCAGTTTAACAAATTATCGCTGCTTCTTTCCATACTCGTCTTCATTAGTACAACCTGACGTATGTTATAGCAGGCTTAGTTTGCAGCTATGTCTATGAGAGGTTTAACCTAGTCATTTCAATGCCCCTTTGTAATATGGGATTATACTGTATGTAATCCTTGTCTGTGCAGCTGTCTGAAATGAGCTTCTACACATTACAGTCTACCCAGTTAATCTAGAGTGCACTGCACGTTAACACTCATTGTATTTAAAGTGTGCATCCATGCAGCTGACAGGGTCTGAAAAGTATTTCACAGTTCACTTCAACTTCAGGACGCTGTCAAATAAAATCTTCCAAGGCTCATTTCTTCATCTTGAGGTCAGCTTCCATGGCACAACGGCGCCCCCTAGTGCCTCCATCCTATAGTAAAACAGAAGACATTAAGTTTTTAAGTCACTGGGCACTATTTTCAAATTCTGGTCTAACAGTAGGTGGACAAATGAATACTAACAGTAAGATTTGTAGAGAAAAGGAAAGGAAATGAAAGTTTCTGAAGCTGTAGAAAGTTGTACTTACAAAAAGAGAAAGAAGAAAGGCAGGAGAGGACATGGAGACAGTGTCCTGTGAGAGCAAAATGCACATCAGAGCTGGGACTCACAAGTGGACGGAAAGAAGTTTAAAAGATTAAGTGTCATAAACTGATTAGAGGGAAATGTATACTGTATGTATATGAGCTCAATGGATAACAAAGGCTTGTGTGACGATCCAGCTTTACAGGGAGCAGACTTTTAGTTTACAGTCATACCATGAAGCTTTAAATTAATTTTCAACCTTTCAGATGGAATTAGTAGTGTTACTATTATCATCATCATTATTATTATTATTATTATTATTATTATTATTATTATTATTATTATTATTATTATTATTAATAATAATAATAATAATAATAATAATAATCAGCATGCAAAATGACTCCCAAGGCTCTTCTAAATTCCCCATTTTACACCTTCTCGGTTACTTAACTCCTTGATGCTCGATTGCAAATTGAGAGCTATATTGAAGGATGTTACAGTCCCCTCAGTTGCACATAGATCACCAAGAATCAAGGACCGAGGAGGCCAGAGGAGCTATAAGGAGGTACTGCTTTATGAAAGTCTTATTTAAGTCTTTTCAGCATTTGGTCCAATGTGCAGGATGCATATCTGAATTATACAAACCACGGAAGAAGCAAGACTGTAAAAAAAAAAATGTTTTCCTCAGTTTGAAGTTGTTTGTTATTTATGCGTTATTAAAAAATATGACATCCCTACACCACCTACTGACACCTTTATGGCACACTGTGATTTGATTCACAATTTAATCTTAAATTTACCTGCTTGAAATATAGTGGTACATTGTGGTAAAAAAAAACAAAAAAAAACGGATACAATAACAGATACTGATGTCTAAAAAAATGATGTTTACAAGGTGAGGATGTCTCATATTGTGATGTCATATGATTCATCACAAAATGCCAATTCAGTCAATAACTTATGCTAAATTGAATCAATTCAATATGGTTACTTTAATGCAAAACATGTTTGCCATTTTTTTGTCTTGAGATATTTTTCATATTTGCAATGATCTTTTTTTTTTTTTTTAATTGTACTTATTGCCTGATGAACACATTAAAACTGCGTTCAAGGTAGAAGGTAAGACGCAGACATCCTATGCCAAACAGTGAACAGCTCGGCTTCAACTCAACTTTTGATTCATTTTTGATCATTTGTGGTTTTGACAAGGTTCTCTTCTCCAAATTTCATAGCCATCGGTAAATCAGTCGACACATTAAATACCGTCCTTGAAATAAATAAAAACTAGCGGCTCTGAAAGGTAGAAAAGCAACATAGAAACAGAGATACTGTGAGAAATCACTAACAGGAAAGTACATCGACCTTAGAGATAATGGGCTAAAACGCTTAGAACCTCTGGTACAATCCTTTGACCCAGCAGAATCAGATGTATTACAGAGAACCAGAGTAAAAGGACAATACCAGTGGTTCTCTATGTTTTCCCCCATTATCCACAAATACTGTCTGTGCTTTTCATGATTGCCTTCCATTTCCAAAGCATACCATAAATTTCAAGATGAATTTCCTGTCTTCTAATGAACTTTTTTAATGTTTGAGATAAATAACAGCCACATTCATCGAGATCATCTACCATATTTAATCTAAATCTGATGGCATGCTTTGTAAAATGGCCACTGATCTTAACTACGACTGTCTTCTACCTTTAAGTCAGACTGTTTTCTCACCCTTGTCTCTTCTTCTGAACTCTGCTTTTGTCAAAACTCTAGTGAAGCACCTTGTCAGTAGAGTCCTGTTTGCGTGTGCTCTCACGGCCCCTCAGGCTCTTGGCGCTGATACCAGACTCAGATGTCTCCATGATGAGCTGGGTTGCGAGAAACTGCTGGACCTGCTCCAGGACGTCGCGCTGCATCTCCAGGGCCATGTGGTAAACGTCATGATCGAGGCTGTTGTACATGACCGCATTCTGAAACATCAGCATGATGTCCCGCTGGAACTCAGCCGTGGTCCGTATCAATCCGGTCTCAATGTTCTTCTTTATCGTGGCCAAGTCCATGGGCCTGTAAATCCACAGCGCACACATGGGTTTAAGAGAGTAGGCTTCATGTCAGAAAATCCATGATGGTATGTATGAAAAAAATATGCCCACACTACATATGTTCTTCTGGCCATACCTGTGCACAATACTGTGGTATCCGGGTGCAATTTCATCGGTTACTGGCTGCAGGAAGACATTTGCATACCTACAACCAATACACAATAATAACTTTTGTTTTAGTAAAGCTTCAGATAATTCAGGAACTAAATAAGACACCTAAGGTTCAGCGTCACTATCTGGATGTTCACATTCCAACCTGTGATTGGCTGCTGCTCGCCACACCAGCATAATGGCTTTCTTCCAGATCTTTTGTGCTTGTAAAGCTTCCTGATCTTCACTGCACATAGAGCTGCATAAGCCAGTGAGAAAAAAATGTACATGAGGGTGGACAACAGTGGCGATGGCATGTGTTTGATGCCAACATAAAGCATACTGAAACCACGAGTTACATGGCAGAATGACAAAACCACAAACCAGAATTTCACAGATTCAACCAAAGTTCACCAGGGAAAATGTATAAATCTGTACTCTGTTATAAAAATCCACTCTTATATTTTCACAGATGGATTTAGAATTTGTGCTGACATATTTGTAACACCTACCAACTTTTGTAACTTGATGAATTTGGAAAAACATTTCCAGATTTTGAGAACTTACAGAAGTTAAAGGATCAATAGCTCATAAGCTAAACATTTGTTACAACAGAAACAATGGCTCTTTCAAACTGTGTACAGCAGTTTGATAAAGGTAAGAAGGAAAATCAAGTCCCTTATGAACACTGATTCTGTTCAGGAAAATGACAAATGAAAATCAAATCACTATTTTATGGTCATTTCCAGGCTTTTAGGCAGGATTTTTTTTTAGGGCGTCTAACTCAGACATCTGGTTTTGTCGGAGCGGGGGGGGGCGGTTTTGTCGGGGGGGGGGGGGTCCGAGCG
>JAQQZY010000007.1:19776695-19809422 GCA_030068375.1 Ostorhinchus rueppellii | reverse complement strand
CCCCCCCCCCCCCCCCCCCCCCGCAAGTTGAGAAGTACTGGTGCACACCAAAGATTTTGCACATTCAGACAGACAGACAGATGAACAACCCTCGGCAAGGGCCGAGGGTAAAAATGATAAGCACCTGTAGAGACAGGTAGGCTAGGTGAGGTTCCTGATCCTGTCATGTGACCAGCAGAGAGATCACCTTCCCCAATCTGGAATAAAAACACACAGGAACATGTTAACTTATATTTTCCATTTGCAGTCTTTATATTATTTGTGTTCAAGAAAGAGGTCAACAACCTGGAAAACCTGGAAATGCTGATTCATACACAGTAATACACTGCCGTCTGTCAATATGTTTCCACATTCACTAACAACACAACAACAGATAACAGATATATGCCTGCCAGTCCATTAGGCATACCAGTCTGGAATTTGCAGGCAAGATAGTGCCTTTCTTCAGTAACTCAGACAGGAGTGGAGATGGCGGTGGTGTTGCCTTCTGATTCAAGAGCTTCTTTTGTGTGGAGTCATCCAGGAGTGTCCCATGGCTGATGTCTTCGCTAGCTCCGGGAGATTCAGCCAAAGGTATTAACCTGGCTGATCCTGAAGCCTGGTGACAGACACAAGTAAACAGTAGGGCTGTGGGTGGAGGTGCTTTATGTTACAGTACCATACCAATCCAAAAATACTTCAAATGATCAACCTCTAAACAGTTCTGTTAACAGTCAGGATAGATCATGTGGAAGATCATTAATCAAGTCAGTGCTGGTCTACATAGTTAAGATAGTGTGAGGCATTTAATCTATAAAAGTCAAACATTAATACCTTAATCAAGTCCTTGCTACCACAGGAACTCATGGCCATAGCCTGAGGTTTGGTTTAGCTGACTTTTTCCTATAATTTTGCATGTTAATATAAAACATTAAAACATTCATAGCTATACATTAATCGAGCCCTTTCCATCAGGGTGATATGGCCATAGCCCGAGGTTTGGTTGCGATTGTTTTTCTTATTGAATCATAACTTGGCACAAACTGGCTGATCTGCAGAAAACCTGACAAGAAAACTTTGATCCTGAACAAAAACACAAGTTTTTAAAAATTTTGGAATGTCCCACATGATGATATGGTTACTAAAAGGTAATGTAGGCCTCTGACTTACATTTTTAGTAGACACAAGATCCAGTGTCAAGCATTCGAGTGAGTCACCTGGTGAGAACTCCTGGCTTGGAGAACCACAGCCAGTGGGTGAATGCATGGTGACGCCTGGCACTCGCTTAGGAGTGCTCTTTGCCACCTGTCTGGCTGAAAGTGAGACAACATAGAGAGAATGTTGTAATTTCTTTTACTCAAATAAAAACTGTGTGTTGTTTTTCAAGAAGAATTTATCCTTTTAATTTTGTTTTGGACAGAATTTTTGCTCAAAAATCCTTTTAATGTTAATTTCTTCTCCCAAACTGCCCAGTTTAAAGTGAAGTAGTACCCTGATATGCTGCATCTGTGCTCTTTCTTTTTGTCTCTGCTTCTTCTTCTTCCTGTTTCTTCTTTCTGGGGAACAATCACCCACATCTAATATTAAAACTAAATTTTGTGAACAGAAAAAACACGTCACCATTACTTAAAGACATCCCACAGACAGGTTGTTTCTTACTGAAGAATTTCTTCCCATAAATCTTCTAGCTTGGAATCTAAGTGGCCAGCTTGGATCAGTTCAGCCTCTCTCTTCAGCTTCCTATAAAAACAAAAATCCACATCTCTTATTGCTTTCCCATCTTTGTTTTTGTGTTTATACTATTGAAAATGAATCCTTACCTGTGCTTCTCCTGTGTCTCTTTGATCAACTTTTTTAGTTCTTCAATCCTCTCAGCTGTGAGCCTGCGGACTATCAGATCCTCCACTGTCTCCACAACTTCTCCTTTCTCACCACGTTTCCGCCTATGGAAACAAGTAAATTAAAATTAAAATTAACATTCTGAGCACTGCGGTGTTTTATATACTCCCAGTGCATTTACCAAACAATATACTGCATGATTGCAATTCTACAGCTAGTAAATTCAGAACTTACTTGGGAGCTTCGGTTGTTTCCAACAGCTCAGAATATTTTGAGGCACAGTGCTGTGGAAGTGGCCAAAAGAGCAATGAAGGAAAACAAAATGATTAAATATAACAAAGCAAAAGCAATAAAGATGATCATGAATTCAGCTTCTGTACGTAGTGAGCTCTGAATGTGTCGTACCTTTTGAGAGAACCAGTCAGGTGGTCTACCTGTTTCTGCAAATGGTTTGATGGCTCGACTGACAGAGACCCTGTAAAAGTTTAAAAGTCATTTCAGGATGAAAAATCTGAACTGACCTCCTCTTCCTTGTGTAACTGATATGAAAAATTTTGATCTTTGTAGATTTAAAGCTATATACTGAAGTTCAATATGATGTAAAATCAGGTTAACTGTTCATGTAGTTTAATATGGTTGATTTAACATTACGAAAGAAAGCACACATGCAGAAAGAGGTTGTTCTTGTTTATCCAGCTCCAATTATGAAAACAGGGCATCATTCTACTTCTACTTTGGCAGAGACAATACATGTTATTGATGTTGTTATTACAAATTTAATTACTTAGTACAGCAGTTGCACAAACACATGAACAAATATGTTCTTGGTGACAGTCTCTTAAAAATAAATACCTAATGAATATTTAGAATAAAATGACTAAATTAAGAGGAATATATCCAGTAATATTTCACTTTATCTGTTAAATGCATTTATGCATAATTATGGAACAGATTAGTCATCATACATTCATAACTGAGTCATGAATATTCTCTGTTCATGTTTAAGATTATCGTTGCCTGTAATGCATTACAGTGTGCATTACACAAAAGGCAGAAAAACATCCTCCTCTTTGTGGGAATCACAAAGTTGTACCCATGTATACTTAGACAAATTAAACTTGTGTGTATCTTGTAAGGTGAGAGAGTAGGCTACTGCTAGAGGGGGAACACTACTAAAAAGCCATTGTGTCTGATAGTATCATATCATTAAAAAGGCAAAGAATGAATGAATGAACGTGTTAAACCTTAAACTATCATGTAGGCCTAGCAGATCTATCACCTTCAAAGTGGCCATTTAAGACTACAAAACTACAGATTAAAAAAAATCACATACAATCAGAATATTACATTTGAAAGAAAGCAAATAAACACAGTACCAGTTCTGATCTCCACTCTTCATGACAGATGTGGCCAAACACAACTTCTCCCTGACTGACCATGGCTCTGTTGGTCCAATAACCACAAGCTTGTGTTCTGCAAATGTGGAAAAACACGGACAAATGATACATAATGCAAGATATTAATGCAAGGTACTCCTCAAGCCCTGTCTCAGGCCTTGACTGTTTTCTTAATGACTTGGGCTTGTCTTTGTAAGCAGTTCCCTCAGCACAGAGAGCTGTCAGGACTCAGCCCACATAAAGCGTGTCTTACTGATAATTAGGAAGCAGCACTAGTGTAAACAAAGCTGTCAAGTCGTGATGACACTGATCAGATCCTCAGACTCTCCTGCAGGGAGCGGACGCAGCCATGCAGGAAGTTGTTAGTAACATTAAAAGAGCACGATATAGTGGCTGCTAACGGATAGCATGTCATGACATTTGCTATGTACCGACGTTACTCACTTCCAATCCCACTCGCCATCTTCCTGTCATCCAGATCTCCCATACATCATGGTAGATAGAAATCCAGCACTAATGCTGGCGAGATATGTGCGCGGTGACTAAATGAAATGATGGTTATTCACATCAAAAGCATTTCAGTATTTTTCTGTCTAACGTTAGCTAGCACACTGAATCTCCGTCGTCCTTTAAAGTCACAGTCTTGGATGTATTAGCAATTGGAAATTAAAGATTAACGCTAAATGGCTAGCCCAAACGATACAGGTCTTTCTCAGTAAATTGTCGATTAATTTCCCGAAGACGTCTGAAGGAAAGCCTTTCCTTCAGCTGACATGCAAAAGAGACATTTTAGCTAACTGTAGTCTCTAACGTCATTTATCACTTTGGCTAACTCATGTTCATACACGCCCACCACAGGAGAATGGTACGACCCTGCTCACAATCCGAAAAATACTGATAAACCACTAGGGTTCTACCAACACCACTATTTTATCATTATTACTGCGATGAACCACCAGATACTTTTAAAACATCTGACTAATTGGCCAATATTGACAATATTAAAGTTAGCTACAGGTAGCCAACGTTCTGTCATTAATCACATAGGCTAAGCTAATTCCTTTATTTATAACATCAGAATACATTTATAAAATGGATGCTATCACTGAGCTTATAAAGCAGTATTTAGGACGGTTTTAGTTGCTTAAGGGGAAGTAACACAGAGCAGTAATATTTATTTATTTATTTGTTTTCATATGTGAATCATAATTTTCCATATCTTCGAGACCTAGGAAAGTCAAAATTTTAGCTTTTTATATTTATTTATTTTTCATTTGTGCATCAAATATCCTCTTGAAGCCTAGGAAAGTAAAAAAAAAAAAAAAAAAATTGAGCTTTTTGTATTTATTTTATTTTATAATTATTATTTTTTACATTGACTGATAACAGTATGTTGGGGGGTTTTTTTGTTTTTTTTTCAGACACTTTTTTTTCTGGGTCTCAGGAGGATATTCCTGTGTAAATTCAACCACCTACAGCCTACCTGTTATTACTGCTAGATATAACAGACTACCAAGAAATAAATAACATTTGTCTACAATTTTGGAGGGAAATTATCTGTTTTAGAGATAAAATGTGGTAAATCTTACATACTTTGATAAGATGAATTAAAAAATAAATAGTAAATGTGCTGGTTGGCTACTGTTTTCAAGATAAATGATAAAGTGTTACTACATATGTACATAGGTTTATATAATAGATTTATCAGTGTAATACTTGAAGGAATGTGAAAAGTGAATGTATTCTAATTCCTTTGAAGTAAAACTTATCCTCTTATTAATTCATAGATCATTGAATTGGATACTGTGTCTTGAAAACTACAGAAAACTAGCACTTTTTACTGAATTTTTCTCCATTCGTGACTCGCATTTTGGAAAGTTTATTAACTGCTTTTCTGGAAGCATTTTTCCTCATAGGGATTTTGTCCTCCTTTCTGCTTCTGTCACGAAACACTTTTGAAGAATGCATTTGTCGGCTGTCTGGCTGGATGGTTGAGCTCCATATCAGTCAGATTTAGCAGATCCACACATTTGTAGATTCTCCTTAAATGCGCCTTAAAATTATGTAACATCATTCAAGCTGAATCACTTGTACTTTTGGCCCCTCAGAGACATCAGGTGAAACAACAGCCCTTCCTACTCATATGGTCCCGTGTCCTCCACAGAGTGAGACCAATTACTACTGGGAAACAAATGCTAATGATGCACTTGACATTTCACTCCACAACACTGCACTTTGCCTCCTGCTGCTGTGTGGCATAACTGTCAGCTCTGCAGGAAAGACTGGCAGCCCGTGAAGGATAACAGACAAAAGCTCTATTGTCTTAAAAATATTTCATTCATTCATCATCAAGTCCACATAGTGTGTTATCTAATGTTCTTTTGTGTTTGGTGTAAGAAAAGAAGTAAGCTTTTAGGGGCACGTTTGGACTTTGATAAGACTTGCTCCATTCAGCTGGGACAATGAGTCGAAGCTGAACCCATCTACTTTTCAGGCTTTAAAAGCAGTTTCTACATCAGATAAAGCAGCTGTCAGTGGAAATGAAACACATCTATATTGCTAAGGATGACTTTTAAAGCCTATTGCATATTGCTTAGCTGAATGATTTAAAATGTGAATTTCAACCAGAAGAATTAATTATAGTCACGGAAAACAACTCTGCCTTTTCTCATGGGAGCTTCCTCATTACAGTCTTTATAGGCCGACAGGTGAAGCTGCAACCTGTGGTAACATTGTGGCCTCTCTATTTTGCAAAATATGAAAAATCCCATTCCTATTAATATGTCCATAAGCAATATGATTTACATGTTTATCTTGCTTTCTTCAGGCTTTCCAATAATTGCTTTTAATGATCATCTCAGAGTGCAGTTTCCTGTATTATCGAAGGTAAGTGAGTGATACAGACTCTAGAGATGAAGGTCACACCACATGTTGCCTTTATTAACCGCAGTACTGAGCTCATCCTGGGGGCAGACCCACAGCTAATTATTTGAAGGAGGTAACCTATTGAAGCTGCTCATCCTTCCTATTCATCTCATTTCATGTATTGCTGTAAGTTAGTGTTGAGGACCTCGTTGGAGATACACAGACTTTAACTCCAGGAGCTCAGCAGTTGATGACGGTGTTGTGGTGAGTTTGTTTTTCAATAATATAAGACTGGAAAAAATGAAATGTTTTTGGTTTTTTTTCATAAAAATTTTTAGTAAATGTGCGTACACTGTTGTCCATAAAGTTGGAATAATTTTGTTTGCAGACATGTTACTTTTTTATTATTATTTATACACATCAGTAATCACCTTTGACATGGTGTGATGATTACATATAAAGTCATTTTTCTATCAGACATAAATCACATTCTGACAATCATTTTTTAAGAGGAGATAAACAGATTTTATTCCAACTTTATGGCCAATAATTTAGATCTTATAAGTTATCAGAGCATAATTTTGTATGAGGCTATAAACATTTTATAACCCTCATTGGTGTTGTAATTATATATATTCAAGATTCAAGATATACATAGCTTATTATGATATTATAAAGTATATCATTGTATATATCCTCCCAAGACCCAGCAATGCATTTTTTCAAACAACACTCCATAAAAAAAATACTATTAAAAAAAAAACAAAAAAAAAACTGTTGCATCATGATGTTCTAATCTTGGCAATTATTTAATGTAAAAAAAAAGTTCAACACTTTCATTTACTGGGTCTCAGGAGAATGTAATAAATGTGTTAATTTATGAATGTACAAATTAATAAATATATACTGAGTGTTGACTTTTGCACTCAAACAACAAAAATACTGATCCTTATTCATCTTACACGCTCTCACCAGTTTAATATTTATGACTTAGGAGCCCAAAATGAGTTTATAAAGTATTATGTGGAGTAGAAAGTATTAATAAAAGTTGTGCATCTGTTATATGGCTGTTATATGACAAACACAAGAGCAATGTGTTAGTGTGGGAGATGTGGGTTAGGTGTATTTACATTCTCCATTATCGGATCCCCCCCCCGGGGAGTGCTGCTTAACCTCCCCCTCCCCTGGCCTCCTTCTCCTTTGAGACCCCACCGGTGCCACTTGCAGCTGAGACCCAGGGAGCAGAATTAATAAGCAAACTGAAACTGACTCTAACTACATGATGGACACCTTCAACAAACTGCCATTTGTCACATGTTGCTTGCTGTTTCCCGTTGAGTGATGCACTGGTTCTACCATTTTATTTCTTTTCCCTTGATTCTGGTTTTAATAAATATGTGATAAATATATGATGCTTGATGATCGCAGGAAACTGGCAGGATGTCAAACAACATGGCCAAAATTGCAGATGCCAGAAAAACAGTAGAACAACTGAAGCTGGAGGTCAACATTGAAAGGATGCTGGTGAGTTATAGAAACTCAGAGGAGAATCACAATTTGGATCACTTCAGATCATAAGACAGAAAAATATGTTTTAATGATGAAAAAATGTTAAAAGTTTATGTCCTGAACCTGCTCTATGAAAGGTCAGACTGGGGTGAATTAATGCAACATTTGCTGAATGGTAGATTTAACAAATGTTAATTAAGTTGAATTAATTATTAATAACTAATATATAATTGATTATTTCAGTCAATTAATGATTGATTTGGACTGAGTGGGGAAAAAAATCAAACTTCATCAAATTCAAACTTATATGTTTCCATTTCCTTACTATTTCAGAATTAAACAACAAATTAAAGAGATTAATATATTCTGCTTCTTTTAAAGTCACTGATTTTAAACGTTTGGAATTTTCACCAAATTAAGTAGCATTTTTGTCTGTAAAAAAAAACAAAAGTCAAAGTGATTTCCATACATTGTGTTTATTCATTATAAACAATTTAGATGATTTATAAAAACTGTTTGAAAACTAAGAGATGTTATGGAGTAGAGTGGACAAACACTGTGGCAACAACATCACATGGAATTGAACATTTCTTGAGATTTCTTTTTTCTTCATTTCTTTATTAAAATGTTCTTAAATTATATTTAGCTCCACCATCGGTTTGTTTGTTTGTTTGTTTGTTTGATTGCTTGTTTGTTTGTTTGTGTTCAAAATAACTGGAAAAGTTCTGAACAGATTTGGATGAAATTTTCAGGAATTGTTAGAAATGGGACGAGGAACAAGTGATTCAATTTTGGTGGTGATCCAGATCACCTTCTGGATCCAGGAATTTTTTTTAAAGGTGTCTTTTTCATTGGGCGATAGGGCATGATGGCACTGATCCGCATATGAGGTCATTCGGTGCCATCTAGTGGAGGAAAGTATAAACACTACCTTGGTGGAGGTCTGCACGCTTCGAGGGCTTTTCTAGTTAATGATGATTTTTTTTTTTTTTGTGAAATGTTTAGTAAAACTATTTCTTTCACATACATTTAACAATTCTTATTTTACTCTTGTGAAAGTAATATTGTGTCAAGAGTCAAGTACATGTTATGAACATTTTCAAAGTACATTTTAATATATATCTTAAAACTGCAGATCTTCTCAATAACATCACTTTGATGGTATTTCTTCTTAATAACCAATGACTATGTTTCTGTTATTAGTTCATTACTTCGTGATGAGAAATGAAGAACTAATATAAAGTGTGTTGAAAGACATTAGGCTACTGTGGATCGATAAACACCATTCTTCCAAAACATATTCCCTCATCTGGTGTTTTGATGTTGATATGGCAGAGTTTTAACTAATATATCAGTCTAAAGCAGGGGTGTCAACCTCAGTTTAGTTCAAGGGCCACATTCAATGAAACTTGGTCTGAAGTGGGCTGGACCAATGAAATAATAACATAATAATATAGAAATAATATCAACTCCAAACTTTTCTCTATGTTTTAGAGCAAAAAAAAAAAAAAAGGAAAATTAAACAATGAAAATGCTTACATCTACAAACTCTCCTTTCAAACAATGTAAGGAACATGAACTAACTGAAAAATAAGTATAATTTTAACAATATTCTGCTTAAGTTTATCATTTCCACATGTTCATTCTAACTTAAAGACACAGTGGACCTATAAAACATTTAATAACAGGAAGAGTATTGTTAAAATTGTATTTACTTTCCATAAGACATTTATATTTGTTCAGATTATTTAAATTTTTTGTGAAATTATACTTTGTTTTAGCGTCAATACATGAAATCATTTAGATTTACAAAGAGAAAAATGTTATTATGATAGTATTTTACTTTTCTGACCCACTTCAGATTGAATTGGAATGATTGTTAATATCTTAATATCTATTTTTGCATTTCATAAATTCCTCCCAGGGGCGGGACTGGACCCTTTGCTGGCCAGATTTGGCCCCCGGGCCGCATGTTTGACACCTGTGGTCTAAAGTGTCCCATAGGTATTGAGCTGGGTTAAGAGCTGATGAAGGCCATAGCACAGGATTTTATTCTCATCAGTTCAATCAGTAAGAGAACACTACAACCAGGTCTTTCCTTTAACTTGTCATCTGTATGAGCCCATCCAGTTGTTGTTGTTTTTTCAATTACTATTTTTACACATTTGACTAGACTGAAAGTAAGTTCTAATTTTGGGTTTCACTCAAAGGTAAAAATAGTCGTAACATGAGCGTGTTTATCCTTTTATCATTTTGTGCAGGTATCCAAAGCAGCGGCTGAGTTGATGGCCTACTGTGAAACTCATGCCAAAGAGGACCCGCTTGTGACACCAGTGCCGTCTTCTGAGAACCCATTTCGAGAGAAGAAGTTGTTCTGTGAAATACTTTAACCATCAAATGTACAAGACGAATGCCTTTAACCCCTTTAGCTACTGTAGTTCAATATCAGCTGTAATAATAAATTCTACATTGTATTTCTTTTTGTTTTAATATTGTCTTTGCAATGTTTTTATAAAACATAATTTTGCCATGTTTTATGTAGCTTGTAATGTGATTATCACTATTATATGACGGTAATGGCAATAAAGTTTTTTCTTGTTGAAAATGAGTGCAAAGGTTGTTTTTACAAGCGGAGCTGCAGCCTCACCATATGCACACACACACAGATTGCATCTCTGCTTATATATTAACTAGTACAGGACCTACATTTACTCTGATATTTGAAGCAGTGTGAGTATTAATAGACAAAATAATTACAGTATGTATCTATTTTTTGTGTTTTCCTCATTCATTCATCTTCTATATCTGCTTTATCCTCACTAGGGTCACATGGAGCCTATCCCAGCAACTTAAGGGCGAAGGCGGGGTACACCCTGGACAAGTTGCCAGTTCATCACAGGGCTGACATATAGAGACAAACAATCACACCTATGGGCAATTTAGATTAGCTGATTAACCTATCAGTGCATTGTGTGAGGAAATCCGAGCACCCAGAGAAAACCCACGCAGACACAGGGAGAACATGCAAACTCCACATAGAAAGGTCCCAAGGTCCCACCCGGGAATCGAACCCGGGTTCTTGTTGTGAGGCACGAGTGATAACCACTGCCCCACCGTGTCGCCCCCTGTGTTTTCCTCTACATCTTGTGTTTGTATTACATCATATTTTTGCAGCAATCTAAGACAAAAACCAAACAAAAGAAAAACTCTGTAAAAGAACATGTGCAGATGATAAATTACCAGGTTTTATGTTTGCATCTGAATAAACAGCAGGATGTTCAGTCAGGTATTGTTTAGTTTCCTGAATGTCAAGGCTGTTCCCAGGTGGGTGTCTCTTTGTCACAGGAGCCAATGCAAATGATGGGTGGGGTCATGTGACACGTCAGACCAGGTTAGAAGCGCAGACAACAGGTGCACACAATCTACACAGACTGGAGTGCTCTCACTGACAGCTGCAGTATTCACAGATTTCCTCAAATTGTAGGAATTAGGCGTGGGGAAAAAAATAAGGTATGTAAATCCTGTTATTCTGTTTGACCTATTCTAAACTGCAGGTTATACAGTGATTCTACTTTAAATATGTTATGTAGTTAAAAAGGTCTGTTTAGGTTATTTCTGTTCATCTGTTAAATCAGAGGTAACATATGCACATGACAGTTCCACAGGCTTTTATTATTTCATACAAAGGTACAGGAAGGTACAAAAATGACTGTATATTCACCCATAATACAACCTGATAATGTATATAGAGAGGAGTATGTTGTAAAGTGCTGAAGGGAACTTAAATATGCATGCTTGTATCAAGTCAAACAGGGCTAGTCAAGAAAAACTTGTCCGACTCATCGTGCGTGACTAAACACACCCATTCTTCAAGGACAGCAGGAAGGAGAGAAACCGCACAAGCCAATATTTGACCAAATATAAAACTAAAGCATCTTATTTCATAATTAAATGCCTTAGAATCACAGTGTTTGCAGTAGTTTTGTGTTACTATTCACACAAACGTTACAGTCAAACCACTGATGGTGGAATAAGCACTGGCTGATAAACATGAGCTTTCATTTTATTCTTGCAGCCAGTGTCACGTTACAGACTGTTTTGAATGTAGGTGTCCAACGTGATCATTTTCCAAATCGCTACCATGCACATGGCTTGAATTTCATTTTTGCAAGACAAATGACTCAGTACTATTTGAATAAATGGGAATACTTTTTACGACCTGCTCCAAAGAGATGAAACGCTAGATACTGAACCAAGTAGACTCATAGAATTACTGTATAGGTGTTTGGAAACTGAGAAGTTAAAGTGCTATAAAAATATATAATAATGAGACACAAATACTACTGTAGCCAAAGTATTTGTCCCTTAAACAATAACCTTTTACACTCTACAAACTCATGCTGATATATACTGTATCTGTTTATATCAGCACTGCATATGCCTTATTCAAAGAAGTCTTGCACAGAAATTATGCTTATTTATTCATTTTGCACTGGTATTTGTTACGTGTCGTATGATTTCTGTGATTTTATGACATACATTGAACAACTAACAGTAAACGTGTCAGACTGGACTTTAACCCCATAGCTGAGTCCAATTTTAAAGCAATAAAATATGGTTGTATAATAAACATCGTTTTTCCCTGTTGGTAGTGATTTCTAACAGGTATTTGTCATGTTTTTAGGTCTTAGGATGGCCAACTTTGGAGGACATGCCATTCCTGGTTCTTTTTTTCTCCTCTATGGCTTTTGGCTGACAGTCAAACACATCCTCCATCACTACTGGAGGACAAACCAGCCCAAAGGAAAACAAGTAAAGCCTCCTTTCCTTATAAAGATGGAGTACTTTGAGGGAGGATTACAAATCTTCGCCTCGTTTGTTGGTCAGTGTTGTTCTTGAATGATCTGCATCACTTCACTTTTACTTAAACTCTGTCTTCGTTCATCTAATTCTCTTGTTGGTGTCTTAACTCAGGTATGATGGTTGAACAGTTTGTGGTGGATGGCCCTCATGCCCACCTTTATGATGCATCGACACACTCGTGGGTCAAACTCATGAACTGGCAGCACAGCACAATGTATCTGTTCTTTGGGATCTCTGGAATAGCACTGGTTGCCTCTACGTCATCCAAACTGGTGCCAGTTGGTGTTGACCGCCTTGCTCTATCCCTGGCTCTCTTTGTGGAAGGTTAGCTGTGCAAAATGCTACAAAAAACCCCCCATAAATGCGTCCCGTTGATGTACTGCACATTTCAGCTGTTTGTCTCCTGTCTGGCCTGTAGGGTTCCTCTTCTACTACCATGTGCACAGTCGGCCTCCTCTGGATGCTCATATCCACTCGCTGCTGCTGGTGGCTGTGTTTGGGGGATCAGCCAGCACCATGTTAGAGGTGTTCATGAGAGATAACATTATCCTGGAGCTGCTCGGTGCATGTCTATTCATCCTGCAGGGCTCATGGTTCTACCAGGTGAAGAGCAAAATGCTGTCATTTATTGAACATGGATGTAAAAGCATCTGAAGAGTTTCTACAGGTTTCACTAGAACAGCTTTTAAGACTTTTTTTTTTTTTTTTTTTTTAATTATCATTATGAATGCACTTTAAGACCCATTTCATATCTCATCGCACAGAAGCCAAATGCCAAAAGTTATATTTAAGAACTCTGAGGTCGAAAATTTCAATGACTCATTTTATCTTGTAGGAAATACACCACCATATGACTTTTTCACCTTTGTTACACTGTTTGTCCCCTCAGATTGGATTTGTACTATACCCATTACGAGGACCACAGTGGGATTTGACACTACATGACAACATCATGTTCGTCACAATGTGTTTCTGCTGGCATTTAGCCGTGGCCCTGCTCTTAGTCGCCAGCACCTCTTGTTTGGTTTGGTTGTAAGTATACCATCTTTTATACTATCTATACTAACGTTACAACTGCATCCTATTAATAAAACACATAAAAAGGTAGTTATATGGTGAAACTACATTTGCAATGCTTCATTATTGGTTCACACATTCTTGTTGGCTCATTTTTGCAATAATTATTAAATGATTTGTTTAATGGGTCACTTATTCCTGGATTCTCACTACTGTTTCACTAAACTTGGCACAATGAGCATGTGCACAGCGGTAAACTGGATTTATAGCTTTATTGATTTGTCTTTTTTCGATTTTGCACTTCTTTTGCTCTTGTGTGCTTTTGTACTTAACTGCTGTAAACCTCGAATTTCCCGTAGTGGAATTAATAGTCTTATCTTTTATGAACCATAAACTGACAGGTAGTAGCAGTTATCTGCAAGTCAATTAACTATTTTGGAAAATTAAAAACAAAATTCATCATTTCATGTTTCTTTTCTTTTCTTATTATTTTTTTAACCCCTAAAAGAAATAATCACCTGTGGGTTCGATCAAGCCAAAGTGAATAACATGAAAAAGTAAATTTGCAGACATCATTTATCAAGTGGGTTTATTTTGTAGCTAAAGCTCTCTATTTTGTGGAACTGTGATCCTTTTTAAAACACTACTTACACAGTACAGGAGAAGCTCCAAACCTTCTGCTAAGCTGCATTAAATTAACAAAAACACATGCAAAAGACTGTCTATTACTTTGGGAAATTGAAATTCTGAATGATGTTTGTGAATTCATACACTGGTCACATTTTAAAAAGACCATCTGTGAACTGTTACTGAGAAATGACTTATTTGTAATGTACCTATATCAGTATGGACCGCAAGTTGTAAATAACACTGTTGGTATTAAATACATTAAATAAAGCATGTGATTATATCTGGCTTGTTTTTAAAAAAAGTCAATATTTTAGGTGATGCATATGATAGTTGTCCGCGTGTTATCACATTCTCATGTCAATAAAACTGAGAATTTTCAACATTTTACTCCAAAATGTATTTTCAGCATAGTTGAACACAATTTCTAAAAGGTTTTGTTCTACTTCGTATCAGTGTCTGTCGAACTGCACGTTTTGAATGTTTGCACACAGCTTAAAAATGGGACCATTTCAAGTCCACGTTACCAAGCAGTGTTTTGACATTTTTCACCTAAAAATTTTATCACCCCAAATTTTGTTAAACACCTACTCAAATATGTATAATACATGCATATAAGTTGCTCTGCTTACATCACAGACTGTTAAACACCGTATGTGTCCACGTGTTACTGCTTGATCGGACCCTTGTGTTTAGACACCCAGTTTTTATCAGCAACAAACAGTCTTGTTTACATTCAACAGTGAAAAAGCCCTGCAACCTCAACTCATACTTGCTGTGTAAATGTATTTTTTGGCTTGAGAATATTTGCAAAGCCTTCATTTGAAAGCAGCCATTTACTGCAGCCTGTTTTTTGTTTTTTTTTTTTCTTTTTTTTCTTCTTGCTGCGGTATTATATTTTACAGCCCTAAGTAGCAAGTATAAATGTGTATGACATGAGTCCCATGATGTTAGAATTAATAAAAGAAATGCTCCTTACTCTTCCCTCTGCTGCACCAACAGTACCTTTCAGTGTATGTGTAAACTGTAACTGAAGTGTGTGTGTTTTGTTTTTTTTTTTTTTTTGGTAAAGTACGGTGAACAGATTCGGGAAGAAAGGACGAGACATCGAGATTGGAATGAGAAAAACATTATCTGACTCAAACTCCCAAAAAGCCCTGCTTGAAGAATCAGATGAAGAGTGAACGTTTTGCGTCAGGATATTTCATCTCAATATTTTACTTGATGTTCACTTTGTGTTTATGTAAATGCTATAATTCTGTGAAAAACCATGTGATGTTTTGTACTATGTTGTAGCTTTCATTATTTTGTAAAAAATAAATTAATGAAACCCAAGTCTTTTAAATCAATTAACATATCAAATATAATTGATTAAACATGAGATTTACTGCAGATTTAAATGTACATGTGCATATGGATTACATGGAAGAAAAGAATAAAACATACCTGATGAAAACAAATGAAGTATCAACATAAAACTCCATAACATTCAAACAGACATTAGTCCCACATTTTTCTTATGTTGCATCACGCTAGAACATCAATTTTCAATATATTCTGACTTTGGAAACATGGAAAAGATTAACCTCCTACAGCAGAAAAGCTAAATCTCAATATTTATAAGGGGAAAAAGGCATGTTAAATGAATGTGAAACACTTGAGAACAGTAAATACTCAAATAGCAACATACAGGCACAAACTACATAACGGTATCTCCTTTTTTTTTGCCTGAGGAGGAGATCACTGTTGGGGTGCAGGGGGGAGATCGGGGGCACATTTGGGTGAAGGTGCTGTCGTGACTACAACGGTGGAGACAGACTTTGGGGAACCTGCTGCCATGTGCTGCTGGAGCTGCTGCGCTGGAACTGTCTGGATGCGAACCTGGATGACAGAATCAGAAATGAGGGATTCCACATCAAACTTATATCTGAGGGAAAAAAACAAATCAAATGCAATGTATTTGTGTCTCTGAGTATTAATTAAAGGTGCCCTGCCACACAAAACCGTTTTTATTTGTATTTTTTGAAATATGTTAGGTCCATAGGTGTTTGTGTTATGTAGTGAATTTGAAAATGAACCGCTACCTCCTCCGTCTGTTATGACCACTGAAAAGAAATAAGCGTAGAAATCAGGTCAATTAGAAAAGCTGGTCAGTCTGACGCGTTAATGCCTGAGCTCATTACTATTCATGAGTTCACCTGGGTGAGACCACACCCACAGAATTTGTCTAGCTCAGTGACAGTTTTCATATACAGCAAGGTGGGGTGCCATAAAGGGGGGTAACCATGACAAAATCATGGAGCCCAGCGGATACAGGTTAGAGGTTGTGAAAATGCCGTTTAAGGTCTGCCATAGAAGAGAGGCAAAGAAGCTGTGGGTCAGATGTTCAAAGCATGTTAAGTTTCACTTTGGTTGCGCCAGTTCCTCTACTTGTTCCAAAGGGCTGTAAATCCTGGCTCTCATTGGCAGAGGTGGGTAACTCTAGCTCCATAGAGTAAAAGTCCTGCCCTGTATTAGTTCTACCTGTTCACAGGTGATTCCACTAACTGTCCCATCTACCTGGATGAAACGTTGTGCTCATCAAAATGGGTTGGTTCAGTGAATGGTTGGAGCAAATACATGACAGGATTTTTACTCTACGGAGCCGGGATTACCCACCTCTGCTCACTGGCTAACTGTTAGCCAATCAGAGTAAAGCCGATTAGCATGTTGAATATTCATGAGAACTGGTGCAAATCGAGCTGAGCCTTTCAGCGCGCTTTCTATATCACATTACAGTGGGTTGAAACTTGGTAGCCAAGGCATTTTTTCCACAAAAAATGTCATTGAGTCCACGATAAAACAAAATTAATGGAATAAGTGTGGCAGGGCACCTTTAAATGCTGAATACTTTTACAAGAGTCAGCGCTCCTGCATGACCTGCATAGCGCGTATATAAAGTAAGCTAACCTGCGTGGCCTGTCCCTGCTGCTGAAGCTGCTGGAACTGTTGAGCTGTGACAAAGCTGACTGGTTTGTTTCCTGCGATTAGCTTTGTGCCAGCAGGCATCGTGGTCAGGATGATGTTCCTCCCCAGACTGCTGATGCTGTTCAGGAAATGAATAATGTTAATGTATCTGCTCGATTCAAAGGAATTGAGAGAAAGACACAATTGGTTACAAAAGTTAAACCAATAATACAGCATATCAGGTATTAATTTTGAATGTACTGAAAATATAACAATTTATGTTGTCTGGAAAGGTTCAAATGTAAGTTATTGGTAGTAACAGAACCTAACTGCATCTCCACTAATTGATACAGATGCAACTCATATTAAAATAAGGCAAATGTGATCAAACTCACTTTGTGTTAAGACTTCCTTTTACAATAGGTGTTGTCACCACACTCTTGCTCTTCAGGGGTTGGTTAAGGACAGATAGAGGGACGGTGATCCTTGCAGGTAACTTCCCCTGTGGTGTTGTTAAAACAGAGGTCTGGTAAGGCTAGAGAGGAGTAATTGATATTTTACTGACAGATATAAAAATGCTAGTAAAATTGACAATAAAACCATCAAGCAACTTAAATGTTTTTGATACAAAGGCAAATCTCTGGTTCAAACAAACACAGAATTTACAGTACTGTTTGAGCGTTTTCTGATCTGTGTCCGTGTATGTATTTTTGTCAAATGATTATATTTTTGTGTTGTTCTGTCAAACTATTTTTGGTTGCTTTAATGTTGCTTCTTAAAAACCAACCAGGGACAAGGTCTGCAAATTAGCTATTATCACTACAAGTCCTATATACATTGCCTCAAATATATATATATATATTTAACTGTAACATGTAACAATACCTATATGTGTTGTACCTGTCAAATTAAATTTCAATAAATAAATAGAATAGATAAAAATACATAAATTAAATAATCAAAGGTTTATGATTTGATTAATGTACAAATGTGCACTCCTCACACACAGGTAACAACACATACACTGATTTAACATTTGGTTGAATGTACAGAACACTATAGAGCACAAGTCTGTTACCGTCTGAGTGGTAACCACCGAAGCAGGAACCTGCCGCACTGTCGCTGTAGCTGTTCCCAGAGTGAGCGGTGACCCTGAGGCTCCAGAGGCCACAGCAATTCCTTTTGCTCCAGCCACTACACTGGCAGCCATGGTCACCATATTAGCACACGTAGAGGCTGTGGGTGGTTTACTGCCAGTGGACGTTGTCATTGTAATTGTCTGGCCCTGTTTGGGTGGAATTACACCAAGGCCTGGCATTATGCGAATGGTGGCTCCACTCTTGTCCGGTGAGGAGACGGTGGAGAAGGTCCTGGATTTCTGATCAGCCACAGAGACAGCCAATGTTGGCATCAGACGTATGGCAGTGTCTCCTGCAGCTTTGAGCAAGGTGGATCCAGGACCTGTTTTACTGGTTTGTGCTTCTGCTGCACATGAGGCTGTGCTGGAAGCAGCAGAAGGTGAAGGATGGGGTGGCGTCACATGGAGAGTAGCTGATATGCTCTTGCTTCCAGTGGCAGCAGTGCCCAGGAAGTCAGGAGTCAGTTTGACTGTAGCAACTGGAGATTTAGCAAGAGTTGCCATCATATCTGGAGTGATCCGCAGCACAGTCTGGCCTTTAGCGTCTGTGGTGATGGAGGACGGTGGAAGACGTAGAACATCTTTACCCTGGATGCGCAGGTTTGTAGCAGTTATTGGGATTCCTGCTCCACCTGGTGCCTTTACACCTATCTGGCCTGTGATGGACACCTTTAGAAAAAAATATTGTGGACTGTCAGTATGCAGCTTTTTAAAATGTATTTAAGCAATGTGTAGTACTGTGCTCTGGGTTGGGTAACAAGTTAATATTAAACCAACATGCTTGAAAAATGAATGTACTGTATATCCATCTCAAAGTGTACAATAATGAACGTGCTTGGGCTTGGTCTGTATAAAGTAAGAAATGAAGGCTTGGAGAGAGCAGGAGGCTGCTGCACTTATTTTTTATTATTACTTACTTATGAATTATTATTACTGTTTCCAATGAGTGCTGCTTTATATATTTTTGTTCATATTTTCTACACTTTTTTGTGTCTTACTTTAATTCCAACTATTCCTATACGGCTCCAACATTGCAAATTTCCCCATCACGAAAATAATAAACAATTATCTTATCTCTCATCATGATGAAGAAAATGTGCCAAGTATAAATAGAAAAGTATTATCTCAAGTTTTCTAACTAAACTAGCTTGTTGAACACAAATATATTCACACTTTTGAAAATCACATGAAAGATATTTAATATCGCACCTTAGCAAAGCATACTCCTAAAATGTCTGCAGGCATCCTCAGCTCAGGAACAGTAGTGAGGTGATCAAACTCATCTAACGGATTTAACTTCATCTACAGTATTTCCTGACTGACAGAGAAATTCTTTTCACAAACTCCTGCAGGCTGAAGAGGACTAAATGAACATTTTTAGTGTTGAAATAGACTTCATTATGCTCTCTAATCTAACGCTATTGTTAAAATGCTACTGCACTTCATTGCCTTGTACTTGTACATGTGTAATGACAAAGGAGAATCTAATATAATCTTTTAAAAAATCTGCACACCCTAGGATACTTTCATTTTGGTCCTACACTTCACAAGTTTTTTTTTTTTTTATAAATGTATCAACTAAATTGCAACATGTTAGAGCAAATCCCTTCTCAACTACTTAGAAAAGTAGTTATTGCATTTATCTAAACTGGCCACATTTCCCAGTTTAACACAGATGGGTTCACCTGTTTGATGTTTGAACTGGTGACTCCCTGAAGCACAGCAGGGGAGGCAGGGTTATTTGCTGGGCTACCAGGTGATCCAGTTTGTGGTTTGGTGACAGTTACAGTTGACACAGAGAGAGTGGTTGGTACCTGGACTGGACTACTAGCAGACTGACTTCTCAAAGGCACTGAAACCACTGCCTGTTTAAACACATCATATGGACAGATTTAGATTTAGACACCTTGAACATTTGCATGCCAAACTATTTTGTGTACCAGTTGTTTTATGTACCTGTGAGATCCCCTTAGCAGCCACAGAGACTGGCATCCTGATCTGATGAGGGTTCTGATGGACTAGAGTGGCCTGCTGACTACCTGATGAAGCACCGAGACTGGGCTGAGCAGAAACGACCCGTACTTGAGGAAGTGTGCCTGCCGCTAAGTGACTCACTATCCGAGCTGCATGTTGGGATGTAACAGGCTGTGAAGCTGGCGGACCAGCCTGACTGGTGGGCAAGATGGTCCCCAACTGGGGCAAAGACGGTGGTGATACAAGAAGAACACTGAGGAAGAGAGACATCAGGCAAACGAAAGATTAATTGGGTTAATTATTTAGACATAAATGGGTGAACTATTGCATCATGACCAAAGGGTATCAAAGTTTCACTAACCCTGGGCTTGCCTTGATTGTGTCTGGGACTCCAGTCTTAGTTGGTGTGGTAGCTGTAGAAGTTAAGGGTGACTTAGGGGTTCCAGGTGTATTTGGGGTGGGGGTTGTGGGGGTTGGTGACATAGGGGTGGTACCTATATCTTGGTTTCCTTCCAGACACCCAGGGGGTTTACTGCCTCCTTCTTTACTGCCAGACTTCTATAACAAAGAAAATATTTATGTTTTAAGTTTTCACTGAAAATCAATCAGTCAATCAATCAGTATCAATGAGCAGATACAATTCTCAGATCCTGAGAAACAGCACTTCAACTACAGACACATATGTTTAACATAGATAGGAGGCAAGGTATGTTTTTCTGTAGTAGGAAGTTAATAAAAGCTGTGGACTCACTGGCTTTGATGCAGGTTTAGGTTTCTGCTGCAAAGCCTTTTTTGCTTTGGCAGCAGCAGCTTGAGCCTGGTGGATCCGTTCTAGAAAATGAAAAAGAATGAAATGACACTTAAACCTATACTTTGGGAAGCAGTACCAAAATTCAACTCTTGCATTTAACAGTTTTAGCTCCAGATTTTACATGAATGCATCCTAAAAACGGTTGAATATTTAATCTAAGAACTTCATTGTGAATATTCACTTATTTAATCCTTGCTATCATCACCACAGTATTTCTTACCAAACTCCTCCTGGCTGCGATTACGGTGCAGGTAAATCCACAGCTTGCGGCCTATGTCATACTTCACACAGGGGTCTTTCTCATAGTGAAGTCTGTCCAGTGCGCCACTGACAACTGTGTTTACCTAAACAGCAAAGAAAGTACATCATTATGTTATAGATTATGTTACTATTAAGCAGATCAATGAGATGAGAATGGCTCCAAAAAGCAATGGTGAGGAAAGATCTACTGTATTTCACCTGTGCACTTGTGACCTCAGGGGCAAGAAACTGAGAGTCCTTCAACAGTTCACAGATCTCTGCCCTTGTTCCTTCACCATTAGGTAGCCTGGCAGCGGCGTCCCGTACTGTAGATATAAAAGGAAACAGAAGGTAAAAAAATATATCATGAGTTACTCATATTAGAGGTATTCAACAACATGACAAAGGAATGTGCTGTAAACAGAAGCTCAGACCCAGAGACAGAATGGTAACGTAGGGTGGCCGGTCGGAGCGAAGCAGTGTGTGTTCCCTGGCTTTGTTGAGAGACATTTCCTTATCAAAGACTCCTTTAACAGGTCCCACCACGGACTCAAAGCCATGCATCCTGAAGGTAAAGGCTTTATGGGGCTGGTTGTATCGTTGCTGCTCCTGATTTTCGAACAAACAAAAAAATTTTAAAAGGTCCACGATGAAGCAGTAAAGGAAAAACATCTCCAACGGCTTAGAAACAGACCTGTATCTGAAACACTTGTCTCTCATCACCAGTACTTGGTCGGACCACATAGTCAGTAGAACTGTATGGAAAAAAGAACACTCCACTGTGAAACGAGAAATCTACAAATGGAACTTGCCGACAGTCTACTGTAAATGCAATGATTTTAAGACAAAAATTCCCTCTATACCTTAAGAGAAATCCACCTAATTATAAAAGCCTTTTTTTTTTTAAGTTTGTTTCTTACTTTATCAGGTAACTTTTGGTTTAAGAGCTTGAGTTAGTTTTGCGATATTGAACATAAATGAAATCTTACACTCTTGGTGTGGGAGAAGTCATCTCTACTAGTTCTTCACTTAGTTCTGTCTGTGGAAGATTAAAAGGGTTGTTAAACTTTGTCACAAACTAAACAGTGTTTGTAGCATCAGAGCTGAAACTGGAAAATGTCGTACCTTCACAACCAAATCTTTGGAGTCTATCCACAGCTGACACAGTGCACTAAGATCCTTCTCTGTGTCCTGAGTGGGGCCTAAAAATAATTGATTGAAATTTATGTAAATATCAATCTATGTGTCTTTCATGAGGATTGTGCATGGCTGGTCCACTTACCAATCCATCTCCACTGCTGAGATTCATCAGAAAACTCCACAAATGGAGAAAAGCCGCTGGGTAATGCCATCCTACCATCTGAGTAAGATAAACAGGTGATACATGGGTAATTTGGATAGGTACATAAACCCTGACCAATTCAGAATGATAGATCACAATAACTTACCTTTAGTTTCACCTGCAAGAAACTGCAGGGCTTGAAGAACCAGGTCGGACCAACAAGATGCTGAGGAAAACCACACATTGAGGGAACTAGCTGGAGAAGACTGCCACAATTGAACTTTGTCTTCCATCTGAGAAAAGATTGAAATATAGGCATTATGATGTGCCCATTAAAAAAAATTAGTGACCAATCTGCAAAATGAGAATAGGTGAATACCATCGAAGTGCTGGCAAGGTTTTCTGCTCTTAGGATATTTTCCAGCAAGCTGAAGAAACTGACAGCAATTTCTTCAACTATAATTGGGCTGCTCTGACACTCCTCCACCATTCTGAAATAATAATGGTTCTTTATATTAGATTAGTCTTTTGAGTGAATAACCCCACAATAGTGTGAATATTTAGAGAAGCAGCTCAGTTTAACATTTGACATACTCTTCCTTGATGTTGGTCAATGGAGTCGATGGTGTGTCCGGCAAAGAGTTGATGATGTTTGGTGGAGGAGCTGATGAAGAGTCTGAGGGCCCGAGTGTATCGCATGGATCCTCAGATTCCACTTTTATTGTTCTCATTTTTTTCTTTCGTCTCTCTTCTTTTATTTTCTTTTTGGGCAGAGACAGATCAAAGAGTGCTGAAAAATATAAAATAAAAATAATTGTGTTAGTATATGAAAGAAGACCTGATGCAGCTCGAATATGTCAACTTCTTATTTACGAACTTACGGATATTCCCCTTCCGACCAATGTTTGCTCTGGAGAGTATGTCTCCAAGGTGAATATCTGAGGTCACTAAGTCTGGGTGGTCCTGTGGGAATTTACCAATTGTTACATAAATGTTATCTATAAACCACATCTTTGACATTCGTCTGACTCTACTCACTGGCTGACGTTTCCTCTTTTCACGATGATTCTGCAGCATGGTTTTCAAATCTCGCTCTCCAAATTCCATTTTTTCTGTGAAGATATATATATATATATATATATATATTAAGCTTTATTCATCATTGAGCTCAAATGTTGAAGTGAAATTTGGGAGTTACATCCATCACTGACCTGTAGTTTTCATGTCTTGAGTGGAGAGGCTGGGAAGAACTCTAAGTGATACTGTTGGTGTTGGAGAAGAGGGCGACTGTGGAGCTGGCGTCCACATTGATAAGTCTGCAGACATATGAAACACAAGACTAGTAACTATAATATTTGTCTCCATTATCATATTATTATGATATAACTCAGCTTTACTAACATTAAAACGTACAATCTCTACAAGTGGCTATTTTTTAATGTGAAGAGATGCCATGTTTGCCATGTCTGATCAATTTTGACTAAACTGTAAAATTTGTGTTTATGGCTCCATGTTGATTTCCTTTAACAGTTTTATTACAGTGATCAATAAATTATTTTAATCAACAACTCATTTAAAAGTGACACTAAAGAAGCTTTATGAAAGAAATGTTAAATTCATAATACAATTTTTTTTGGAGAGCTGGAAAAGTTCTATTTAAGAAATCATATGGCTCAAAATTCAGATTATTTGATTTTAGAACTTTTAGGGTTAGCATTTTTATATTCTTCAAGGACCTCACCATCATCATCAGAAGAAGCGTTGCTGTCACCACACTCAGTTTTAATCTCCTTTATTATGCGGCTAAGTCTTCGTCTGACTCTTGGTTCCCGCATTTCAGCTTGACTCTTGATTGGTATCTTTCTTTTTGGTGAAAAATCCAGACCATTGTGAACCGCAAATTCCAGCAGCTCCTACAAAAAGTAAACACTTCATCACTAATTCCAAGAAACCATTTGCAAGCTAAGTACATGTTTACATAAAAATACCTTTCTAGAGACGAGGATTTGTTTTAATAGTCTGTGGTAATATTGCTGAAGGGAGTATAACTGCCGTTTCCTCTGGGACTTGGCACACAGTTGTCTATACTTGACCACTTCAGGGTTGAAATATCCATCTGGATTCAAGAAATTAGAAAAAAGTTAGATAATTTTAAAAAGGTTAGCAAAAAATAATAATGCAAGTGCAAGGTGATAGATAAATTAGGGGATTATGAGGAAGCACCTCTGAATAATTTTTGTGCAAGGTGAAGGGGATTTCCAAAGTGAAAGTTTCTGTTATTAAATAAGTCACTAATTGTGTGGTCTTGCTGTGACATATTGTCATCAGGAAACTGTGGCAAAAACTGACGAAGATGTTGCCTCTGTGAATCTGTCAGGACATCAGACCAGGTGCTCTCGCTCATCACAGAGAAGAAAATATCAGGCTGTTGACAAAGGGTAAACAGTACATAAGGAACAGGAATTGCACCGTCTTTTGTTCTAGTAAACAATCAAATAAATCACAAAAGACTAGCGTTTAATTATTGTGTATGTCATGGCTCACATCCTCAAGCAGGTCCTCTGGGAGGCTCACTCTGCAGCTTCCCAGCATGCACTCCTCTGTGATCTGACCATGGTTTTCTTCTTTAGGAGCAAGTGGGTCTGTAAGCATGTGAGCGAGGGCATCCATTCTTCTGTTCTGTACAAACCTGTATGTCTATCACACAGAAGAGTAGATTTAGCTTAACTAAAGCCCACAAAACCCCTCGATATAGTCTCCGCACAGACATCAACGCATTTTACTTTTGCCAATCAATTTGTTGCGTAAACTAGTTCAATAGTGGAGGGTTTTAATTTACATAAGCAACGGTTACATTAATAAATGCTAATGTAAAAAAAAACAAGTAGCCCTTCCTACGTACTAATAAAGCTAGCAGCTAACAAGCTAGGTTAACAAAAGTCCACCTTTAAAGCTATACTTTCTTTTTACTACGATGCAGTAAATCCATGGAATATCCAAACAAATGTGCACAATGAAGACAAAACCAACACTACAAATGCACAACAGTTAACACTACTCACCTAGGCTGATTATGGGCTGATTGTATTTTGGAAATAAAGGGGGAACTGTTTGACCGACGTACCGTTTCTTCTTCGGTGAAAGTTAATAGTCAAACACCGTTCACGTAAGATGCTGCCCTCAATCGGAGGATAATGTTAATACGCCTTAAACAACAGCGATTTAGCAGTGAAATAACTTCCCGCGTGGTATTACAGCGGTTTCTTCACGGAAGTTACAAAGTCAGTTTAGTATAATTTATTCAAGTTTATTTGGCCGAGAAGAGTAAACAGGTAACAGTAATGCTAACTCGCACAGGTGCTAGTTGTAGTTCAGGTTAAGATATACAAGCTTCTCAGCGAATTATCACATTATTAATGTAAGGACGACTACAATGAGGTAATTTGTGTTATTTGTAGCAATACATTTTTAAAGCTGGACTTTCACTTAATTTTTCTGTTTCCTAAATGTTTAGAATCTACTTAAGGAAGGAATACTATGTTTTAGATCTGAATAAATAACAGTGTCCCCAATAAGCTAATCTTAGCTCTTAGTTAATCTTTTTTTTTTTCTTTGTCTTTTTAATAGCTAACGTAAATTAACTAATTATTCCACCAGAAGATATAATGCATAACATCTACATTAATTAAAGACATATAATGCCTTTACATAAAAAAGTCTTGTCCATTTAATTAAATATGGTCTTTAAACAAAAATCAACATTTAGGAAGCATTTCGGCTGAAGAGTAGTTATAACAAAATAGGTATAACTAACGGTTTGTAATGGTTTATTTTTAAGAAAAAAATATAAAACCATGGAGGAAAAACGTAAATATTACAAATACTAAATCCTATTTTTCATTATGAACGCATACTAAGGTGACTATTTATCTGTTAATAATATCTCCAGGTTTACATGGTCGATCAATGTCAAACAAATCCTTTTTATTTTTTTATTTTTTATAATGCTTCGATGACCACGGTGGGTGAAGGATTACACGTCAAACGTTTCTCAAGGTGTCCTCAACAAACTGTAGACTTACAAACTGTATATTTAGTGTTGAAGTGTAAACTGGTGAGCATGGAAGTTGTTAACAAATGCTACCGTAATAGATAGTTGTAAAACCTCCTCCAACACTGAACAAAAATTGTGTCCTTACATGATACAGTTAGTTATATTTTCTTTCATATAAACCTCGTGGGTTGGAATGCATCACAGTTATATTACTTATGTTTGATAATTGAGTTCTGTTTTATTACTGATGGTTTTACAAAACAGAAAACTTGACTCATTTGTGTAAGCAACCAAACTATTTAGGTTAAGTGAGTTATTCCAAGAGGTTATTTATATTTAGTTTGTGGTATAACTTCAACATAAGTTTCACTGAAACTGAAGAAATATAAAAGGAAATAAATATCTTAAAAAAAAACCTCACAATGTAAATGTTAAATAACAGAAAACATAATCTTTATTGTCATTAACACCTATATACAGCAGAGACCATATATACGTAGTGAGAATGAAGTACATGGGGATCTGACACAAGGGGTTGTGATTAGTGCGATACAGGACAACTGACACAATTAGGACCACGTCTTAGACTGACACGGGTACAGCAGACAAACGGATCAGCCATGGTGGTTATGTGTCCTGGAGCACACAGGGAAAATTACACAGTTACTGGTCCAAGCCCTTAGCAGCATATTAGTCCTATTGCACTGTATGATAGTGGGGAAAAGTATATTGTAACTTATTTGTTGTGCCTTAAATGTTCAGGAACTTTGTTTTTGTGTGTTAATGTTTATATTTATCTCCATTTCTATTCTCTGATGGACCTTGCAGGAGGAAAAAGCCTTGAATGGGTGGACTTTTCAACAGAGAATTACATTTACATTATAATCAACAATAATATAAAAACAGTATAAAAGTTTTGTATAATCAAACAATATAAAAGCCTATTCACATGTCCCACTAATGCACATGTGCACACATTCACATACTTAAGAAAAACAAAACACGAAACAAAACAAAAACATAACAGTGCTAACAGTTTAATACCTCTTCTTTTGCTAATTGTGTTTGTTGTTGTGAATATCAGTCATCTTAAACATGTCACACACCACCTTGTGACACCTCTGATGAAGACAGAAGTTTACCATCGAAACATGTCAGGTATGTTTTGATAGATTACATGTCTGATATAGAAGGAAGCTAAATAAACTGTGGAAATTAGCCGTATGGCTATAATGTCTCATATTTATGTATAAATGTTCCTTAATACGGACTGTCCCATTTAAAAAAATGAATCATTCATTCACATACATAACATAACTAACTTAAAACTTATTTTGATTAACATTAGAAATAAATCAATAGATAAACTAAAAGAAAAAAATGTGTCCATTGATTGAGTTATAGATAATGGAAACTATAAACAATGATAATGATCATAATTTCACAAGGTTTAGCTCAGTAACTTTGAATCTTATTGGAGGCTGAATGTGTTGATACCATAACACAGAACATCTGAAGTGCTGGTTCAGCTTTGCCAGCTGACTCCACCTCTTTATGATGCTGTAATCGACAGGAATGAACTGGTCAATCCCTCTGCCTCATAGCACAGCCAGAGGCACACGACCTGACACTGCCCTTCAGAAACGTTGCCCAACATTTTCCCGCTGTAGGTGGGCGTAAATGAACCACAAGCGACCGACCTGAGACAGCGCTGACTTTTACCCATTTCTCTCAAGGTTTTGATGTTCTTGCCCTGGGAGGATGGCAGAAGGTGCAGATGGAGAGGAAGAGATTCAGTTCTTACGCACGGTAAGAGATGCTCCATGCCTCTTTTCACACACTTTTACACTTGCGCAAACTTTTTCTTTTGGAAACGGAAAAGGATATCCTCCTCATACATTGAACTGGTTCATCTTCACAGATATTTGACATAATTCAACACCACTGGTTGAGTTTCTCTTCATATAGACTGAGCATAGATCGACATGGACAGGTGGTCGGTTGTGTATGCATTGTTATCTATTTATATCCTGGCGTGTATTTGATATGTTACTGTTTTGTCTCTTAGAGGTGCCAGGTGACACTTAAGACATACACAAGACAAATTACATGTTATTATCTTCTACCCATAAGCATACCACATATTTTGCTGTTTAACACTGCATAAGTCATTAAACCAAAGTCTAGATGGTGGTAAGTCATTATAATGAGGAATCTCAGAGATAAAACTTCCAGACAGTTTAATCCTCAAGAAGCTGTTTCATTTACAAGGTGTAAGGGGCGGGAAAGATGCAAAGCTGATACAAGATATAATATGACCAGAGTCTTTTGATGACAAATGCTGGGCCTAAAAATAATGGATAGTAATTGGTAACGTGAACCAGCGGAGCAGTCCCTGGACATGGGGACATAGATACATTTTCCCGATTTGTCGGTCATAGTTTGTCACTTCGACAGCCTCCACATTATTTTTTTGTAGCGTACATTTTTAGTGTTTTGTTCTCATAGATTTGATTTAGACTATCACTACATGTAGTTTTTATTTATAAATCTGGTTAAGGGGAAGTACCAACATATAGATTATGTCAACTGCTATACATTATAAGCCTAAAAATGATAATGTTAAAGTATTAGATTTAATAAATGAACTCATCAGACTAAACGACTGGATTTTGTCGGTGTTAGTTGGTGCTGACCTACCCTATCAGGTTTCCTCTTCAGATCTCTGGGCCAAAGCCTGTAGAAGGGCATTGTGGCCTTTGGAGCAGCTACGTATATGTAACACTCACCATTTTAAATAGTCAGTGTCAATGCTGAGCTATTGTTAATGTTGAGATGTAACTTGAGTTTGCCAAGACTCTTAACCCTGACGTTAGTGTTACCTGGAAGATGATTCCAAATACTCTGAGTGTTGAAATCAGGCACACTGTAACCCACATAACGTCATGGACATAGAACACATTATAGCATGAGAAGATGTTATTACATAAAATGAAATGCGATCACATTTTTTTCCTCTAAATTAACATTATGATGGTAAATCTGAATGTTTAATTTTGTTTTTACACATTTCATTGAACAGCCTCATAAGCCTATATATTTAAGGTGGAACAGTCCTATAGATTGAAATGTTCCACCGAATTAAAATATGTGATCAATGTTGTCATAATGTGTCTGTCATCCTGAACTCAACTCACTTCTATATTTACTGTGTGAGGATTAACAGGTTCAAAGCTTGGCCCATTTCAACACCTGCTTTCTTCAGTCTGTGTGGGAAGGAAAACCACAAGCATTTAATGTCAGATGCTTGAGAACATTTGGTCAATTTTAGTCATTTTCATTCCCAATTTATCCACAAATGCAATAAATGTCTAGCGTAGCAGATAGTGGGCTGGTGTTATGTCATCCGTCTTTTGGAGTAAATCACTCAGCATGTCAGTCAGTCGCCCAGTCTGCCTTGTGCACAATTTTGTATACACAGTAAGGCATGTGGGAATGTGAGAGAAATGTAATACCTGTGTACTCGCCATATGCTCTGGTAGATTTTTTTTTTAGTTTCAGTGAATTATTAAGTGTCAGTCAAACCATTAAGAGTGTTGATTTGAAGCTGAGCGTCCTTTTTAGCAGAACAGTAAATCCAGTATCAGGTTGCTGGTACTCAACCTGGTACCTGGCTGGTACTGGAACATTTTTTTCTGTTTTGATATCTGTTTTTCAGTTTCTGTTTAGAGTTTGTGTGTACTTTCTCCATCCTGGAATGTGTAGATAAGGTTAATGACTTTAGAAATTGTACATTTGTGTAGATGAATGTACATGAAAGAGCACACATCACATTAAAGTGCAGCAATTATACATATATCAGGCAGGTTTGAACCCAGTAAAATGTTACAGGGTACTTGTGCAGGTCTTGAAAGTCTTAAAAAGTTTGGAATTTTTAAGTGCTGTTTTCCAGACCTTGAAAAGTCTGGAATTTTGTGTTGAAGTCTTAATAAAGTATGGAAAAATGTTTTCCTCATGGTTGAATTTCAGAGTATACTCAAAGGCATATAATCTTGTAAGATAAGCTGTACACAAGGAAAGCATGTAAAACACTTGATATGATTTGGCTAACTGGTCGGTACTGGAATGATTCCAGTGAAACTTACAGTTGTGGAAAAAATTATTAGACCACCTTTGTTTAATTCAATTTCTTGTTCATTTTAATGCCTGGTACAACTAAAGGTACATTTGTTTGGACAAATATAATAATTTCGACAAAAATAGCTCATAATAGTTTAATTTCAGAGCTGATATCTATCCATTTTCCATGTTTTCTTGATAAAAACCAAAATCCTTCAAGTTCTTACACCAATATCTATGGCATTGTACTGACAAAAACAGTGCTTTTAGGAATTCCATGTTTTCTTTTCTGTCTGTTTTAGTCACATCATACACACAGTTAGTTAGTGCTTGATTGCATAACCATTGTTTCGGAGGACTTTTGATGATCTAATATTTTTTTCCACGACTATATTTGTGTGCTATCATGCACTTTTGGGATTTTCATATGTATTGAAAATATTTCTGTCAGTAAAATGTAATTTACTGCAAATCATGCATTCACTCATGCATTCACTCATTCATTCATTCATTCATTCATTCATTCATACATATTATTATTAAAATCTACTTTTCTACTACACACAACAGGTACAATCTCAACCAAAGAAAGTAGGCAAGTATACAAGTACATAAAGTCAAGGTATTGGGGGAAAAAAATGCAGTTTTGAAAAAGTCTAATTTTTTTATTGGGATAAAGAGCAAACACCCTGTGTTACATCAATGAAAAAAGTTGACCTGGCAATAAACTGTTTTGGACTGGAACTTTGAGCTATTGAACAAATTCTGTGCCTTTTATGTATTTTATTAATCTTTCTAAACACAAATCAACAAAAATGACAAACTTCTGTATCTTCAGGAAAAATGAGTCTATTCCTGCTGTGAACTTATGGAGGTTATGTTTCCACCAAAGATGAAAAAAAGAATCTGTTAAAGCCTATTTTTGTGAGTCAATTGGGAATTTTAAGTATTCCTCTCCTCTGCAAGGTTACTAATTGCGTTATTTGGGTACTGTGATGTGGGCCAATGTTTCCTGGCTGACAAATCCTAAATATCTGGTGCTTTCCAGAATGGGATGTGTGAACAGCAGGTGCAGTGGCCTGAAATAGAGAGAGGGGGGAGTGGCTGGTGTCTTGGAGCCAGAGAGGCGGGGAGATTAAAGCTGGGCCACTGGCACAGGCACATGTTAATGCAGGAACACAACAAATGCTTGGAGCCGGAGTTGTTTTGTTTAGAGAACAGCCGGGTATACTTTTTACATTATTAGAATATTTTCCCAAGTTTCTATGGCTAATTTTGGCCACGATGTGTTCTTTATTTTGCTTTTTGTCTGCATAGTGTGTGTGTGTGTGTGTGTGTGTGTGTGCGTTTGTGGATTGTTCTGTTATAATTATCTAATAGTCAAATCTCATTTAAAGTCATTATTATTTATCTTTTTTTTTTATCTCTGTAGGATGATCATGTAGTGCTGCAATGCACCGCTTCTATCCTCAAAGAACAGATTAAGCTGTGTCTGTCATGTGAAGGGTTCGGAAACCGTCTTTGTTTTCTCGAAACCACCTCCAATGCTCAGGTAGTGAAAATGTACCGTGTTTAATAAATTACAGGTGTTATAGCAGTAAATGCGAATGACCCTCGTTCATCAGACTCACTACATTCATGTGTTGTGGCTCAGAATGTCCCTCCAGACCTGGCAATCTGCTGCTTCATTTTGGAGCAGTCCCTGTCAGTTCGAGCTTTACAGGAGATGCTGTCCAACTCCTCGGTGGATGAGGTAAAACACAAACATCTTCATTAATGCTGCTAATTTAAGCCTCATCCTTCCATCTTATTGAACTTTCAGAAAAAAGTGTTCATTTATTTCTTCTCAAAACATTAGTTCTCTATGAATATCATCCACATAAAACAAAACAAAAGCAAAATTAAAAAAAACTGTTTCAGGACACCCTTGATGTTTTGTATTGTATAAATTGAAAACTGAAAATACAGTGCTTAACAAATGTATTCTTCTACCACCACCCAGTATAAGGTGTTTTCCACTGCTGCCATAATTTAACAGTATTTCTGTTTACCAAAATATCTTTTTAT
>JAQQZY010000007.1:19765607-19776041 GCA_030068375.1 Ostorhinchus rueppellii | reverse complement strand
TTTTATGAAGTTGCACAATTCCAGTTATTATCTTACATTCCTGTGCAAAACTACATAAAAACAACGGCAGCAAGAATACAAACTGTTATCTGCACCAAAGGTGGACAGACTAAATATGGACATTTATGGTTATTATTTGCCAACAAGGACTATTTTGTTATTCCAGTTGGTCATTTTCTTAATGAATAACAATGAAATTGTTGACTTGAAACAAGTTTTTGATAAACTATGAAGTTATTTATATTTTCTTGTTTTCATGACAGGTGGTCTAATCCATTTGTTAAGCACTGTTTATGCTTTTATACACTTTCTTTAGCCAGTTTTTATCACAATACACTCAAAGTACATTACACACTAGTGCTTATTTTGCACATAATGTAACTTTTATGACACATAAACTGGTGTATGATGGTATTGAACACATGTATTCCTAAACATACTTTGAATAAATAGGTATGTTGGTAAATCCTCATCTGTGGAATCAGGTGCCTCTGACCTAGGTCCTTCAGGACAGTATGTAAGCCGTAACCATTTTTAGCTGTTGTGACGGTCGAGGATAGGTCAGTGTGCTGTCTCTGAACCAAGGGACGTCACAGTGGCAGACAGATGTTTCACCCAGATTATCTCCTGTCTCCTTTAGGGATGTGAGCATGTTTTCCTAAGGGCTGATGTGTTATTAGGTGAAATGTAGCCTCAGCCAAGTGATAATAACACACTCACCCAAAATTTGGATCAGTGATTGGTTTATAGTATTACTATTTCACATTATACTTTGGGAAGCAAATTCAGGACTGTATTTATTAGTACTGAGCGGTATGTTCTGAGCTTGCTCTACAAAGTCTTTCCAGCACAAAACATCCAGTGTGTCTTTTCAGTATTCGTCAGTCTTCATTGTTTTTCTGGACCTGGTCAGAATAAAATGTCTTCTCAGTACCACTGGTTCACTGTTGTCCATACATTTGTAGGACATTTTTTTTCAGATACATTCCTCTTTTTATTCCTATTTATAGACATCAATAATTACCTTTGATCAGGCAGAAGGATTAGTCCTAGTTCCATTTTATCTATCAAAAATAAATCATATTGTCACAATCATTTCATTAGAAGATGTAGCAAATATTTTATTCACACTTTATGGACAACAGTGTATGTAAAAAACACCAATTAAAGTAGAATGAGTTGAATGATGATATGAAGTCTGTGGGAACAAAATTACTGATAAAGTCATGACAAGTTGGAGTAATAGAATAAACCACCTGAAATAAGAGAAAAACTAAACCAGTAGGATGAGGGTTTAAGAGATGGTAATATTTTAGGATGTGTAGCTGTTTTTCAGTGTATCCCAAACTTTTTTTTTTTTCTGATCCTGTATTCTGTTCTTCTCTCACTCATAGGCTGTGGATTTGGACAAATGGGTATGTTTGCTTGCTCTTCTTTCTTCCTCCCAGTAAATTTAGATAGTAGCTTAAAGAGGTCAGTCTAAGAAAACAACTCTGACACCGTTTTTAATTATACTGACTCTTTAACTGACTCCCTTTGCCAGTCTTCACAAGGTGGAGGCCATCGAACCCTGCTGTACGGACACGCCATCCTCCTCAAACACACTCACTCCAGCATGGTGAGCACACACATACTTGTTCTATTCAAAGCAGTTCTCTTCACACTCTTTGATTCTCTCAATATTTCCAAGTCATCTCATGACACTAGCGTCTTGTTCCTCTCTTTACGCTGCAGTACTTGAGCTGTTTGACCACTTCACGTTCACTAACAGACAAACTGGCTTTTGACGTGGGCTTGCAGGAGGACTCGACAGGTGGATATGGGCTTTATTGCTGAGTTCCTCTCAGAAATAAAATGCTGTAAGTCTGAACTATGAATGTCTATGCTGGTCACAGGAGAGGCCTGTTGGTGGACTATCCATCCTGCCTCAAAGCAAAGGTCTGAAGGTGAGAAGGTCAGGGTGGGAGATGATCTCATTCTCGTCAGCGTTTCCTCAGAGAGATATCTGGTAACTATGATTTCAGTACTTTGACTCCAAAAGATAATTTGTCGCCAGTAATTATTAACATTACCTTCTGTCCTCTGTCAGCATCTCTCTTATGCTAGTGGCGACTTGATGGTTGATGCGTCCTTCATGCAAACTCTGTGGACTATGACCCCTGTGATGTCTGGCTGTGAGCTCGCTGAAGGTCTGTCCTTTTATGATGTTTCTAAAAAAGGCCTTGTCAATAAACCTGTCTGCTCGCTCTCACTGATGTGACTTTTCTCCTTTAGGTTTTTTGACTGGAGGCTATGTGCTCAGGCTGTTTCATGGTCACATGGATGAATGCTTAGCAATCCCAGGAGCTGACCAAGGGGATGATCAGCGCAGGTCGCACATATGTTTTGGTGTTGCACCCGTTGTCAAGAAATGTATTTTATGGTTGTGTCTAATGATTTTGAAAACACAATCTAAAGCACTTCCAGTTATTTCCTGAGTATAACACACTGTGGGCCAGAAGCACAAAAGAACTGTGTGGCTTTTGTAAGTAAAAAACAGGTGCAAATGGGTCAAAAATAAAGCATGTAGTTCATTGAACACTGAGCAGCGAAGATGATAGTCCCATTATTGAACCTTTGTCATTTACATGGATGTAAATCAGGGTATAGTCCCTTATTTGACACAAAATCAGACCCTTAAGATGCAAAAATACCTTGCTACCAAAACCATCTGCAGGTACCTCACTGCAAATTATTTGGTTCTTACCAAGATTAAAAAAACAACTTAGATTTAGAAGTATTAGTATTTATCTTTTTTTAAGAGTTAATTTCTTATTTTAAGTATTCATTCATCTGTAGACCTGCTGATTTTTTGGGTTTAACAATCTTAATTCAAGAAATCTTGTCAAGTGAAATTATCTTGCTGCATGAACAGATATTTCACTTATTTTGAGTACATTTTACTTAGATTTAGTGTTTTTATCTTGTTTTTAGACACCCCTATTTTGCAGTGCATCTGTTGAAAGCTGGTGTTATCTGTGCACCAATTCACCTTTGACTCACTGTCTTACTGTATGTCTCTGTATCCCAATTATCATGTATGTGAGGTTTGAATGACAGTGAATTTACATGTAATCATACAAAGCATGAAACTTTCAAAAATGCACTGATACTGCTGCACCGTTATATATTCATACATCCTTTGACTGATGTGTGGTTAATGAAGTTACAACTACTAGACTGTGTATAAATGGACAAAACCTTTTCTGGGGTTCAAAGGTGCTGTGAAACAACATAAGCACTAATGTTTTTACAGATACTGTATATTCAGTGACATAACATTATTTAAAGATTCAGACATTAAGGAAACATGTTAGACCTGTCTGATTTACATTAGATGTAAACTGTTGAAATGGACATGAGACTGTGATGATGGATTTTTCAATACATTGTGTAAGAGAGACAAAACACGATAGACACATGAATGTTGCTTTGATAGATTAATCTGTGCCTGAAAAGTGGAGAAATACATTAGGCAGTGTGACACAAAACAAGGACAAATTGCATTCAGTTGCACAACATTATGGGTGTTAGTGCAATAACTTTTCGGGATAGATGTTAAAAAGCAGAGCCGAATGTCAATGAAACTCGGTACAATTCCCTCTTCAAATAAGATGTGCAATTCATTCTTTTGTGGATCTGGCCCCTTTGTTTTTCTCCAGTTGTCTGTTATTTTTTTACCGTGTTATGTGTTGGTATTGTATCTTCCTTATAATGTACACTTCTGGTGCCAGTTATTTTTTTAAATCAACTTTGACACCCACATAAAAACAAATACCAGACTGTTTTGTTGTCCACTTACCACACATCACCAATTGATTGCCTGTTTGTGTTTTCCTTTCAGAGTTGCCCATTATGAGGGTGGGGCTGTATGCAGTCATGCACGATCCTTATGGAGGCTTGAGCCCCTGCGTATTGCGTTAGTGCCTCGATTCTTTATATTTAATTACATTCATTATAATGTCTACAAGTTATAGAAACACTTAACACTTTGATGATACTCGTACATGCGTTCCTGTTTTTAGGTGGAGTGGTGGTCACATTAAATGGGGGCAGTCTTTTCGTATACGCCACATAACAACAGGCAGATACCTTTTTCTAGATGAAGAGAAGGGTCTGCTGTTGGTGGATCCTGAGAAGGCCAATTCAAAGATGACAGCCTTCTGCTTTAGAATTTCAAAGGTCATCGTCATATAAATGAAACAGTGAAAAGTATGAGAAATAAAGATCAAAACGGATTTCTGAGATTGTCAGGTAATGTACTTTTGATTTGAACTACAGGAAAAAATTGAGGTGACTCAGAAGCGAGATGTGGAAGGCATGGGCATACCTGAGATAAAGTATGGAGAGTCCATGTGCTTTGTACAGCATGTTTTATCTGGACTCTGGCTAACATATGCTGCTGTCGATGCCAAATCTGCCCGCCTGGGTCCTCTGAAGAGAAAGGTAAAATGGAATTACAATGGAAGAATAACATTTAAAACATATTCTAAGTTTTAAGGTTGGTTAGTATGTCTGTTTTACAAGCCTGTTTCGTTCTTAGGCCATTCTCCACAAAGAAGGTCACATGGATGATGCACTCACAGTGGCTCGTTCTCAGACAGAAGAGTCTCAAGCCGCCAGAATGATTTTCAGCACAACAGGCCTCTTCAGCCAGTTCATCAAGTAGGACTAATAAGACTATTTTTTTCTTAACTTCTGCTCAGAACTATATTCATTCGTTTATTTAGAAGACAAGATGATTCTGTTCTATTCTCACTTTGTTCTTTTTGTGTCTCCAGAGGTTTAGATGCTCTGAGTGGGAAAAATAAATCAGCAAATCCACCATCTCTGCCTATGGACACAGTCGTGCTCTCTCTGCAGGACCTTATTTTTTATTTCCGACCCCCTGAGGAGGAGCTGGAGCACGAGGAAAAACAGTTCAAGCTTCGCTCCCTTAAGAACAGACAGAACCTCTTCCAGGAGGAGGTTAGTCAGTTCACATAACGTAACATAACATAACATAACATAACATAACATAACATAACATAACATAACATAACATAACATAACATAACATAACATAGGAAACATACATTCAGAAGACTTACTATATGTTAAGGCAATAATTCAGAATATGGTTTATGTCAGTGATTACATTTTAATTTCTCTAACAGGGTATGATAACACTTGTTCTCGACTGTGTTGATCGGCTCAACGTCTACAACACTGCAGCTCACTTCTCAGAGTACGCAGGAGAAGAAGCTGCAGACTCATGGAAGGAGATAGTAAATTTACTGTACGAACTGCTTGGTATGTCCATCTGAGGCTTTGTTCTTGTAATTCCTTAGGTCTAGACACCTTTGGTTTGATGCATTAACACGTGTTATTGATTTCTCATCTTCTGTGAAGCATCTCTGATCAGAGGGAATCGTGCAAACTGTGCTCTGTTCTGTGATAACCTCGACTGGCTGGTCAGTAAACTGGATCGTTTGGAGGCATCTTCAGGTAACTGAACTGTAAAGCTAACTAATACATGTTAATGCTTTGACATTTATCATTTAATTTAAAGCAAAATTTACTTTTTCACTAAACAAAATATGGGGAGAGTCACAATGCCAAGTCTATGTGACATGATCCATTTTGAGGTCATAAAAAAACAAAAGAAAATCCCTTTAAACAACATTTGTTATATTTGATTTAATTATCTCATGAACCTGTAAATATTTTTATTGTTTTTGTCCTTTTTAACTGCTTTTTAACTTTATATGTTGTAATAATTTTTCACAGGAATCCTGGAGGTGTTGTATTGTGTTCTGATTGAGAGTCCAGAGGTGCTGAATATCATCCAGGAGAATCACATCAAATCGATAATCTCACTTCTTGATAAACATGGGCGCAATCATAAAGTAAGAGATGTTGAACACTCTGTTGTTAGCTGTTTTATAAACCTGTGTGCAGTTTTCAGGAATTTCTGTCTTCCTGTTTTCTCCAGGTTTTGGATGTGCTCTGTTCTCTGTGTGTCTGTAACGGCGTAGCTGTCAGATCAAATCAGAATCTCATCACAGAGAATCTGCTTCCAGGCCGTGACCTCCTACTTCAAACCAGCATTATCAACTATGTAACCAGGTTGGTCAGTTCAAGTAACCCAGTGAAGTATGGGGTGAACATATTTGACATTTTATGTTTCTTAAAAAGTGCTCTGAATCTAATATTTCTTTTGTTTAGCATGAGACCCAACATTTTCCTCGGGACCTGTGAAGGATCCACTCAGTATAAGAAGTGGTATTTTGAGGTGATGGTGGACCATGTGGAGCCATTCCTCACAGCTCAGCCATATCATCTGCGTGTGGGCTGGGCTCTGACAGAGGGCTACAGCCCTTACCCTGGTGGAGGGGAAGGCTGGGGGGCCAATGGCGTTGGGGATGACCTCTACTCCTACGGTTTTGACGGGCTTCATCTCTGGTCAGGTAACATAAAAAAAATCATTTAAATTTTCAGTGGAGATCATCACAAAAACTCTACCACATATGTTTTTAAGCAGTGTTTGATACACTATTTGTCTGTAGGACGTGTTGCACGTCATGTTGCTACACCCAATCAGCACGTATTGGCAGCAGAGGATGTTGTCAGCTGTTGTTTGGATCTGAGCGTGCCCAGTATTTCCTTTCGTATCAATGGGCATCCAGTCCAGGGCATGTTTGAGAACTTCAATCTGGATGGCCTGTTCTTTCCTGTTGTCAGTTTCTCTGCAGGCATTAAGTAAGACATAAAAAAATAAAACTTTATTAATTTAATTATTATGCCATTAGAGATGGTTAGTTCATGAGACTATTGTCAATTTCTATCTTTTATAAAGGTTGCGATTTCTGCTTGGAGGGCGTCATGGGGATTTCAAGTTCCTCCCACCTCCTGGCTATGCTCCATGCTATGAGGCGGTGCTTCCCAGGGATCGTCTGCGGATTGAGCCCATTAAGGAATATAAGCACGATTTCAATGGTGTTCGCAACCTGCTGGGACCCACGCAGTCCCTCTCACATACAGCCTTTACTCCTTGCCCTGTGGACACTATACAGGTAAAATATCTTACTAATGTATCTTGATTTCTTTTATGTTTTGTCCATTGTACTGAATTTTTTATCTTTTTAGATTGTGCTTCCTCCCCATTTGGAGCGCATTCGAGAAAAACTCGCAGAAAACAGCCATGAGTTATGGGCTGTGACTCGAATTGAACAAGGATGGACCTACGGACCAGTAAGTGTTCTTAGAAAATACAAATTTTTATTTATTTAATTTTTTTTATTGTGTGCATACAAATTTTCTAAAAGAGTTTGACTTTCATTTTTTCATTTTCTAACCTTTACAAGTTTCGTGATGATAACAAGAAACTGCATCCCTGTCTTGTGGATTTCCAAAGTCTGCCTGAACCAGAGAAGAACTATAATTTAGCAATGTCAGGAGAGACGCTCAAGTAAGTCAAAACCTTCTTAACTTTATCTTATCTCTATATATTTCTTATTCACTGTTTCTGTCATTGTAAAGGACTCTGCTGGCTCTGGGCTGCCATGTGGGAATGGGAGATGAAAAGGCAGAAGAGAATCTGAAAAAGACCAAACTGCCCAAAACGTGAGCTGAGTTTTATAGCAAATGCTAAATTGCTTTTACTGCTCTCATAGACCATATCTGACCTTAAGCTATGATTTTAGATACATGCAGAGTTGTGGATATAAGCCAGCCCCTCTGGACCTCAACCATGTCAAGCTGACTCCTAATCAGAACACACTAGTGGAGCGACTGGCAGAAAATGGACACAATGTGTGGGCGAGAGATCGTGTCCGCCAGGGCTGGACGTATAGTATTGTGCAGGTAATTCCACTACAGTGGTGTGGTTTGATTAATTCTCCTAATAAGCACTTCCACCAACACAGTTAAATTCCCCTCAACATCATTCCATACCCATAAAATTCAGATTTATTGTTGCATTCTTGAAGACAACAGCACAAAAGTTTTAAAAAATCCATGTTCAAAAAGTCAAACTTTTTATGGCAGTAGATCCTGACACTGCGCACAATGATTTGTCATGAAATTAGCTGCAATATCACAAAGCCTTTGGTGGAGGTATCTATCTATCTATCTATCTATCTATCTATCTATCTATCTATCTATCTATCTATCTATCTATCTATCTATCTATCTATTGATTGGTACATACTACATTACAGCATTTTGTTAAATTAATTTTTATTTCTGATAAAATTTCTCAATATTATAGGATATAATGAACAAACGCAACCCTCGCCTGGTTCCTTACAATTTACTGGATGAAAAGACTAAGAAGACAAACAGAGACACAGTTTGTGCAGCTGTTCGTACCCTCATTGGTTATGGATACAACATTGAACCACCTGACCAGGAGAGCAGTAAGTCTGGGCAGCTCTCTACAATATGAGAAGGAGGGGGATTCAGTCATATTACTGTAAAAATGTCTTTCATCGACAAGCATTTTATTTCAAATTATGAACCCTTTTTAATAACTACTACTTGTGTTCTTGTTGTAATGCAGGTGGACATGGACCAGGTAGCTCACGTGGAGATAAGATCAGAGTCTTCAGAGCAGAGAAGTCTTATGCTGTCACGCAGGGAAAGTGGTACTTTGAGTTTGAGGCTGTGACAGTCGGGGAGATGAGAGTCGGCTGGGCCAGACCCAGTGTCCGTGCAGACACTGAACTTGGTGCAGATGAGTTGGCATATGTCTTTAATGGATTCAAGGTGCCAGAATGGTCTAGTTTATTTACATACTTGTTAACACAATTGTTTAATGAAACCTCATCTTTAATCACATGGTTTTATTTTCAGGCCCAGCGATGGCATATAGGAAATGAGCCTTTTGGCCGTCAGTGGCAGTCTGGTGATGTGGTGGGCTGCATGATTGACCTCACAGAAATGAACATCATGTTTACGCTCAATGGGGAGATGTTGATTAGTGACTCAGGCTCAGAGATGGCCTTCAAGGACATAGAAATAGGAGAGGGTAAGGACACAGAATTCACATTTTATCTCATATAACTACACTGGATGATCTTTTGTTTATAACCTACAGTATACTCATGTATTTATCAAACTTCCTCAGGCTTTATACCCGTGTGCAGTTTGGGCCTGTCCCAGGTCGGCCGGATCAACTTGGGTCAGAACGTCAGCAGCCTCCAGTACTTTACCATCTGTGGCCTGCAGGAGGGATTTGAACCCTTTGCTATTAACATGAAAAGAGACATTACCATGTGGTTCAGCAAGAGCCTTCCTCAGTACATCATTGTGCCAACTGACCACCCACACATTGAGGTATTTTGCTTTTTATCTCATTAATTAAGCCCTTGATTTGTGAACTGTATATGTTTTCATTGAAGATACTATTATGAAGGTTTATGGAAAATGATTAAAAACAGAAATTAAGCACCGGCCTTCATTCATGCACTAGGTGTCCCGTGTGGATGGAACAGTGGACACCGCCCCTTGTCTCAAAGTGACTCATAAGACATATGGATCTCAGAACGCCAACACAGATTTGCTTTTCTTCAGACTGAGCATGCCAGTTGAATTTCATGAAACATTCAAAGTCCCAGCGGGAACAACACTTCTCACTCGTACTTTGACCATCCCTGAGGACGAGGTGGTGGAAGTGGACCCAGACTCTGACTTTGAAATACTTAAGAAATCAGCGAGTCGCAAAGAGCAGGAGGAGGACAAGAAAGAGCCGTCTGTGCCTAAGGAGACTCCTGCCATAAAAAATGGAGAAAATGAGAAGGACGCTTCAACAGAGAAAAGCAAGAAGAAAGGGTTTGTGTCATTTTATACATCGATCTTTAGTTCAGTAACAGTACTTGAATGTTCATATGTCTAAGCAATTGTTTCTATTATTTACAGATTCCTTTTCAAGGCTAAGAAGGCTGCATTAATAACTCCACCGCCGGTTGTTCCCACCATGCCCCGTCTTGTGGAAGATGTTGTACCAGATGACCGTGATGACATGGACATCATCCTCAACACCACAACAGTAAGAATAAAATTGATTGTTGAAAACTACACAGAAAATTTTGGACAATTCCAAAGTTTTGATAAATTTAACAGTTGTCAAAGGTTTTACAGTATTTACACCTGAAGATGTTCTCATATTTGTCATCCACATGCCTTCTTCCTGTGACAGTACTATTATTCTGTGCGAGTGTTTGCGGGGCAGGAGCTCGGAGGTGTGTGGGTTGGGTGGATCACACCTGACTATCACCAGTATGACCCTCACTTCGACCTCAGCAAAGTGAGAAATGTAACAGTCACTGTGGGTGATGACAAAGGCAACATCCACGACAGGTATAACTATACATTACAATGGTGTAAAAAAAAAAAAAAAAAAAAAAATATATA
>JAQQZY010000007.1:19740172-19765507 GCA_030068375.1 Ostorhinchus rueppellii | reverse complement strand
AACATATGTATGCATGGAATATTGATTGCTGAATTTTTTGGGTTTTTTTTGTTGCATTTTTCAGCATAAAACGCAGTAATTGCTACATGGTTTGTGGAGGCGAGTTTAGCAGCTCCCAACAGACCCGGGTCAGTCAGGAGGACTTTGTGATTGGCTGTCTCATTGATTTGGACACAGGACTCATGACTTTCACGGCTAATGGAAAAGAGATCAACACATTTTACCAGGTCAGACACTAGACTGCACTTTGTACATGTCAGTGGCAGGCTTCTTAATGTAATTCATACATGTTCTTCTCTCTTTTTTAGGTGGAGCCCAACACCAAACTGTTCCCAGCTGTTTACGTCCTTCCTTCTAGTCAAAATATGATTCAGTTTGAGTTAGGCAAACTCAAGGTCAGTCACAAAGACTCACTGTCAACTCTCTTCCACTATTTGTCTTACTTTAACTTGTTTCTAAAGTATGTACAGTGGCTTTTGTGTATTGCAGAAAAGAATATGATATAAATTGATAAATGGCCCAGAATATGTCTTTGATTTATTTAAAGAATATAAACAGATAAGGGCTCGTATTTCCATTTACTTACGTCACCAAAGTTATGCCTGAAACAGCAATTTTTAAATTCAGATTAAAACTTTCCTTATTGTGCTGTTAATTTACACCCTATTCTTATTGTACTGTATTTCTTGTGTACTGTTGTTTTTCAATAACGTTCATATTTTAATTATATCACTATCTTTTATTACTAATTTACATACCTTCTTTGTTTCACCAGTTTTTCTTTTATTGCTCTGAATGTACCTTTTGTTCATGTAAACCGCTTTGAATGGCCTTAGTGAATGAAATGTAACATAAATACACCTCCTTGTCTTGCCTTAACAGAACATAATGCCTATCTCAGCTGCCATGTTTCGAAGTGAACGCAAGAACCCAGTCCCACAGTGTCCTCCAAGACTGGACGTTCAGATGTTAACCCCAGTCATCTGGAGCCGCATGCCCAACCACTTCCTGGCTCCGGAGACAGGACGAGTTAGTGAGAGACTGGGCTGGGTGGTGCAGTGTCAGGAACCCCTCACCATGATGGCCCTCCACATCCCAGAAGAAAACAGGTCAAAGCTGCCTTATTTTATATCCATTTGACAAAATATTTGTAATGCTGTAATGCAATGTTGTAAATGAAGCTCTTTAAACTGTGCAGGTGTATAGACATCCTTGAGCTGTCTGAACGTATGGACTTACTGAAGTTCCACTATCACACTCTTAAGCTCTACGGCTCTGTTTGCGCCCTGGGAAACAACCGCGTGGCTCATGCTCTGTGCAGCTACGTGGATGAATCCCAGCTCTTCTACGCTATAGAAAACACCTACCTGCCTGGACCAATGAGAAGTGGTTTTTATGACCTGCTCATCAGCATGCACCTGGAGTCTGCTAAGAGGAACCGACTGGGAACCAACAAGGAATTCATAGTCCCCATGACAGATGAAACACGCAGTATTACCTTGTACTCAGACAAATCACACGCCTTGCCTGGGGTTGGTCTCACCACGTGTCTGCGTCCCAAACTTCATTTCTCTGCGACTGCTTTTGTGGGGACAAACCAAGACATTTACACCCTGAGTCCTATTGTCCCCTTAGAGGTGAGTGGAAACGTTCATGAAACTCTCCCATCTCCAAGAAGGACATGTTTTTTTTGCAAGTATAAACAAAGCTTTAGGTGTGGTTAGAAGCTGAAGCATTTTATTTAAATAAACTGGAAACAGAACAGGATAGCTCTTGTTTGGAGCAAAGGCCTGGTTTTATTGATCTTTTATTTATTTGTTTTTTGACTACTGAGGACTGCTAAGTGTTTTTTAGAGATCAAAAACAAAAAAAGAGAAGCTTTCTGAATTGCATTCATCATTTTTGCCACTAAGTGCAATCTGGTAAGATCACATATGGATGCTTCTATGGCACTGGGTTTATTTTGGTACCAGGCACTTCGGCAGCTTTTCAGACCCAATAATAAAAGAGAAATTAAGACGTTTCCCCCCAGGATTTACCTAATGATGACCTCAGATAAATGCAAAAAAAAACATTTTACTCCTGCTCCGAGCCTTCCCAAAATTAATGAACTTTTAATAAAATATTGGGGCCAAAAAATATGACCAAAAATGGGACAAGAAAAGCTACGTAGGTATCAGCCCAAAATGAGCTTATGATGTCTCATAATTGTGCAACATTGTTAGTTCTTTTGATTTGTCAACAAACTTTTTGTCCGTCTCTGCAAGTGAGCACTTGCTCAGTGATCCAGTGATTCCACCCACAACATGCGTGTAGCACATCCCGACACTGCTCAAATAGTGTTAACAGTAATCAGCCACTTAGGCACTGGGGACAATAAAAGGCCAACTCAAAAAGTCAAATTTCATCAGATGTCAACATGCCACAGATGTCGTGAATCATGCAGGAATGTGCCATTGGCAAGCTTGATGCAGGGATGTCCACCAGAGTGGCTGCTGAAATAACATTCCAAAGTTGACCAACTTGTCAACTCGATGAGAAGACGATGTGTCCCTGAATGCCAGACAGCACTATCATGTTCCAAAGGACAATATTCTGTACCACGTTGATCAACGAAATAAATTGTGTGTGATTTAATATGTTGTGCAACACCTAATGCTATTAAAAATTTTAAGTGTCACTTAGGGCGTTTATATTTTTGCCCTCTGTACTTTGGCTTCAACTCAATGCTGTGAATAGCAAAGTACATTGGCCATACACTGAAACATATGTTGTTGAGAGGAAGACAATTATCCTTTAAATACTGAGTTGTAAATAATAAAATAAGGTGTAGTAATCCAGTGTTTCTTTAATAATGAAAAAGAAAAACAGTACTTTTAAAAAAAATGGAGGTAAATATAGCTATCAGTAGTTAGTAAAGGATATCAGGGAATAAAACTACGCATAAACAAACAACAAAGTCATTCTGGAGATAAGAGAAACTAAAAAAAAATTTATAATAAATAGTATTATAGTAGTTTTTATGTTATACAGTACCTAATGTATATGAAATCACATAGTTCTCCTACATGTTATTTAATATCTTAAATATCAGGTCTTTTTCTTTCTGATCTTTTGGCCACATCAATGTGAAATGCAAATGTAGACCTGAACTTCACTCTAATACTAATAAGTTATTACTTACATTTCCAGGTGCTGAAGACCAAGGCCTTAAACATGTTGACTGAGGCTGTCCAAGATGGAGGTCAGGCCATGAGAGATCCTGTGGGAGGCAGCGTTGAGTTTCACTTTGTCCCAATCCTGAAGCTCATAAGCACCCTTCTCATCATGGGTGTGTTTGGTGATGAAGATGTCACTCATATCCTGAAGATGATCGAGCCCACGGTTTTCAGCTGTAAGAAAGCAGAAGAGCCTGTAGAGGAGAATGCTAAGGTGACGGAGGAGAAAAAACAAAAATTACCAACAAAAGTGGAACCAGTGAAGGTAGAACAGCAACAACCTGCAGAAGAAGAAGAAGAAGAAGAGTATGAAGATGATGGTCTGGGTGAAGAAGAGGAGGAAGAATATGAGGAAGAAGAAGAATTAGAGGAACCCCAAGCCGTCACTGCAGAAGAGGTGGTGGATGAGATAGAACATGTAAATGGTGAGAAGGGTGCAGATGAAACAGAAAAAGAGACAAAAACTGGAGAGACTAGTGGTGAGGCTAAAGAAGAACATCTGGACCAAGGACTTTTCCAGATGAAGCTCCCAGAATCTGTCAAATTACAGGTATGAGTGATCAGTGGACAACACTCATGTTCACACACTGACACAGTAATAATTGACTTCTTTGTCTTTTAGATGTGTACACTTCTGCAGTATTTCTGTGACTGTGAGTTGCGCCACAGAGTGGAGGCCATCATTGCCTTTTCAGACCAGTTTGTCAATCAGATACAGTCTAACCAAAGGCAGCGCTACAATGAACTAATGCTGGCCTTCACTATGAGTGCTGCTGAGACTGCCCGCAAGACCCGCGAATTCAGATCACCACCACAGGAGCAGGTAGACTCATGGAAATATACTGTATATGACAAAACAGAACAATATACCTGCTTCTCATATCAGTCTAAAACATTTTAGTACTTTATTGCCATTCAAGTTTTTTTTGTTTTTTTTTTTTGTTTGTGTTAACCCATAAAGACCCAAACATCTACCGGTGATCAAAACCCCCTACTGATCTGAAATGGTTAAGAACTTCCGATCCATTAATCCTATCAATACATGTAAATAATTGGTGTAAAATGTGGTTTGTCATCTTTTCATGGTCATCAGATATGACCCATTTGGACATTCAGAGGCTCTGTGGTGAACATGGAAACACTGTTATCTTCTACAACATTGATTCACCAGTAAAACCCATGGAGTTGGATCAATGATAGTGGATGGAAACACTTGGTTTATGTTCAGTTAATAATATATTTTCTTGAAAAAGTTGCTTATTCTTCAGTTTTCTCATTTTTAATCAGAGGTTTTATGAACATCTACGTGATTACAAAATTAAATATAGGAAAATACCTGATGTTCAGTGAAAAAACTCAAAATACAGAGGATAATGTCATAATAAATGGTGATAAATGTCTTAAGAAAGGTAAAATACAGAGACAAATTAATTTGGGAACTGACACAAAAGTACCACTGTCTATGGGTTACAATGTTTTATCGCAGTGTAAAACAGTATGAATTAATTATATGTCAGTACTAAAATATCTCTGCAGGCTCATAAATTCAACACTTCACTTAGAAAAGAGAAACCACAGCATTTACACCTTATCTTTTATTCCAAAATATCTGAGTCTGCTCATTCTTGTGTAATGATTTCTACTTGTTGCTTGATGATGTGCAGGTAAACATGCTTATGAACTTCAAGAACTGTGCCGAAGATGAAGAGTGCCCCATTCCAGACGAGGTCCGAGACTCTCTGCTGAATTTTCACAATGTTCTTCTTGCGCACTGTGGTTAGTTTAAATTTTCCAAGCATATCCACATCTGTTACTTAATATTTATGAAGTTGATTGCTTAAATGTAAGTTTCTGTGTTCAAAACTTCGACCTTAGGGGTTCATATTGAGGAGGAAGAGCAGGAGGAGGAGGTGGACAATTCTCTTAGAGGTCGATTGTTCCGTTTGCTGGAAAAGGTGAAAAAATTCCGTGAGAAGAAGGTAGAGGCAGAACCAGAGCCACAGGAAGATAAAAAACCAAGTGAGTATCACATATGCATGTAACCTGCATTGAAACTCTTATAGATCACCTGAAAAAATACATAAATAAGATTACTGACTCTAGAAGTCGACGATGAACAGCTTTGCCATCACTTGATGTGTTTTGTGTTGTGTACAGTTATACAATGATCGGCCGTAACATTCTGACCACTGACAGGAGTAGTGTGGGTAACACTGATTATTTCATCACAATGGTTCCTTTCACTCGGTTGGATATACTGTATTAGGCAGCAAGTGGACGTTTAATTGTCAACACTTATCTGGTGGAAGCAGCAAAATGAGCAGCATGAGAAACTGTGTGACTTTGACATGGAGCTTATTCTAATGGTGACTGGGTCAGAGCATCTCCACAAACACAGGTCTTGTTGGGTGTTCCTGGTCCAAAAATGGACTGAGGAAAGACTTCTCAATATCAGCTCCATTGATCATCCATGGGAGGTGACTAATGTAGGTCCAACTCTCTACTACCAGGGATGTGCTGCTAATGTCTTGGTCCAGATACCATAACACACCTTCAGAGGTCTGGTGGAGTCTAAGCCTTGGCATTGAGCTGTTTTTGTGGAAAAAAGGGCAACTACACAATACTAGACAGATAGTAATAATGTTCTGTTCCCATAGATGCTTGATTGGTTGAGATCTAGTTGTTGTTCTTTTGGTGGATACTGACCATTTTACATTGGAAATTAACAAGATCTGGAGATGTTCTGACCCAGTGATTTGACCATCACAATTATTCCCTTGTCAAAGTTCCTCAGATTCCTACTCTTGCCCATTTTGTTGTGTCTATCACGTCAACACTGAGGACTAAATGTTCACTTGCTGTCTAATGCATCCCACCCACTGACAGGCATCATTACCACTTTGCCTGTCAAGGGTCCTGATTGGTGTACTGTTGTGCTTTCTTCAACAGGTACTTTACAGGAGCTGATTTCTCACACTACGATCCACTGGGCCCAGGAGTCATTTATCCAGAATCCAGAGCTTGTGCGGATGATGTTCAGCCTCCTTCACAGGCAGTATGACGGCCTGGGGGAGCTCATGCGTGCCTTGCCTAAGGCCTATACAATCAATGCCGTATCCATTCAGGACACCATGGACCTCCTGGAGTGCTTGGGCCAGATCCGTTCACTGCTTATTGTCCAGATGGGTCCAGAGGAGGAGAGGCTTATGATTCAAAGCATCGGGTTGGTATAGATTTTGCTTTGATATTTTAAATTTGGGCATTGAGATGTTACTATTTGACATAAATTATATTTTTGTCATCCTTAGGAACATCATGAGCAACAAAGTTTTCTATCAGCACCCGAACTTGATGCGAGCTTTGGGCATGCATGAAACTGTCATGGAGGTCATGGTTAATGTGTTGGGTGGCGGGGACTCTAAGGTATAGTATGGGTTAACTGCATAGAAGTCTGTTTTTATTTTGAAACCAAGCAACAGGAAAAAGAAGCCATTAAGTCCAGTCCAGTCTCTTACACTGCAACTTTTTTTTCTGCCAATAGGAGATCAGATTTCCACGAGTGGTGACAAACTGTTGCCGTTTTCTCTGCTATTTCTGTCGCATCAGTCGTCAAAACCAGAGATCTATGTTTGATCACCTTAGCTATCTTCTGCAGAACAGTGGCATTGGTCTTGGTGAGTGTTGTTGTGTTTAAGGGTTTTTCTCGATAACCTCTTTTGATTGAATAAACTGTTACAAATTTGATCTTATGTGCCATTCTTTAGGAATGAGGGGATCAACTCCATTAGATGTGGCTGCTGCTTCTTGTATTGACAACAATGAGCTTGCATTGGCTTTGCAAGAGCAGGACTTAGAAATGGTAAAATACAACTGTCATGGGTGAATAGTTTAAGTGCACAACCGTTCAATACTTGAGCATACCGTTGTCTTTGTAGGTGGTGAAGTATTTGGCAGGATGTGGACTTCAGAGCTGTCCGATGCTGCTGTCCAAAGGCTATCCAGATATCGGCTGGAATCCTTGTGGTGGAGAGAAATACCTTGATTTCCTCCGTTTTGCTGTTTTCGTCAATGGTCAGACTTTATTATTCACATGATAGATTCTTAAAATGTAAAATCTCATATTTTTGTCCATGTAAGTTCTCATTTGTCTAAGTCATTGTTTTTCCTGGTAGTTTTCGAAGTTCAACTGGGCTGGTCTTTGCTCTTTTTTTCTTTTCTTTTTTTTAACTGATGAAGTTGGATGAGAAACACAACTTTTTTTTATTTTAAGAGCAAAAACCAGACCAGCTGAACTTCAAAAACTACCAGGAATCACATTTTTTTAAACATCTTTTTGTCTCCTGTAGGAGAAAGTGTGGAAGAGAATGCCAACGTGGTGGTACGTCTCCTTATTCGGAGGCCTGAATGCTTCGGTCCGGCCCTGAGAGGAGAGGGTGGCAACGGTTTACTGGCTGCAATAGAAGAGGCAATCAAAATATCAGAGGACCCTGCAAGAGACGGCCCATCTGTTAAGAAAGACAGACGCTTTCCCATGTAAGAACTTTTATCTTCGGTGCATTTTCCTCTGTGGTATTACTGGAACAGATCATTTAGTCAGTGTCTATTCTGGTAGGTTTGGAGGAGAGGAACAGCATGAGGAGAACAGAGTACACCTTGGAAATGCCATCATGTCTTTCTACTCTGCTCTCATTGATTTGCTCGGACGCTGTGCTCCAGAAATGCATGTAAGCTACTTAACACTTTCTATACCTTTCTATATCAGATATGTTAGGAAAAGAAAACAGCAAATATAAGAACACTAGATTAATATCTTTTTAAAGAGAATGTTTTTTGTTTCCTGCAGTTGATTCAGGCAGGAAAGGGTGAAGCACTCCGAATCCGAGCCATTCTTAGGTCTTTAGTACCCATTGAAGATCTGGTTGGTGTCATTAGTCTGCCTGTTCAGATTCCTGCTTTTGGAAAAGGTAACATCTGACTTTATAAGGTTCCAGGTATTTAATACATTTATTTAAATTTACAGAATATATTCATTTCTATTTAGTGCTGATTCGAGGTTTTTATAATATCTTTGTTACGGTGGAAGCTTCTTCGCTACTTTTTCCTTCTTTAAATCTTGTTTGTATTTACTTCTACACATTGTCTTTTGTTGTTTTCAGACAACAGCATCATTGAACCCAAGATGTCAGCTAGTTTTGTACCAGATCACAAGGCTCCCATGGTGCTGTTCTTAGACAGGGTGTACGGTATCGACAACCAGGATTTCCTGCTCCATGTTCTGGAAGTGGGTTTTCTGCCTGATATGAGGGCTGCTGCCTCTTTGGACACAGTGAGTCTGAAGACGAGAAAAGTGTAGGTTGGAGAACCATAACCCTACTTGTTAAGAATCGTGTTGATTCACTTCGACATTGTCTATCTCAGGCTGCTTTCAGCACCACAGAGATGGCCCTGGCTTTGAACCGCTACCTGTGTTCTGCTGTGTTGCCTCTCATTACCAAATGTGCACCGCTGTTTGCTGGTAGTGATCATCGAGCCATAATGATCGACTCCATGTTGCATACAATCTACCGTTTGTCTCGCGGCCGAGCATTCACAAAAGCCCAAAGAGACATCATTGAAGAGTGCCTCATGGCTTTATGCAAGTCAGTTTCACCACACAGTGAACTTTTTTTATACCATTTACTGCTGCTTGATTGAAAGAAGAAAGTTTTGAATTTCTGTATGTATGCTCCTTTGTCTTTATTTCTCAGACATCTACGTCCCTCAATGCTTCAACACCTGTTGAGGCGACTGGTGTTTGATGTGCCCATTCTTAATGAGTATGCCAAAATGCCACTGAAGGTATGAGACCTATTTAACTGTTTGTCATTAACATTTTGGGTTCTTTTATGCATTTTGACCCTAATTTCACCATTTTATGTAGCTTTTGACCAATCACTATGAGCGTTGTTGGAAATACTACTGCCTCCCTAATGGCTGGGCAAACTTTGGAGTGGCTTCAGAAGAGGAGTTGCATTTAACCCGCAAGCTTTTCTGGGGAATCTTTGAATCACTGGCTCATAAGGTAAGACTTTAAAAAAAAAAGTTTTTTCTTGTATGTTTAAAGCAGAAAGATCATATTTAAGTGTCTTTTTTTTGTGATTTCAGAAATTTGATGCTGAGATCTTCAAAATTTCTATGCCCTGCATCTGCGCCATAGCTGGAGCAATTCCTCCTGACTATGTTGATGCCAGCTATTCATCCAAAACAGAGAAAAAAGCTTCAGTAGATGCAGAGGGAAACTTTGACCCAAAACCAGTAGAAACCACAAAGTGAGAGGATTTTTGTGACATTCTGTCCCATTTCATGTGATATTATTAATCACAATTAAAGAAAAGTTTATTGTTTTTCTGCTTCCAACCACAGCACCATCATTCCAGAGAGACTGGATCCCTTTATCAACAAATATGCTGAATACACACATGATAAATGGGCTTTTGAAAAGGTACCTCTTATACTTACTACCAAATATTATTACTCTAAAGCCATTATCCATAAAACAGAAATATGAACATATGAATAAAACGTGAAAAAGACTTGCTACAAAGCATAGGAATTGTGCTGTAATTCAGTTGATATGCATATGATTTTTAGATTCAGAATAACTGGTCGTATGGAGAAGTACTGGATGAAAATGCAAAAACTCACCCCATGCTCAGACCATATAAAACCTTCTCAGAAAAGGTAGGCTCGTTGTTGTGCGATGAATGTTCCTGTTCTTTCAGCAGTTTTTCCGCTCACTTCTCATACTGACTTTCCCTTTGACAGGACAAAGAGATCTATCGCTGGCCAATTAAAGAGTCAGTCAAAGCCATGCTTGCATGGGAGTGGACCATAGATAAAGCTAGAGAAGATGAAGAGTCGGACAAGAAGAAGACAGCTGCAACACGAAAGATCTCTCAGACTGCTCAGGTACAGTGGTTTCACAGCTGTTACATACCTGGTGTGAGGTATTTAAACACTGAATATTAATGATTCATTTTGTTTAGGCCACCTATGACCCAAGCCATGGCTACAGTCCACAGCCCATTGACATCACACACATGGCTCTCTCAAGAGATCTGCAGGTACAGTAATAAATTGTTGATATTTCTATGCTACGGTTGTAGTATTTTTACTTACAATCTGTCCGTGTTGACAGTCTATGGCAGAGCAACTGGCAGAAAACTACCATAACACCTGGGGACGGAAGAAGAAGATGGAGCTGCAGGCAAAAGGTAAAATATTCTGTAAAGGAAACTTAACAAGAAGGATGTTATAATTTGATCTGGTGACTGTCTTTTTTGTGATTGTGGGCCTGATCTTTGTACTACAGGAGGTGGAACACATCCTCTGCTGGTGCCCTATGATACTTTAACCGCAAAGGAAAAGGCCCGTGATAGAGAGAAGGCCTATGAACTCCTCAAGTTCCTGCAGCTTAATGGATATGCTGTCACAAGGTGATACATTAGGGAATTCAGCCTGAGCATTAGATGGTAATTAGATAAATACAGTTTAACATTTCAGTTGAGCCGCCTTAGGTGATAATAGAAAACTGACCTGTTCAAAGAATGTAAACATGATTAGACCAAGATTAGAGCAGATGAAGTTACATACAAGCTGATTAAGTAAAAAGCAAATATCTGCTAATGCAAGTCATGGTACTCTGCAACTCACTGAAGTAAATTCATAATGAATACATATGAGTGTATTAATATGCTGATAAATTGTGTTTAAAGAATTTAAAGGAAAATGAAATCACAAAAGGTCATGACCTACAGTTTTGGAAAGCATGCAGATGTGATTGTTGGTAAAGAGTAAATATTTTCTTCTATTTTCTAATATTATTTCACCTTAGGGGCCTGAAAGACATGGAATCAGATATTTCATCCATTGAAAAGAGATTCGCATATGGTTTCCTTCAGAAGCTGCTGAAGTGGATGGAAATTGCCCAGGAATTCATTGCCCATCTTGGTACTGTTCAACCTAGAAGGAACACTGTAACACTGTTTAGAATTGAATTCCTGTTTAATGGAGTAAATATATTGTCAATACTGACACTGTGTCTCACAGAGGCTGTAGTAAGCAGTGGACGAGTGGAGAAATCTCCTCATGAGCAGGAAATCAAATTCTTTGCCAAGGTAAATCTATTATAAGCTGTACAGAAACCATGTTTACTGTATTTCTAGGTTAAGCTATAAAGTCACAGACTGTGTAAACGTGTCTTTCTCAGATCCTGATGCCTTTAATCAACCAGTATTTTAAAAACCACTGCCTCTACTTCTTGTCTACACCTGCAAAAGTCTTGGGTAGTGGGGGCCATTCTTCCAATAAGGAAAAGGAAATGATAGCAAGGTAATTCAGCTCTTATGCCATCCAGCTAGTTTATCAGCTTTTCATTTTTCCTCTAATTTCATCCTTTCATCCTTCCTTTTCCTTTTTTTCTGATCATAGTATCTTCTGTAAAATGTCTGCTCTGGTGCGACACAGAGTTTCTCTCTTTGGTGAGATATCACCTGTAATCTTTTTCCCACCCTTTTCAGCATTTTAGAGTCAGAGTATACACAGTTCTCACTTGTTTTGACATTGCAGATGATTCATAGATTGTGAGATGTTTACTGTGACAATATTTACATACCTGTATTTGGATGTTCAGGAACGGATGCTTCTGCAATTGTTAACTGTCTCCATATTCTGGCACGATCACTGGATGCAAGGTTCCTTCTTTTTTCACACGACATAATTCCATCATGATAAAGTTGAAATCACATATGGAACACTTTATTTTCTTTAGTTCTCAATGTATCTTTTTCTAATTGCTTTGTTTAGGACAGTAATGAAGTCTGGGCCAGAAATTGTGAAAGCTGGACTTCGGTCATTTTTTGAAAGTGCAGCTGATGATATAGAAAAAATGGTAGAGAACCTCAAACTGGGCAAAGTGTCTAAAGGCAATCAGGTAATATTAATACAGTGTTTCACACATCAGTAAGCTCAAAAAAAGACTTTAAATCGCCTGGGTTGACTTTCATGTGCTGCTTTTTCGTGTTTAAAGCAAGTAAAAGGTGTGTCTCAGAACATTAACTACACAACCATCGCCCTGCTCCCAGTTCTTACATCCCTGTTCGACCACATTGCTCAGCACCAGTTTGGAGATGATGTTATGCGTAAGTGTTTTCTTGACTGTTTCAATTAAATATTCTGCTTCAGATGTTTTTTTTGTTTCTTCAACCTGTCTCTGTTCTATTGTTTTCCAGTGGATGATCTGCAGATGTCATGCTATCGCATTATGTGTAGCATATACTCCTTAGGAACCGTCAAAAATCCCCATGTGGAGAGGTAAACCTGCATACATTCAAGTGACAGCATTATATTAGAAGGAACTGTCTGAGTGCTTTTGCATTTGTCCTGTATATTTACAGACAGCGACCAGCCCTAGGGGAGTGTTTGGCTCACCTTGCAGCAGCTATGCCAGTGGCCTACTTAGAGCCACATCTAAATGAGTTCAATGCCTTCTCTGTCTACACGACAAAGACACCCAGAGAACGAGCCAGTGGGTAATTTACCCTTTGCACAAATCTTATCTCTGTGTAACAATCTAAAGTGAATTTTCTTTTCTCCTCTCATGAATGCCAAAGTCTTGGGTCTCCCCAATGAGGTCCAGGAGTTGTGTCCAGACATCCCAGAGCTAGATATTCTTCTAAAGGAGATAGGGGACTTAGCAGAGTCAGGAGCTCGTTACACTGAGATGCCACATGTGATTGAAATCACGTTGCCTATGCTGTGTAACTACCTGCCTCGATGGTGGGAGAGAGGACCTGAGAACTTTCCTGAGATGGAGGGAAGAATCTGCACTGACGTGACATCAGAGCACCTCAATCAGCTGCTGGGAAGCATCATGAAAATTGTAGTCAACAACCTGGGAATTGACGAGGCCTCCTGGATGAAGCGGTTGGCTGGTAAATCTCAATCTAATAACAATATCGCACCGTTTGACAAAAATATAACACTGTCAGGACTTAACTAGACGCTGACTTTTTTCTTTATTTTTTACCAAATCCCCAGTACAATTACCTGTTCATATTTCAAATCACATAATTAACGCTGATCCAACTTTTTGTTGCCTTAATGTCAGGATAATAGGTATATTTCAATATCCAGCCCCCTGCATCAAACTGTAGAGGCTCTGAGTAGCTCCTTCAGCTTCAGACTTTTACACCCCCAGTGTAAGAAGGAGCAGTATTACAAGTCATTCCTCCCCACAGACATCAGCCTATCTAACAGCTCACAGTAAACCCCCTCATATTACACTGTGTGCATGTGCAAATACATTGTAAATATGTATATAATATTTCAATTTAAATCCTTTTTCTCTTTGTTATATATTTGTTTCACGTGTATTTTCTTTCTTTTCTGTACTTTATTTTTGTATTTACTGCTGTCAACTGAGAAATTTCCCCATAGTGGAATCAATATAGTCTATGTTATGTTATGTTATGTTATGTTATGTTATGTTATGTTATGTTATATTATGTTATGCTATCTTATCTTATCTTATCTTATCTTATCTTATCTTATCTTATCTTATCTTATCTTATCTTATCTTATCTTATCTTATGTTTACAAATGAAGTTAATCTGATTAGACACATATGAATGATGAAGTGTTCATACTGTCTGACAGTGAACTACAAGTCAAATAACTTGCTGTTATTGCTGAGCTCTTTTAATTTTAAAAAAATATTTAATACTATTCCAGCATTTTCTTATTGGGGCTGTATTTACCAAGTCAAAATAATACTTGGGATTAGTTATAGGCCTCTATCAGAGTCAGGTTCTGTTGATACTGATAGTTTGTAAAACACACTTTAACTCTCATCAATAGACGATGACATTGGCCATTTTCTTTATTACTTTTTCTTTTAGTGTTTTCACAGCCAATTGTGAGCAGAGCGAAACCAGAAATGCTCAAGTCTCACTTTATCCCTACAATGGAGAAGCTGAAGAAACGCACATCAAAGGTGGTGGCTGAAGAAGACCATTTGCGGATGGAGGGCAAATCAGAGGGCGATGAGGAGGATGGAACTATACGTGATGAATTTGCTGTCCTCTGCAGAGACTTGTATGCTCTCTACCCTCTCCTCATCCGCTATGTGGACAACAACAGGTATATTTAAGTTAAAAGCAAGAGCAAGCTGTCATAAAGTCACATAAAGATCTCAGAAACTCAGTATTATGTACTTATGTTTATACCTTGTTGATTACCTGAACATACATTTATGGAATCCCTGAAATTCTTTTTCACTCCAGGGCAAGATGGCTGACCTGTCCAGACCCAGATGCAGAAGAACTCTTCAGAATGGTTGGAGAGGTCTTTATATTCTGGTCCAAATCTCATGTGAGTATATTTGGTTTTTGAATAGACAAGAATGGATCATCTCATCCCTTATTGGATGTTTATTCTCTCTTACCTGAAGAATTTCAAGCGGGAAGAGCAAAACTTTGTGGTGATGAATGAGATCAACAACATGTCTTTTCTCACTGCTGACAGCAAGAGCAAAATGAGCAAGGTAACTCAGTTAAAGCCTGCATTGATGGTAAAGTCTCAGAATTATTATTTTTTTTTTATGTTGCTGTTTTCAACTGTCATTTATTGAAATTATGATTCTTAACTTTACCAATTATTTTCAGCCAATCATCATTAGTTTATTGATAAATACTATACTATGTAAAGTTATATGAAGATTACTGTATAATGCTGATTAGATACTGTACTGTTTACTGTACTTACAAGTACAGTTTCAACGTGAAAATTACTTATGTAGCATTTTTACCCGGCATACCATTTAAATGTTATTGTAAGGACAAAATGATGAAGTTATTTCAATTCTTAGATTTTCGATAAAAGTATTTTTATATGTACTTTTCCCTCTTAACTGGGTTTGGTAGAACATAGCTAAGTTCATTACAACCATTTGGAGGTTTAAGTTTTAGATGGATAGCAGTTGTGTTAACATTATTCTCTCTCTGGCTGTCCCTCGTCCTCTTCTGTTGGGTTGCGGCTGGGTTTCCAGGGCGGGGACTCAGAGGTTAGACTTTGTTTCTGCACGACCGCTGTGCTGACCGCATGGCACCTCACTTTGGGGGAGCTTTTCATCAACCTCTCCTGCACACTGGCACATCTGATCCACACAAACACACACACACTCACACACATCGAAATGCACATAGATATGTTCCACTGAGAGACATGACCCAACACACTTAACTTAGTGCCAGTGTCAAATACTTTTTTTGTACATGCAGCTGTATCTACTTAGGCATGGATGTATTACAGGCTATTATGAGTACATCAAAGCTGAGTTGAGAGTTTGTCATAGCTATAAATATGTAGCTATTTTGTATATTAATAGGATATGAAAATACCAGCCAGAAGTTAGTTCAAGGGAGCAACAGATGCAGTTTGTATCCACTTACACTGTCATTAGTCTCCTCTGTCCTGTTGTAGAAGCTTAAGGATCGACACAAAGTTAGATTGGAACAGTTCTCCTCACACTGTTAATATAATACACTTATACACATGCATTTAGTGTACATAATTTAGTGCAAAGGTATACACAAGAGGAGCAATAAATGTGGACGAGGGAGGGATATTCACACAGGATCACTGGACAATGGGGATGTCCCCCAGTGGGCTGTCCCAGTCCTGCCAGTGTGCGAGGAGGGGAGTCTCGAGGCGTTTGATGAAAGTACTCAGCTGTAAAGTTGGGCTCATGGCACTGGGCTTTACACCTAGTTTGATGTGACAGTGAGAGCGCAGTGCCATCATCCTGTTACTGAGTTTGCTCATTTTGATCATAGATGAGTTGGAGTCTTTAGTATGTCTGTTGTTTCTTTTCATTAAAGGTTGGTTGACATGTAGCTTTTGTAATGCAGCTTTTTACCACTAGGAGATGATGTTAGTCTTCTCTGTGCTCTTTCTTCTCTCCTCCCTGGAAATGCCATGGCACATCATGGTTAAGTTTCCTTCACATTCCCTGGTATCCACACTCACTAACACTTATCTTTGTCCTTAGTGTCACAGAAGCAGATGGTAACATTTGCCAGGTTCCCACTTCAGTACATACGTACTGAGTATTACCATAATCTTAACCAATACATTAATTCACACTTATCTGAAATTGTCCTCAAAATGCTTTGCACCCTGTTTCTTCTAAACTATTCTTTCATAACACACTTGCATCTGGCACTAAATTGACGAAGTGGCTGATGCATATCAGTGTTTATTAATTAACTGGAAATGACTTTTACTCTATATGTTTTGAGTGACAACACAACAAACTCCTAAAATGAAACACTAAAAAACTGTAATTGGCCTCTTTAGTCTCACTTCATGAATCTGAGATTATCTGATATTTGACAACAGATAATACATTTTTTTTGCAGGATTTGTTAAAATGTCATACTGTTATAAAAAAAAACACTAAATTAGAATTTAAGTTTTGTGGAAGTCCATGGACTACATGAGGTGGACTTAGTACTATGTGGCAGTGATATTTATTTTCTCTGTGTGTTCAGTAGTAGTATAAATATCACTCTAAATATCACTCATCAGTAAAGCTGCCAAGTCTTTAGATGAATTTCTTGAGTAACTGCATCGTGCTTTTCTGTGAGGTGGCTGTCACTGTATCATCCTCTTATCTCCACCTGCACATACATATGACCTGTACATAGAGCATGCATTTAATAGACTAAACATAGTGTAAAAGCATTTATATATTGTATGCTCTCACATACATTTGCATATTTTGGAGGACTCCAGAAAGAGCAGAAAACAGAAGGACTGAACTCAGTAGGCGAGCACATGGACATATGTCATAGACAGTTTGTTTGTGTGCGTTTAACATGTTTCTGCTATTAGATATAAATATGTACTAATGTGGAATGTTTTATTCTCTAACATCATCTAATATGTTAACTTTGAACTAGGCAATACTGAAATGTACTGTATTTTATGTTCTTGGAATGCCAAATGGGCTGTTACTTGAATGATATTTTTTTCTTTTGCATGGTTTATCAGTACAGATGCACTAACTCACTTTTCTGTGAGACCCACTCCTTTTCAACATTACCTTCCCAAAACCAGCTCTACCCCTTTTGTGCCCTCACATTTTCACTATACCCTCTACTTACCAGTCTAAGCTTAGAGAAGTGTTCCTTAATTTTTACACACCATGGCAATGACAGATATAAGTAGACACCCCCAGACAATGATCTTGGTTATTTCTACATGGAGAGATCACAGTATTACACACCACACAGGTTTTTATTTTTCTCAAAAGTATAAGGATAGTAACACTAGAAAGTATTCTCAACAGTTTGTGTTGATTTTTATTACATGCTGTATAAATTTACATTTGTTGAGTTTACCTAATGTGATGTATGCAGTCAAATTTGCTGTGGCGGTTTTTCAGTCATTTGTGTCATTATGGGGAAAAAAGGGCAAATTGCTAATGCCAGTCTATACCCACGAGAGCGACCGCTTGGCTTTCAGTCAGCGGTCCACTGGGTTTGATACAAAACAGTCTTAACTGTGATGTTGCGTCTCTGCCATATCATGGGACACTGTGAGTGGTCTTTGGCTCATTGTTTTTGTCCGTAGGGTGGAGGCTCAGATGCAGAACGCACCAAGAAGAAGAAACGAGGAGATCGTTACTCTGTACAGACATCACTCATTGTGGCTGCCTTGAAAAAGATGCTTCCCATAGGACTCAACATGTGCTCTCCAGCTGATCAGGAGTTAATCAACTTGGCCAAGATCCGATACTCTTTGGTAGATTTTTTCTGACTTTAAAACAGCATGACTGTGGTAAAAAAAAACAAAAAAAAAACACACACACGCATTCATGCTTTTAGAGTTTTTTAAATCTCATGCGGTAGGGTAATTCAGTAACCAATAAATCTGTGAAGGCTTAATCATCCATATCATGGTATGTCATAAGTGCTTTGTATTTCAGTAAGAAGGCAGTGTTTGATAAATGGTAGTTTACTGTGTCTTTCAGAGAGATACAGATGAAGAAGTAAGAGAGTTTCTGCAGAACAACCTTCATCTTCAAGGCAAGGTATTATCGTTTCCCTCTGACAACATAATCATCTGGATTTCAGTTTTTGCAGCTTTGCTCTGTGCCCCTGTTTTGCGTAAAAGGTGGACAACCCATCCATGCGCTGGCAGATGGCCCTGTACAAAGAAATGGCAGGGAAAGCAGAAGACGCTGATGCACCTGTGAAAGTTGTGAAGCGAGTGCAGGAGGTGTCTGCAGTCCTTTACCACCTTGAAGTGGTGAGCAGCCATCATTACTACTGCACTTATTCACTCATTCATACTACGGTTATGAAAATTATTTCAAGGTTATCCCGATACAAATATATATAAAGTGCAAATGGGAAATGTGTATATGCCATTATTTTGGCATGTTGACACAAGATAAATGAGGGAAAAGCTTAATAATATCATTGTGGAAAAAATTATTAGACCATCAAAAGGCATCAAAAACAATGGTTATGCAATCAAGTACTAACTCTTGTGTGTATCATGTGACTAAAACAAACAGAAAAGAAAACATGGAATGCCTAAAAGTACTGTTTTTGGCAGTGCAATGCCATAGCTACTGATGGAAGAACTGAAGTGAAAACATGGAAAATGGATAGATATCAGCTCTGAAATTAAACTCTTGTGAGCTACTTTTGTTATCATTATATTTGTCCAAACAAATGTACCTTTATTTGTTCCAGGCATTAAAATGAACAAGAAACTGAAGAAAACAAGGGTGGTCTAATAAGTTTTTCTGCGACTGTACATTTCAAACAAATACCTAAACAAGTACTGAATATTACCATAATGAAACAAATAATAATTCTAAAACAGCACCATAAAATTTAGATGACCTACACATACTAAGTCCTTCATCCTTGAAAATAAGTTCTAGTTCAACTACTACTACTTTTCAAAGTGCTATTTATGGTGCACATTTTGGAAACTCGGCCATTAATCCTGCATTTCCAAACTAAGGGTCAGGACATAAAATGGGTCACAAAGCTGTTTTTATTTGTTTCCTAACAGGCAAGTGAACTATGTAATATGATAATATTACATGATAATGACAACAATGATAATAACGAAGTAATATGATGCACAAAGAAGCATGTACTCTGACAGAATGAGATGAAAACAACACAAAAGAGTGAAAGACTAGAGCAATGTAGACAAAACAAAGAAATGACATAAAAGACACATAAGATGAAAATGAGGTAAAAGATATAAGGAGATTCATAAGATGCAAGAAAGGGAAAACAGTGTTTTGGCAGAATAAATGTTAATCAGTGTCATATGTGAGTCCGACAGGAACTGAACTGTTTGTTTCAGGTTAGAGTTAGTCGATGATGACGTGCTGCTGTGGTCAACAGTAACTGTCAGTGTAACAGTCTTTTTGCCTGTGATTGATGTTGTGATTCGTTGTTTTGATGATGAAAAAATGAGTAAAAAAAAATAAATAACTGATATAAATTTTGGTACTGAAGAGGCATAAAATAGACAGTTTGGTTACCACTGCATTAAACAGTCAAACAATTTTAAAAGTGTTGACCATTATGTTTTTTACAACTCAACCAATATGTTCCTTTTCCTAAACAGACAGAACATCCCTTTAAATCCAAAAAAATGGTTTGGCACAAACTGTTGTCCAAGCAGAGACGCAGAGCTGTGGTGGCTTGCTTTAGGATGACACCACTATACAACATTCCAAGGTAAGAAGGTTGCATCTGGCCCAGAATTAACACAAAATAAGATGTGGGGCATAAAATAACAATTTATTGTATGTTTTGCAGGCACAGAGCTTCAAATATGTTCCTTGAAGGTTACAAACGCAACTGGCTTCACACTGAGGGTTACTCCTTTGAAGATAGGATGATAGATGACTTGTCTGTGAGTGTCATATCACATCTTCAAATCCATTTTCTGTTTTTGCATTTTTGTGTGTTTACTTGAACTCCCTTATTTATAACAGAAAGCAATGGAGCAAGAGGAGGGGGATGAGGAAGAGGAGAAAGAAACAAAACCAGATCCCCTCCACCAACTTATTCTGCATTTCAGTCGCACTGCTCTGACAGAAAAAAGGTTAGATAGGCAATGGAATTCAGGATTGTGGTATAAAAATTGAACATCAATAGTTTCATATTGTGTTCTGTGCAAGTTTTTATGAAGTTAAATGTGTGTTCTGTTGTTATTATCACAGTAAACTTGATACAGATCATCTCTATATGGCATATGCAGATATTATGGCAAAGGTGAGTCAATGTAGGATATTAGTTTGAACTAGTATCCTCATATACATTGAAATGCTGATGTTTTTTTATATATTTTTTTCTCCTTGACACTTTTAGAGTTGCCATATTGGTGAGGAAGAAGAAGGGGGAGAGGAAATGGTGGAAAATGCTGAGGATGAGATGTCCTTTGAGGTGCGACAGTCAGAACTGGTAATGGGCGACCAGGGGCTGGGGACCAGGAACACAGTGGAGCGGTAGCTCTCAACGCACTGAGTGGCCTCATCATTGGCACATTATTTCACACCCACACCTCTTTCTCTTTGTCTCGTCTCATTATATCGGTCTGTTCTGTCCATGTTTGTTTCCCTCTTTGTATGTTGGACTCCATGCTTATGAGTTGCTGAAAATAGAAACTTAACAAAGGTCCAACAGAAGGTCCAATCCAGTGTTGTTACTTTATTTTTTAATAAAGATGTTCTTTAAAAATATTTTGAATGAACAAACATTTCCTCAAAGGTTACAACCATTGTAATTATTAAAATGTGCTGCTCTTTAATCTGGATTGGGTCTAATTATCTTAAGTTAACTTAATGTAAAATTAACCCCAACAATAATGACAAATAAAATAATACTCATACTAATGATAATTACATTTACTGTAATCACCAACCTACTTAGCTTCATATGCAACTTAAAACACTTTAGATGAAGTTATATAGGCAGAAAAATCTCAGTGAATGTTTTTCCGAAGTAGTCAGTGAAGTTACTGCCAAGGTTTTAATAGTTTGGGATTTTTCATTATAGTTTAATTTTATTTAGTTTTGAATTTTTTTTCTGTAGTTCAGTTAGTTTTAATTTGTTTTTAGAGCAGGCTTGCTCATTTTTATTTTTATTAGTTTTCTTCTTTTTTTTAAATGCTTAGTTTTAGTTTAGTTTTAGTTTTTTTCATATCTTTTCTCTTCCTCACCTTCGTCTTCAAAGAAATCCCGTACATGATTCTGCTGCTTTCTCTTTAGTTTCCATGTTGTTGGACGAGAAGCCAACTCTAAATGAGAAGTGATGAGAAGTGACGGACTGTGAAGAAGCGTATAGTGCTGCCAGCAAAATTGCTCGAGTGAAATAAATTGATTTCATATCAATCCAACACTGACAAAGATGAGAACAAAGGGAATTTTATCCATAATTTTTATTTGTTTTAGTTAGTTTTATAAGCACACGTTACAATTCACGTTAGTTATCTTTTTCTTTTTTAATAATAGTATTAATTTCAGTCAGCGAAAATTTTCAATTCTAGTTTTGTCATTTCGTTAGTTTTTGTTAACAATAATAACCTTGGTCACTGTGACAGAATTCAATTGCAAGATCTTCAAATACTTGGTGGTAGTTGTTAAAACATAAATCCACCATTACAGACTCTTCCATTACAGACTACCCACCAGTTTTGCTGTGTCCACACTGGCCAAGCTTGTTATAGTTTATGGTCTTTTTTAAATGGCAACACCAGCTGCTTCACGACATTCCTTTTGTCAAGTTCATGAGTCAGAGACACTGAATTGACTGATCCATTTTATGGTGACTGCACTGTCAGAGGTAGCTGGACCTGGACTATTAAAGAGCTTAAGTAAAAAACGTGCTATGCTCCAGGCAATGTTTATGTCAACATGTATAGTCGCTGTATGTATCAAAGAAGCTTTTAGTACATGTGTGTTAGGCTTATATCAAACTGGGAAGTTGGACATGTGAAAAGACAAAGGCCTGGATAGGATATTGGACATATTATTGAATGGAAATCCCTGTTAAATATAACTCATTAATGTCATTCCTCCCAGTTTATATAGCTGTCCCATCTGTCTTTCTCTCTTTCTCTTTCCCATCTCTCCATGTAATCACTCATCTCCTTCATAACACCAGTCTTTTGTAACTGCACGCGACTGATCAATGTTCCCCTCCCCACTCACATAGCTTACTGACAGACTACAGTGAAAGCCAGAGTAGAACATGCACCGTAAATCTCTGTGTTTATACACGTAGTCTACACGCCAACATGCATCATATAGTGGATATGTCATGAAGAGGTTTCATCAGACAGTCAGGGATGACAGCTTAGGTATGAGGTCCAACTGCACGACACATAGTGGGTAGAGCATGGTCAGGCATACATGGGTGGGGGGAGGGTGGGGTGGGAAGGGAGGGGGGAGGGTTATGAGGGAGGGATGCTACAAGTTGAACTGTGATGTGGCTGAGCAGAGAAATGTCAATTAGCCATCTGATATTCAGAGATATTCCTGTGATAGCCAAATTCTTTTAACATATGGCATATTTACCTTTTTTTTTTTCTACACATGACCACATTAAGCCAAAAGCATGAAAATTACATACTATTTTTTTTAACAAAGCTCATGTATTGAACTGTCAAAGCAATATCTCCGATACAGAAGGATTTCAGCTTTTGCCCAAAGTGTCTGTAGCGCTTCTGCCTTAAAGATACTTTGGTAAACTATGGGCTATGGCTAAAATGCTTATTCATTGGGGCAGCTTCCTGTAGTCTAACGCTTGCTTGAACCAGCAAACGTGAAAAAGTAGCAGTGTAACAACTCCATAACTAATAAAGTGGACTGATTCAATGTGTGCAAGAGACAGATAGAGATTTTAACTACCAGTTTTAATGAATAAGATAAATTATTATGTGACAAAACATCAGAAAATAACAAGCAATAAGTATCAGAGTAATTGTACATACAACAAAAAATGCTTATGATTTTGTAAGTTATTGAAAGACTATTGACAATTTCACAGTAAAGATCCTTTTATGACCCATTTACTGGTAAGTAATTACATTACAATATGAACATCAGGGATGAGTGAAAGATGACTGAGTGTGAGCTGAGGCTGTGAATGTAAATAGATAGAATGGAAATCATTTTCATTTGAATGTTTGTAAAATATAAGAAGATTATTCCAGCTCATATTTGAGCTGAAACGGTCCCTTCTATCTATTTAAATTCCCTTTGTATAATACCATGTGCTCATAATGTTTACATTCTCCACAGGAAAAGGAAATGGAAAAACAAAGACTTCTCTATCAGCAGTCCAGACTTCATAATCGTGGGGCTGCAGAGATGGTCCTTCAAATGATCAGTGCCTGTAAAGGTAGTTCTGCTGATGGTCATGTCCAACACCTCTGGAGTACTGCACAATGTTATTACCCCATCCCCGAAGGGGAAGAAAGGGGTATTGTTTTGGTTGGGTTTGTTTGTTAACACTCTAGTAGCACAGCTATTGATTGAATTTATACCAAATTGGGTTTGTAGACTGCCAGTAACTCAGAATAGATGTCAAAAGTAGGTCAAACTTAACATTTTTTTATGAATTTTTAAAAAAATCTTTTGTTTTTCTGTTCATTTACTTATAATGACCAAAATGTGTATATGATTATACTGACACCAGCACACGCATAGACATGATGACATTAACTGGATTCATGCCAAAATAAGCAACAGTACGTGCAAGGGGTGGGGTTTGTTGTGCCTGGTACCACTTGTTAACCTGCCCCCCAAAGTGGAGGAAAGGGGTATTGTTTGTTTGTTTGTTAACACTCTAGCAGCAAAACTATAGGTTGAATTCATACTAAATTTGGTTTATAGACTGCCAGTGATGCAGAATAGATGTCATTACATTTTGGGAAAAGTTGATCAAAGTTTACATTTTTTAAAGGAATTTTTTTAAAAAATATTTGTTCTTCTCCCATTTACTTACAATGGGCAACATTTCACATGTCTCTAAAAACATAAATTTTGTTTTAATTTACTTCAAACTTGGCACGTATATAGAGGCAATTTGCTATGCTGCCATCAGCACACGCATAGGCCTAATGACCTCAGCTGGATCAATGCCAAAATAAGCTACAATACATGTGAGGCGCGAGGTTTTGTGTACCTGGCACCACTTGTTTAATTTTGCTTTTGTTTTGCAGGTGAGACAGGCCCCATGGTGTCCACAACCCTTAAGTTGGGTATCTCTATTCTGAATGGTGGAAACAGTGAAGTTCAACGGGTGTGTCTCTTCTACACGTTTTCATGTAATCAGTAGCTTATGTGATGCTTGTAACAGAAGTGATTAGAAGGTTTATTTGAGGCCATACTCAGGGAGCTATCAATAAGCTGTATTACATTACATAACAGCTATAGCTTTTGTTGTCTGAGGGAACAATGGACTGAATTTGCTTTTATAATTATCACCATATCACAAAAAGCTCCAGAGCTCTAACAGCTTTTGATGAATCAACTGGTTGAGTTAAAACTGTAGAAAAACTGTTTTGGATTAGCAACTGTTTGCTCAAAAATGTATTTACAGGTGCAGATCTGGTATATGATGATAGTATTGCATGGGTGCCTTTTAATAACAGATATGATGTGAAGCAGCTGACAGCATAGTGAGCAGCTTATTGAACAAAATATTCGAATGGACAGTATTAAAAGGTTTGGACAGATCAATACATATTCAGGCTAACATCAAATTGCTAATAACATATAATAATGCACTTTTCTATGGATTATCTTCTGTGTTTTGACAGAAAATGCTGGAGTATTTGAAGGACAAGAAGGACGTAGGCTTCTTTTTGAGTGTCCAAGCACTGATGCAGACATGCTGGTCAGCTTTTAATCAGTCACTCAACTCAAAATCATAGAGTAACTTGAAATCGTATGAACAGAGGTGTGTGTGTGTGTGTGTGTGTGTGTGTGTGTGTGTGTGTGTGTGTGTGTGTGTGTGTGTGTGTGTGTGTG
>JAQQZY010000007.1:19711394-19722462 GCA_030068375.1 Ostorhinchus rueppellii | reverse complement strand
TTACATTATCAGTAAAAATGTTATTACAATATCAGTCAGGATATTTTATTACATTATTGGGGAAGTTATTACATTATCAGGTTTTATTACATTTTTGATCGAGTTAAGTGCAAATTTTATTACATTTTCAGTCAATTCTTACATTATAGGGTGCTACAGGGCATGTGGCAGGTGTTAAAGACAGGGAGCAGAAGAATTTTCATGATAAATCAGACCAGAGTCCTCTCCAGATAAACCCTTTTACAGACTGTTGTCAGAGATGTAGGCCACAGAGACTGTTAGTAAAAATGAAAGGACTTAGATGTAACGTGCACAAATCTTACATATTGAATCTTTAAAACTTACTGTTAATGTGAAAGCGTGCGTCACAAGTTACATCATCCATAGGAATGTTTCTAGTACTTTATGTACACTTGTCTTTTCTGTCTCTATATCCAATTCATTTAGAGTTATTATATTACCGTAACAATTGTGTCACTTTCCATTCAGTATATTTATTTATATGAGTTTTTTTGAGTGTTTTTAGGTTTTTTTTGAGAGTGGAGCCAATGCCTTAAATTGTTTAACTGACATTTTTCAGGATACATTAAACTCTGTGAAATCTTTTCTGTGTAAGAATAAACTTTTTGTGAAATGTGTGTTTGCTCTAGTATAATTTGCTCTATATGATTCTTGCATGAAGCCACAGTCATGTGCTCTGAGCCTTTTTCTAAAATCCAGTGGAATCAGCCACTTCAGAGGCTCTTCTACCAGGGCTGTTTATGTATAACTACTTCTCATCCTGACCCCTTTACCAGGCAGCTGATCTGTGGCCTCTGTGGAACATCCCAGCTGAATGAGGATTAAGTCTGAGCATTAAAACTCACATTGAGCCTCATGTGCTTTTTACCCATAATGCGTTCAAACATTTCTGTTGGGCTCTCATCCTGTTTGGGTGGAATACACCGACTGTCAACATGAACGTGTCAGGGATCCACCAGGGGATGCTCCGCATGTATGGTGAGTAGGTTCAGCTCTGAAATATTTGTCCGTTGATATTTTAGGACAAAATATTATTGCTTCTCTTTGGGGTTTTTATCATTTTGTGCCACGATGTCCAGTGGAGTAAATGTGTTCAGACGTAAAAGCTTTGACTTCAGTTGAGTCAGAATATTTCATACAGCCTTAGTTTCACATAGTTGTTTTCAAGTGATTTTTCATGTAATCATCTGTTATTTACTCGTTACTGAAGATAATCAGAATATATTGTCTCTGTTAAAAAAAACAAACAAAAAAAACAATAATCTGGATTTTAAAAAAACAAAAAACAATAATCTGGATTTTTAATGCACACATTGTTTCCTTTAAATGTAAGTGAGTCGTGTAATGACTGCATCGGTGTCAAAACCTACTCACAATCAAATCAAGTTACAAATTTTCAGTTGAAGATACCGTAAAGTCTTCCATTTTCTAATCCAGCTCTGTATTTATAGCCTGTTGGATCATTTTATTGTAAATCTTATAAAGTTCTATCCATGTGTCTTCACTGTATTCTTTGTACATAAGATGAGTGGATCCAGATGCGGGTGTGCGGATGTGACTATGTTGTGTGATTGGTCGAGTCCCACTTCCACAGCCTGTTAATCCTCCAACCATCTGACAGTTTTTAATCTGCAGGGATGATAGAGTAACTGAGTGTTCGCGCTTTAATCCAGCTGTACACTGTTCCCACTGCTATCATGACCACTGTGACAATACCTAATTCTGTTTGGGTGTTCAGTCTTAACAATAACATTCAGTCTCCCACAAACTTGTCCCCATTTCTGTCCGGTGTCCTCGTATTTCTGTGTCACTTCTCTTATCCAGGAGGATTTATTTTTAAACACTGGAAGAAGAGGTTTCTGCTCCTGACACCGGAAGGCAGCCTCCTCGTCTGCCATGATTCCACCTCTCCCCCTGACCAGCTGGTGTCTTTGCAGAGTGGCTGTGAAGCAATTGCAGAAGGCAAGGACATCTTAGATCTACCCAAGTTGCCCTCCGGCGGATACAGGGAATGCTGCTTTGCTCTGATCCTTCCCCAAAATAAATACCTCCTGCTGCTGGCCGACACTCCTGCAGACTGCAGGTCTGACACAGCGTTTACTCAACAAACACTTACTAAACTGACTTTTACATTCAAGTGGAGCTTTGGGGTTCACATTTACAACTACTGAGCAACCACTTTTATGGAACTTAGTTTCTTTTGCTCTCATCCATAGTGCAACATCATTCATTTTACAATATGCACTTACAATTATACATCTACAATTACTTATTAACAAATTAATTTCTTATTTTTTAGTCAGTGGCTGAACATACTCAAGAAAGTGAAAATGGTGAGTCTTTATGCTTTATTTTGGACCTTTTTTTTTTTTTTTTAAAGTAGACAGATAAACAGTTGTGTTTTCACAAAACACAACTATGCATCACCATATGATTGTTATTTTCCTGTATTTTTTTATACATCAGATTTTCATAAGAACACATAGAGTAATTATGTCCTGATGAAATTCTCACCTGATTCCAAAGTTTAAATTATCAGTTTACTTCAAAAATGACATAACTAATGCTGCTATTTAGCAATTACATATTAATCTTTCTCTCCTCATGTATTTCTGTGTTATTTTTATGCCATTCATGTTTTTGTTACTACACATTTGAGTGATAACTAATTGAATCATACATATTTTAAATATTTAAAACAGGAATATATCCTCCTAACAACCAGGGGGAAAAATGTCACATTACATTTTTTTTTTATTTCCCACTCTTTGTAAGGTAAAGCCCCGCCCCTTTATATTTGGTATCACTGAAAAGCCCTAGGTATCCTCTATAGAGAGCAAAAGGAGTTCATGCAGTAGTATGCTGGGGTGGGGGGTGTATTCAGGCTTACAAATGTCCTCCACAAAGGACAAGTTTGAACTACTGGTAGTCAGGAGGATGTAAATATTACCCAGTGTCATTGATGAACTGACGTGCTATTTGCCAGTGTCAGTTTTACAGGTGGATGTTTACCACTGCTGATGTTCCTCTGAAAAATGCATCTGAACTTTAGGAAAACTGCATCCACAAAGAATAAACAAAATGATGACATTTACTTCAAAACACAGAATTTGACACTATTTTGATCCTATTTGGATCATCACTGGCAGAGATTTTTTGAGTGCGTTTGTTATTAATGTAATGTCCCATCTATCATATACCTCATACATCATATGCTTTTTATTACTGTTGTTGCTCCAGTTCAACCTGTTGGCCAGGGCTTCCTTGAAAAAAACAAAAACACAGATTCAGTGTGAAGGGACAATAATAGTAAATAGTAGATAAAAAATAAAGGTTAAGTAAATGGATGTACTGTGTGTACTTCCCCTCAGAGTGTCTCGTCACCTCTCAGTCCCTGTAAACGACACCAGGTTCCTCCACCACGTATTACTCTCAAAGATCTGATGCCAGAGCAGATTGTGGACAAAGATCCACCGACTCCACCTGTGAGTGACTCAGAGTCTGCGTCTCCAGGACCGATGAGCTGTGCTTCACCGAGGGACAGGGGTGAGTTTAGGATGTGTGCTGGTTTTGTGTATATTATGGTGTAATACCTGTTCAAGATGTTCTATCTTTTCAGTACGTTCTAGTTTTATTTATGATAATAGTTCATGTCACTTGTTTTTGTTCTTCTCACATCTCCATCCAACAGGTAGGAGTTCTCCACACATAAAATATCACAAAGGTGGAATGCATTCAGTCGGGTGTCTGCGTCATGGTACTATCAGTAATGCCCACGCCATGAAGGCTGTGTATCTGCTGATGGGAGGGGCTGCTGCCTCCTCTGCTATGGGCTACCTCGGCGCATGCTCGCCCTCTAATCTGGAAGCCAAAGCTCCTGACTTGCCGGTCAACTCAGATTTCTCTGGCATGGGTCCAGCAGGAGCGTACCACTCTGGGAACCCGGCACTCGACTCCCCTCACTTCAACAGCTTTGACTTTGAAATGGCAGACTCAGACTTTGATGCGTTTGATTGCGGTGGATTTACTTTCTAATAATGTGTTCTATAAAAGGCCAAGCATTTGGACGACTCTGATATATTTCACTGAAACATAAGGGCTTTGATTATACTTCTTTAATAAATAAGTTTAAAAAAGCACTGTACCTAGACTGATTAAGTGTAATATCTAGAGTTGGAAAATAGCTTAAAATATTATTTTTTTTACTGAAGAAATGAAACTTAAATGACGTGTTTCACAGATCTTAAAAGATTTTAGAATGAATGTTAGTTATGATTTTACCAAAAGTGGCAAAAATCAAATTATAGCTTTTTATTACACTTTTACACGCCATTTCATGTGTTTGTTTTTACCAAGTAATACTTGTATTTATAAATACTGTAACATATCTGTATTGTAACGAAAGCACTCTGATAATTATTTATTGTTAATATTCTTCATATTGTGCTGATTGCAGATTTAACAAAACGACAAACATTAGAGGTGAGTTTTGAATGTAATGAGAATTTTCTAAAAGAAAAATGTCCATTGTATGTTTGTGTGATTTTCCATGTCTTGTAAATGTATCATTGTGTTTCTGAAACATGTGAGGGATTTTTGGCCATTGATACACTCAGTATTGTTATATCTGAAATAAAATGTATTTGTTATTTATATGTTTTCTGAAGCAAACCTTCTTCCAAACCTTGGGAAAATCTGTGGTTTGGCCACTTCAATACACACTCCTAAAAGCAATGTGTAGAAAAAGTAGACAAATTATGTGCATCATTTCCACATTTTATGTCCAGATTAAATACAGCTGCTTTAAAGAGTTTAACACCTAACATACATAACCATCCTATATTTACATTATGTATATTCACACATCTTATTGTAACCTTCCTAATTTGGTGTGATAAAAACATAAACGCCGACACACATAGAAATGATCAAATCTGACCAGATCAGCAATGTGTTAAAATGTAAGGAGACAAGGCAATGTTCATTTCTATTTAAAGCGCATTTCATTTACAAAAACCGTTAAGTGCTTAACATACGGCAGAGGAACATCCACAGGGAAATGAAAACAAAGCTCAGATTATCAATCAACAAAATTACTTTTAACAATAATTATGTAATGATTTGATGCCATGCATGTATATTCATAGACCCAAGGGAATTATTGAACTTTTGGCTTATGTACAGATGGTTTGGTTTGGTACAAAAAAAAAAAAATCCCAGATATATATTTATGGTGCAGGACACTAAAATTAAATTGAATTGAATATTAAAAAGGATCTGAAGGCTACCATTATATAAACCATTATTACTACTAATTTAGAAGCCCTCTTATTGAAATTATTAATAAAATGCATGTTGTTTTGAATGTAAATGATGAGGACATGCAGTATTTTAAGTAAGAACAAAAAATAAAATATGAAGTTATTTTGCATAATTCGGACCTAAATGCTGCCATTATATATACCATGCTTTTATTGCTACTAATTTATTAGTTTTAAACAGAAAATACAGAAAATTTGGTTCATTACAAAACACCCCAGACATATAAAATAAAATTAAATAATTTCGGCTGTTCGTGTGTTCTTATGGAAATTATTAATGTAACGTATGTTGTATTGGATGTAACTGAGGAGGACATGCAGTATTTTAAGTATGAAAAAAAAATTGTTAAAATAAAATACGGACTTATTTTGCACTGGGATCTAAATGCTACCGTTATATATTACATGTCATGTTTTTATTACGATGAATTTCGTGGTTTTAAACAGAAAATGCAGAAAACAGATGAAAAAACACGGTTCCCAGACATATAAAATAGAATTCATGACTTGTGTCCTGTTGTGACCTGTTCCGTCTTGATAACTTCATTTTATCATCTTTTTTCCAGAGTGCGTTCGTGGTATTACCCTTTAACCCTGACTCTTGTGGCTCGTGGATGTGTTCCTGAGTGGACCTTTTTTTTTTTAGCAGCTCCACGGTGCGCAGCCGGTGCAGTGGGCCGTGACGGGATGTGTGCGCTGTGGGACTTCCTGTGGAGCGGCCGGGCTGATGCAGACGCTCCGTGTTCACTGCAGGGTTTTGTCACCTCCCCCTGCCGCCGCCGCTGCTCCTGCCTGCCCTCGCTCATTCATAGGCTAGGGGACGTTCATCTCCTCCAGACCACACCAAACGTTCTTCGCAGTCCGTCTTTTCCAGGCATGGGTGACGGTTGCACACAGACATGGCACTGCGACATTACACCCTCGACTTCTGCCTCTCTACGCCGGGTAAGATGAGCAGGACGCGGGGCTGCATCACGGTAGCATGCTAGCTAGCAGACTAGCCTGCTAATATTAACCTGCTAGCCTGTCACTGCCCTTCAAAACACTGGCGTTTTATTGATTCGGCTAATAAGGGCCTGCATTTGTACACTGACACGTTGTTTTGTAGAGCTAATTAAGCGAAATTTACGTATATAAAGCATTTAATGTCATTTACACGGTCCACCATTAACATCCGCTGCACACTGGCTGAACTTGTATCAGGTCTCATTGCTGTGAATTGTTGCTAACAATAAACAATAACCAATAAAGTCGGTGAAGCAGCACCGTCGCACAGGAAGAGGCGCGTTTCCGGCCATTTTTGTAGTTGTATTGATCTGTGTATTTTTTTTATTCATTTGTTAGAGGGTCAGTCCACACCACGGGCTCAGGAGTTAGTTGCACATGGAGGGGGGGACCACATTAGGCATGGGGCTGGTGTCACACCTGAATTCTACACATTTATGCCCTTTGTGCATCAGTTAAAAGTAGAAATGTATGTATTTATCTAAAGGAAGACAAAAGAGCAACCCAAGTATGCATGAATGAATGAATTGTGTGTGTGGGTTTTTTGTTTTTTTAAAAAAAGATTTTAGCTGACACAGTATGTTGAGAGTTTTTAATGCAACTAGAACATTTTGGACATCACAGTGTAATAATTTAGTAATATTGCATCACTTTTTCATTGTTTTGAAGAAGAAATGTCCATGAAAATCCGTGTAAGATGGAGGAACTTCTGTAACCTTCAGCTCTACTCCAAATCCACTTTTACTTGTGATCCAAATAACTAAAGTTAATCTACAGCTTGTGTATCTAAAGTGTCACCAGATGTTTTATTATTAAGTTGGGTTGGAATTTATCCATAACATCTGATGATAATTTGCAGCATGTATTCATACTGTGAAATATCAAATGTTTTTCATTTGAAACCAAGTTAATAAATAATATCAATTTACAAAAATGACTACTAGTTCAACTTTTCCCTAACAACAGCTAAGTTTATTCTTTATACTTTTAATATGGTTTTATGTAAACTGCCACATATCTTGTTAAATGCAACAACAGAGCTTTGTTTATTTCCATACTTTTTAGAATATCCTTGAACATTTTAAAGGACAGTGATATATCAATTGCATCATTGTTTAATAATAGGAATAAAATGACTTTTCGTACTTTTCATTTGCTCAAATATTTCGTTGTTTGTGTCCTCAGTTGACTTTTTAACTTGTATTTTCATGTCTCTTGATTATACCAGTTGTACCATGTTTTTTCCAGGTGAATGCATGAAAGGATTTAGCAAAATACGCCCATACACCTATTGTGTTTGTCTAGACTTGCTTCTTTTTTTTTTTTTTTTTTTTTCCCAGAATGCAAGGCTCCACTTACTGGTGTTTACTGGAGATGTTTTGTGTGTGGTTTATTACAGCACAATTCTCCCATTATAATACATGGGTTTTGTTTTCCCACTAATTATTTTACACTGTCATTACAATTGCATATTGGTTGGAGTTTTACTTGTAATTATCTGCAGTGCTCAGTATACTGTTATAAGTGTTGTACTCCTCTTGCTAAGGGATGTGATTTGTTTCATCCTTTGTTTTTGTTTTTTTCTTTTTTCTAGTTGACTCTGCTTCCACAGTCCATGGTCTTCTATCCATATTTCATGAGCAGGAAATGACAGAGACTGTCCATGATACTGAGGGCCATGGCTATATTGCTACTTTTGTAGGCAAAAATGGCCGGTAAGTATAAAACAATTTGGAATTCATGTAGGATAGATGCAACAATTTCTAAGAAAATGCTGTATTTAGGCGTTTATGAAGTGATTATAATTATAAGTGATGGTGTAAAGCCTTGTATTTTCTTAGCTGAATTGTACCTTTTCTTCTATTTTATCAGGCTTGTTATTCTGCGTGTGCACTCCCATGGGCTGATCACCATTGATCTGCAATGTTACGAAGATGATAACGTTGTGCAGCTAGACAATGTGGGTGAAGTTGAGGAATACACATTTTTTTATGCCGTGTGTGTGTTTGTGTGCAGAAAGTCAAAGCAATTACACTACTTGTATTAACTAAGGAACAACTTGTACCATGTGTAATTATGTCAGTTAATCTGCAGCCCAAAAATGTTGTTAGACTGGATTAAATCTTTCCAAATATGTGAAGGTGGAGTTAACATCATTTATACTGTACAGTCAGAGTAGAGTCTTATAGGCTTCATGGTGAAAACTAAAATAAAACTGTTTTCCTCCACAGCTTTTAAATGCACTGGAAAAGAAGCTAAAGACTCTCTTACATGGCAATATTAAGAGGATTAAAAGGTAATATATACTGTATATCTGTCATTGTTTAATGATTTTCTCCCAGTATATTACTGCTTCGTAACCCAAGTGAATTTTTATTTTGTTGGTGGAAATTAGCTCCTCTGCTAAATCTGGTGCATGCATCTTGTTCTTTGTAACACATGCCAGTACACACTGTCCTGTAACTAAATCATTAAATACTAAGTATCGCTGAGTATCATGTTGATACAAGGCTAAGGTCATATGTTTGTGCAATAATACTGATGTGTGTGGTTCATTCTTCCCTTTAAGGCTCCCTGCCCTTATACGAGGAGCAAAGGTTGACCGTTACTGGCCCACAGCTGATGGCAGACTGGTAGAGTATGACATAGACCGAGTGGTGTATGAAGAGGACTCTGCATACCAAAACATAAAAATATTACACTCGGGGCAGTTTGGGAACATCCTGGTCCTCAACGGAGATGTTAGTAAGTGTTACGACACTTCAGCACAGTAGGGGGAGGGTTCATAATGTGAATGATTAATAAATGGACTGGACTGCAGTTTTATATAGCACATTTTCCACACCTTCATGGTCACCTAAAAGCACTTTACAAAGCCCCACATTCACCCATTCACACACCAGTAGGCGGCGGATGCTATGTCTACTGGGAGCAATTTAGGGTTCAGTATCTTGCTCAAGGAGCTGGAGCCAGACTTGAACCGCCAATCCTTTGGTCAGTGGATAACCCGCTCTACCAACTGAGCCAGAGCCACCCATAAGTGTGCTCTTCTTACATCATGCATTAGTAAAATCCATTTTTATGTAATTGTGATTGAAAGCCTTCATTAATCAGAAATATGACATGGTTTTGTATTTGCAACATTGATTCCTCCCGATTAAACTGTTTCTTAACAGCGCTCACCCATCTCCAAAAAGGACACCTTTTTTTGCAAGTATAAACAAAGCTTTAGGTGTGGTTAGAAGCTGAAGCATTTTATTTAAATGAACTGGAAACAGAACAGGATAGCTCTTGTTTAGCCCCTGGTTTTATTTATTTATTTTTACTACTGAGGGCTGCTAAGTGTTATTAGAGATCACAAACATAAAAAAAGAGATGCTTTCTGAATTGCATTGCGTGAGAAACAAGTATGCAAAGTGAAATTATTTCTTTATTGTCAAGCAGGACAAATTTTATTGAATATCTACCATACAGAACAGTAGAGTGTCATATTCCTCTATGGTGAACAGATCGTGTCAAATTGCACAGTGTTGCGAATGGGGTGAATGACCTTGTGTTGAATAAGTAGCTGTTTATGTGCCTTTACTCTGTGTAATTATTAGGAAAACATTGCATCAAAATGTCAAAATCAAATTGGCCTTACTGATGGACATGCACGTGCTACAGCTCAGTACCTTTTAAGTCACAAAATTAACAGAATTTGGCACCATCTACTGAGTGTAAAGGACAATGCAAGCATTTTTGGGGGGGATTTGAGTTGTAAATGCGTGTGTCCCAGTCTAAACATGACTACAATAGATACAACTACTTGTTTTAAGTGTCTAAATTATAAATTTTCCTTGCAGACTTGGCGGAGAGTGACTTGTCATACACCCAAGCCATTATGGGTAGTGGAAAAGAGAATTATGCTGGAAAGGATGTGCTAATATTAGGAGGTGGAGATGGAGGCATCCTCGCTGAAACAGTCAAACAAAAGCCAAAGATGGTCACTATGTTGGAGATATCCTTTAAATGTGTGTGTGTGTGTGTGTGTGTGTGTGTGTGTGTGTGTGTGTGTGTGTTGTTTGATCAGTCTACACTGTGTGTTGTACATCTTCATCTCATCATATGTTCTTTAACAAAAGTTTACATTGACCAGAAGGTGATTGATGGGTGCAAAATGCATATGAGAAAGACATGTGGAAATGTTCTTGACAACCTGATGGGAGACTGTTACCAAGTGAGTGATCAGTAACTGTAGATATATTAAAGGTAGGGGAGGAGATGCTTTCCAGGAGCATTTTTTAAAGAGGACCTATGGTGCTACTTTTCGGCCCTGTGTATTTGATTTCTTGCCCTTCCAGAATAGTAACACACGATTAGTGGCGCTAAAAACTTTGTAGAAGTGTGTCTATCGATGTTTTGTTTACTCTTGTTTCTTGCATCCGGCCAAAGCGCTCGGTTTTACTTCACTCCACCCCCTGCATTGTTGGTGTACCCACAACCCACAACATCTGATTACTCCCACAAAATAAACAGGTTTTTACTTGCAGCTTGCGCTTCAGACTCTTCAACACAAGCAAGTATCGTCAGCAAGGCCCCGTCTTTCAATTGGAGTTTTGTGGCTAATCCAGCCTCGTACCTGCCCATGTTTAAAAAAAAAAATAAAAAAAATGTCCCGTTCAAAATGCCGAAGGCAAACAAAAACGTAGGCCTTTTTCTTTTTTTTTTTTTTTTTTTTT
>JAQQZY010000007.1:19698768-19711294 GCA_030068375.1 Ostorhinchus rueppellii | reverse complement strand
TTCTTATCGACTGACACTTATATTCAACAATGCAACAGTATTAAGAGCTCAAAAAAGTGGAAAAGCATCATAGGTCCACTTTAACAGATTGCTTAAAATCCCCTTCACACTCTGATTGCAACCAATTAATTGATGCAGATTGATGCTGTGCAGCGCTCGTGAACAGGCATTGTGCGTTTCAGTACTCTGGAGGTGTGACTTTGGGGGTGTCTGATGAAAAGATTTTGGACTTTTGAATTGTGTATTTTGGAAATGTAGCTTGCTTGAACCGTTTTTCCAGGATCTCCTTCTCTACCTTTAATGCTGTGTGACTGCATGTTTCAAATAGGGGAAGTACATTGTCACACCAAGTAGAGGTGAAGCTAAAGAAAAGAACATGCATGTGTACTTTGTACCTGTGTTCACACTTACATTATCTTGTATATACACATGTGTAAGTATATATTTAACCAATTAAAGAAAGCTTTTCTTTTACTTTACAGATATTAGTTGAGGACTGTGTCCCTGTGCTTAAGAAATATGTTCAGGAGGGTCGGACATTTGATTATGTTATTAATGACCTCACTGCAGTCCCAATATCCACAGAACCAGAAGAAGGTTTGTGTATTTATCTGCTTTTATATATATATATGTTTAAAAAAATGACCAAGATGCCTCAGATTTCTAAATTTGTTTGTTGTTTGTTGCAGATTCGACATGGGAGTTCCTGCGTCTCATCTTAGACCTGTCAATAAAAGTCCTGCGTTCCACTGGAAAATATTTCACCCAGGTGAATTTTTGTCCCTTCAGTGTTTACTCCTATGAGCAGCTACTGAACAACAGTCTGATAATTATTAAAGCACAGCGAAAATCCTCAAATTAATTCAATAGTTCAGTAGACATTAGCTGAGGGTTCTAGTTTTTCCAAATCACCTTCATAAAAATCAAACATCTGAACTACATATTCTTTTGTAAATGATACTTTTAATATAAGAGTACAATAGTCTTTTGGGTTTTTACAGAAAACACTGGTATTTTTGAGATTTTTATAACCCTGAAGCATGAGTTAACATGGAGTTATTTATGAAATCTCAGTTTAATGTAAACTTCTCAGTCAACATTTTAATCCAGATCAATGAAGTAAAAAATACCAAGCTCTGTATAGAGGCTTGTTACAGTTAGAACATACTCAGTTAATTCTAGTTATTTGAGCAAACAGCATTTCTTTTTTTTGTGTGTGTAATCATAATCATTTATTTTCATCAAACTATAGCAATTTGGAAATAACGGCCAAGTGTGTGGTTTATTTCAGTATTATTGTCATTAGAATTCACACAGTGCATAGTCATGATTCTCTTGTTCAATTTGGAACAGAATTATTTTATACAAGAGTCATTTAAATAATGACCTTATAATAATCAAGTTTTTTTTTTTTTTGGTTTTCTTATACCAGAAACAGCTACTATGTGAAGTGCATATAACAGTCTTACTCACTGAAACACTGTGCTGGAATTAAGGCGACAGGATTGTCTGTCTCCTTGCTTCTAATATCGGTGTGTTATGGCTTTGAAGGCCAGCTTAGCTTCATGACAGAACAACCTCTGGCCTGCGACTACGCCCTGAAATTGCCACATTTAACTGACACATACCTTTATTGACTGGTATTTTGTTTTGTAGCGATGTGTTCATTTCAATACCACAGAGCACTCCCTTACACATGTTCAAGCAAAACAACTTCTGCCTAAACCCTATTTATAACTGCGCTGTTGCAGCATGTTATAAACAGCACCACCCAAGAGCTGAGTAACTTCTACCTCTGTTCCAGAAACAATACTGGAGGGTGTCACACCTTTCTACAGAACTGGCACAGTGTTAATGAAGTGTGAAGCTAGATCTGGATGTGTAATACTGTAAAACAGATATCGTCCTGCGATCGAAGCTGCGCTGTTGGAAGTGGATTGATAATATCACATGATCCAACTGGTGTGGAGGAAAAAGACAGAAAAGTCAGCCGTGGTTATGGGAGAAGATAGGGTTATAGTTTACGCTGGTGTTTTGTGTGTAATTCAGTGGGAGACATTGTATTTGGAATTTTTAAGTAACAGCAGTATAAATGTTTTTACCACTGTCGGCAGCTAAAAGTAAATAAACCCCATTATCACAAATCTAACTGAGGATAGGCCTGCAGATAGCTGGCATGTGAAAGGTTCAGTCAGAATACTCCTGCCATCGTCAAGGTCAAGTTTATTTCTGTAACACATTTACAACAACGCAAAGTGCTCTACAAGGATGTCGGCAAAAATACAAGATATAATAAAATTATAGATAGAGAAGATAAGATGTGCTAAAACTGATAAAACAGATGCACAATAATAGGATAAATAGAATCTAAAAGTACAACCAGAAGATAAAAGAAATGAAAGTCACACACCAGCCAGTGCATATAGGTAGGTGCATCATGGTCAGTTTGATCCAGACAGACGTGATCATTATTATCATCAGAACAAACCTGACGTCATGCCTGAGATAAAACACCGTCTAGTCTGTGTGTGTGTGTGTGTGTTGTGACATTTGTTCTTGTGACTCACCAGGGGAACAGTGTGAATCTGACAGAGGCACTGAGTCTGTATGAGGAGCAGCTGGGAAAGCTCTCGTGTCCTGTGGACTTCTCCAAAGAGGTGGTGTGTGTGCCCTCCTACTTGGAGCTGTATCCTTTTGTTCACTTCCCGTTACTCAATACAAGCATTAATCAACAGCTAGATTTTAAAATAACACAAAAAACCAAGTCTGTTGATGTCTGTTGGTGCTATAAATCAGAGCTGTCAGACTCATACACACCCATATGACTGAAGTGAGCCGGACCAGTAAAATAACATAATTACCTGTATATAATGACAATTCCGTACTTTTCCCTATGTTTTAGACCAGGGGTATCAAACTCATTTTAGTTCAGGGGCCACATTCAACTCAATTTGATCTGAAATACATGATATAAGAATATATAAATATTGTCAACTCCAAACTTTTCTCTATTTTAGAGCAAAAAAGTCTAATTAAACAATGAAAATGTTTATATCTACAAACTGTCCTTTCAAACAATGCGGATCATGCACAAACTGAGAAATAACTGTAATTTTAACAATGTTCTGCTTCAGTTTATCATTTCCACATGTTCATTATAACTTCCAGACACAGTGGATCCACAAAACATTTAGTAACAGGAAGAATATTGTTAAGCTGCGCTTTTCTGGAGACGTTTCAGGCTCTTCATATTTGTTCAGATTATTTATGAACTTATATTTTGTTTTTGTGTAAATAGATGAAGATATTTACATTTACAAAGAGAAAAATTTGGAGTTGTGAGTATTTATAGGTTATTATGGTAGTATTTTACTTTTCTGACCCACTTGAGATTGAATTTATCTGAATGTGGAAGCTGAACTAAAATGATTAATATCTTAATATCCATTTTTGTATTTCACTAATTCATCCCAAGGGTCGGATTGGATCCTTTGGCAGGCCAGATTTGGCCCCTGGGCCGCATGTTTGACACCTGTGTTTTAGTGAAAAAAGTAAAGTTACATTATGGAAATGTACATCGACAAACTATACTTTACGTCTATTTAACTACCTGACATTTTTTGTTAATCAAAATAAGTCCAGTTTTAACAATATTTTGCCTCAGTTCATCATTTCCACATGTACATTATGTGTACATTACAACCTTCAGATCACAGTGGATCCACAAATACACAAAACGTAGTAACAGGCAGAATATTGGTAAAATTCCACTTTTTTAAAGACATTTCATGTTCATGTTTTTTTTGTTTTGTTTTTGGTTTTTTTTGTAAAATGGTAGTTTGTAAATGTAAGCATTTTCAGTTTCAAATGTTTTTTATTAGAAGCAAAGAACAAAACCAGTGTACAGGCCAGACAAGACAAGACTCAGTGCCCCTGGAGGAGGCAACAAAAATAACGACAAACAATCAGCCAGTTAATTAAATGGATGGAGGCTGTGAAGCAGGACAAATACTTTGACTGGAAAAACAAAAACTATTAAAAAATAAAAATCACGCGAGAGAACAAACAAGAAAATAAACAAGTGAATAATTAAACAAATGTTAAAGTCATCCTGCTGCCTTAGAAACAGAGTGCCAACACAAAAATCCCAAAACCTCCTTTCCCTGACCCCTGACTGCTAAATTAAATATTAAATATAAACATTTTCATGTAATTTTACTTTTATTGTACTTTAAAACAAGGAGGCTAATTTAGAGTTGTCATTAGTTCGAGGTTATGCTAGTATTTTACTGATCTGACCCACTTTAGATTGAATTAGTCTGGATATGGAACCTGAACTAAAATGATTTTGGAACCCTTGGTTGTTAATATCTTCAGTGTAATTTTTGTATTTCATAATTTCATTCTGAAGGCCAGATTGGGCCCTTTGGTGGGCTGGTTTTGCCCGACGGGTCGTATGTTTGACACCCTTGCTGTGAGTCATTACATCTCCCCTCTGCACTCATTGTTATTATTCAAACATATTTATTGAATTTTCCGTTTTTATACACACATACACGTATAACAAACAACATGCATCACATACACCAGCACTCATTACACTCTGTACTTATTAAAGTATACATCTGGTTAAGTGGTAAGGCCATACTATGTTTATGAAAAATTGGAATTTCAGAAAACTCCTCAAATTTTCTCATAAAAGTGTTCAAGGTTATTAAAAATGGCTGTCCAGAGGTGTCTCAAGCGTATTTATTCCACTAGTCATCAGCGCCTCCCAGTGGTCAGATAAAGCAATCCCGAAACTAAATCACACTTTCTCCCTACAGTCCCATGAATAGTGACCTAGTTACCTATAAAAAATAAATGTGTACAAGATATTTATACCAAAAAATACACCTTCCTGTCTCATTTATTAAACAGTTTTTTTTATAAATATCTTTTTAATTAAGAAGATATCTAATTCCTTGTCAAAGCCATTACATAAGTTTCCCTCTTTACTAGTTGTACATATACATTTTATATTGTTCCTCACTCCAGTTTTTTTTTTTTTTTAAACAGCATCTTACACTGGGCTGCCCCTGTTCCATCTGTGTTACCGTGGTAATGCAAATTATAGCAATGCACACATTCCATACATACTTGTAAACTCAACAAACCAATTCTCAGACATCAGAACATAATCCAAACCAGAAGCACTTATATGGGCAGCTATCCTAAACTAGCTAACAGTCTGAGACCAACCTATGCCATGAATAATTTTATAAAACAGACCAATGAGAGAAACTATGCAGCGCTAAGCTAACACTAAACAGATCCAACTGTACTCTACAACTAAAACTCACTGAATGAGACAAAGATGAGCAAGAATATTATGAAGCAATGATGTCAAATGTCATCTTACCTTTGCTGTTTTTTGATTATGACTTGGTTTTTTTTTAATGAATGGAGCTTCTGCTATCAGCTAACCCATTATTTTGTGTAACATTAGCATGATTCCAACTGTAAGTGGCCCAGGGCTGAACAGAGTAAACATTCCTGTTCCTTTCAGTTCATGATCAGTGACTTTACCTCCAAACAACATCTGAATACAGTTTGGAATGAATGCTTTATACAACTTTACCTTTCTAGTTTTAAGATGGTCAGGAAATGTTAATGCATGTATGTTTAATAAATATGGTTGGTGCATAATAATGTGCATTACTGTTAGTTTTGGGTGTGTTTCTCAGACCTCAGCACAATAGGTCATGTTACTTCTATGCAGATGGATATAAAAACCAAACTACAGTGACTTCATGGAACCATATGACATACTCCAACTTCCTTCCACCATGAAAATGAGTGAATTGATGAATGAATAGTCCCACAGGAGCTAGTAAGATTAGACGAAGTATTCTACAGTTCTCATATTCATAAGTACACACCAATATTATGATACACACTTAATAATCTGGGTAGGTTTAGTGTTCAGTGGCACAATAACCAGTTGGAATCTTTTGCTGTTAAATCACTGTCATCTTCCTTGACTCTCTGCACCAGTTGGGTTTTCTACACCGTGTGGAAGAAATAAAGATCTCCCGTTTTCTTGGCTTGAATCCCCAGCTGCTGGAATGTGAATATTCACCCCGTGTCTGCTGTATCTCCAAAAGGTGTGTTCAGGCTGAATGTGACCGAATCTGGACTCAGATCAATAGTGATCATGGAAAAACTCATGACTGGTTTCCTGTGGTTGAGTCTGTGTAGCTAATACACACACACCAAACAAACCCGAATCTTATTGGGAACCGAACGTTGGCCAACCACAGCTAACATCTGGAGTGTACCAGGGTGTTTGTGGCTCATTTGTAAGGACTGCAAAAACACTCCAGTGTTTCCTATGAATCAGTCAAAATGAAAATAAAAATTGTGTTCAGTCTGAACTCACCTTACAGTTGAGGTTGACAGTTTTATTCCCCCCCCCCCAGTCATTCCCAACACACCTGAAGTTTCCTCCTCTGTCCTACCAGCTCTCTTTGTTTTAGTTGATGTGTTTTACCATATTTTGCTGCAACTCATCAGGTTGTATTTTGTTTGTCTTACCTGATATTGAATGTCCATTTGCATGTGCTCTGAAGTTGTTAGATGTATAAACACTGATCTGATACACTGACAAAAGTGGTGTAGCTCATCTTACAAGTGTTTGCCTTTTTACTCTTTTTGTTACTTTTAAGTCTGATTTCTAAGGTCAACTTGTGTGATGGGCCAATACATTCTCTCTGCCCAGCTGAAGTGAGTCGCTTTTAGCTCTGTTCTTGTTACTGGCACTCAGATGTGATTTATTTCTTTCTGGTTGCATCAAGTAATGTGATCATGCCCAGTAAGACTGAAGTCTGAATGTGTTTTAAAAGGGAAACAATTCCACCACTTTAATGCCGCCTTTGTGTCTGTGCTGTTTTTATGTTATGTTTAATCAGCACCTTTGTTTTCTCCTGATATATTTTGAGTTTTTTAAGACTGTATTAGGTGCACGTGAAGGGCGGTGAATGTAGCTTGCATATACAGTACACAACACGTTGACGCGTGATTGACCCTATGGGACATCGATACTTTTATTTATTAAGTATACTTTCACCAAAAGCTGTTCTGTCCCAGTTTTGCAGCCATCTACAATTAAAGTGTATTTTGGGGGAGAAAGTGTGCTGACTTTTTTTTTTTTTTAATTGAAAATAATAGTAGGTGTTTATTAGTTTAGATCACCAGAGTATGTCAGTGTATATGCGGCAACGTTATAAACAGCATCTCATAAAATCAGGCTGTTGTGTTAATGTTTAAGGGAACCTTTCTAAGCCTCTGTTATAAGTACATAACACCTGGATTTAACTAAGCAAACGGTTACGAGTCGTCTTCTGAATAGTTACCGCCATGACTGATGCACTCAGCAGCCTCTCATCTCTCAAACCATGTCAGAAAACAGATCATGGAAAACATGTGACTGTCCTTCAGATGGGGGAAATTGCTGACCTCTATCAAGCAGTGAGAACTAAAGAGATGTAGGAAGTGCTGTAACTGGGTTAAAACTCTAACAGTAAAATGTGGAAGGATAGAGAGGAATCATCCTGTTCAAGATAGAAATGTCACAGAAACCATTTAACTGATCAGTTAAATGTTTGGTAAATAAATCAACATCAGAACTCAGACAGTTAAGGGTAGTTTTATGCACAATGTGAAGAGAGCTTAAGGGACTGGAGTAAAACAGCTGTGAACCTTTAAGAAAACCACAAATCAGAAGAAATCACCTGTAAAACTGCTTGCTAGATACTTAATGCTAGCCTTATTCTTATTGTCAGTTTGTGCAGTTGGGTTTACACCAGGATATTGTCTTAGTGTCAGTTTGGCATCACCTACTAAAGCTTTACTGGTTTATTTTCTTACCAGTCTTTGCAGAGGAGGCAATCAGAGGGTTTTTTTGTTTGTTTTTTCATCCTTTCTTGGGTTTTTAGACTGCAACAGCATAACTGTAAAGGGGATTTTCAGTATATTTTTTTTACTTTCAGGAGGAAATCCAACACTTTTGTTGTGTCATTTCCATTAGCACTGTCCCTCTAACATAGATATGTAAATATTCACATCTATAGTAACTGTCAAGTTTATTTTTATACCAAAATAACTTTGTAGATGCAGAAGGAAACATTGATTTTGGATATAACATTTTCAAGCATGAGTGTAAAAATGTCCCAAAGGTAAATCATTTGAATGAGTTCAATCATTTTGGGATATTTCAATCTTACAAATTTGATCTTTAACAGTTTATAAATTAAACGTTTAATATTCCACTTAAATACATATGACCCCAATAGGACATTTCAGAATGGAAGTCAGGTTATTGTATTATTTGTTATAGTTTTTCATAAATGAAATAAAATAAGGAGCAAGAACCACCACAATGAATCAGAAGATGGTTTGACTTGAAAGTCTGTCACCTTTTAAATCTCAAAGGACTTAAACTGTGAAAATATTTGACATTTCAACTTCTTTGGACTCACCCAGTTTTACCGGTTGGTTATGATTACCCTCCTACACAAAGGAACATCCACGAGTAAGTCATGACTCAGTCTGCAGAGTAATAATTCAAAACAAAACAAAAAAAAAGAATCTAAAAATAATCCATTCCAGCCACTCAATGTACTAGATGTTACTAGTGTTGAATTAGAAGTGTTAGTTTCTACCTGTGGCTTCTCTGTAATCATCATCCCAAAAACGGCACAGCATTCCTAGATACAGTTTCTGTTCAGGATGTGTGGAGTTTTGTGTTTACTACCCAACTATGATCATTAGTTGGATATTTTCTAATTATTTTGTCAGGTTTGTTATTCTGTGTGTGCATTCCCACAAGTTGCAGACTGTACCATTAACAGTATACAAGTACACAGTGTACACAGAAATAATACTCGTAATACTTTGTGGCATTAATGACAAAACAGTAGTGTAAACTGATGTTACCAACCTTTGAGATTCTTAGTAGATCTTGTACAGTATTGAATACACAAGAGGATTAAGGTCACTGGGGGGAAAAGGGTCCAATAAATGTGGTTTTTTATTATTATTATTATTTTGAGAATTCTGATTTTAATGACAGAATTCTTACTATAATTTCAGAATTCTGACTTTTTTTTCATAAGAATATATATTGGACCTCCTTTTTATTTATTCTTTTTTATTCATTAGTCATTCTGCAGTGGCCCTAATCCTCTGCCCTACTTAAATAACTGTATATTCTTCAGATAAAACTTGAGCCTAAAGTGTGTGTTGGTGTAAGATAGAAATAATACAAGGCCAGTTGTATGGCATGAATTGAATACATTTAGAGTCAAATTAAAGGGCTCTGTGTAATTATTATTTCAGAATGGTCCTATTATTAAAAACTCAATATATGATGGAGTGTAACATAAACATAACATAAAGACCTTAACAGCTGCTGGATCCAAATCCACATTCTGGTCTAAAATATTTAATAATTTCTGTATCACCAATCCTAAAATACATTGAACTCATTCAGCTTTTCATGGTCATCAGATATGACCCATTTAGACGTTCAGAGGCTCCACAGTGAACATGGAAACACTGTCATCTTCTACAGCATTGATTCACTCAGTAAAACCTGTATTGTTTAACAAATGACAGTGGTTGTAGGCTCTTATTTTTATGTACAGCTCATTTTGCTTCCGTTTCCTCAGTTCTACTACCATAACCATTTAATTTATGCTGGACTTTTATCAACAGCTGCATTATCAGTAAGTTAAATATAAGAAAATACTTGAATTTCCCTGAAAAATGCAACATGGAGACTAGTTTGGCATAGCGACTTTCAGAAAATCACAATCCGTTAAAAAAGTGGCGGAGGGGGTCTTCAATGAAACACTTAATTTTTAAACTTTACAAAACCTAACCAGTATGCGGAATAGCGTAATTAGAATTGCCACTAATGGTTGTACAAAAAAATTTTTAAAAATATCACAGAATGAAAATCATAGTGAAATGGACTGTACTGCAGTGTTCAAACCATAAGGTGTAAAGCATGACCTGGCATGACTAAGTAATCAGTCCTGTCTGGGATATTTCTGTGAACGTTGTGTGTAGACAACGTCCGAAAAAATGGCCGTGCAATTTCGATGGAATTTGAATGAAGTCCGAAGAAGACGTAAATAAAACTTTCCCTCTGCACCTTCTGGAGACGCAATCTGCACGTCAGAAAATGACATCATCTCCACGTAATCTAGACGGCTAGTTGCGCAGTGGGTAGCAGCCTGAATATCAGGAATGATGTATGTACAACTGCAATTAAGATGATCAGACAAAATATGAAATCCTTCAGTGTTTATACTGTGTGCAAGGAAACAGTATGTTGATATTGTTACTTTGTTTTTATTTCCCTTTTCCACTTCAGGTAAAGTAATTTTTTTTTTTTCTTTTAATTTGTGGTTGTTGGATTTATTTCAAGATGGATGGATTCATCTGAAATGTTTGAAAACATATTTTTAATTGTGTTGATGTGGATATACCGTAGTTTATTTCTGGCCTTACACACCGCTCCAGCTATACTAATAAAATTTAATTTAGTCTCTTTACTTGGTTTACTCTTAAAATTAGTACCATTTACTATGATTTATCATCTTGACAAAGTTGTAAAATAAAATGTTGGTTCCTGTTACTTGTACAAATTTAATTAAGAACTAGAGAAGTGTGTATAGGTGCTGGTACAATGTAGGGTTCACATCTCATTCCAACAAAAGCCATACAAATAACATATATAAATTACTCTTTATTACTATATACAGTAAAATAGGTGCTACAGTGTAAGACATAATGCACAATTGTCTATTTGGGTTTTATTGTTGATGTTGGTGTTGCCTGTTGATCTCATTGAGGATCACGTCCATCCTCGGCTCTTCATCAGCTGTGATTGTTCTGTCTTCAAACGGACTCCCTGTAACACAGCAGCACCACTATTACCTCTAAAACATGGGTTTATGGCAAGGTATTTGTACAAAACCTTGTGAAATGTTAGGGGTGTGCCTCTAAAATAAAAATAATATACATATACAGTATTGTTTAGTTTTCCTTTACTTTTTGTGCTTTAAGCAAACATGTAAACAAGTACAGATGTGCTAATAACTGTCACATAATGGAATGCATTTAATATTTACTGTCATTTCTATTGACACATGTAAGACGTGGCATTTACTTAACCCTTTTAGCAGCATAATAATAGATATATTTATTAAAATGCCTAGTTTTTTTGGTCTATTTTTGTCAATAATTTTGTCCAAAAAAAGCCCTGTGTGTAAATAATTTACACCCCTTTTCCAGGAGAAGTAGAACTTTCAAAATCTCAAAATTTCTACACTTTCTACACTACAATTTCAAAAGAAAAGGACAAAAACGGAATTGAATTTTCTTCAACTTTCTTTTTATAAATTTTTGAAAAGTGCAGATTGAATATTTCTGAGATTGCAAAAATCTAATTCAAACTATTTTACAACAACAGTTTGACATTTCTGGAGCTTTCTGAGTCCATGTTACAAGCTGTTCTATTGGCCAATAGCCAGGTGTTTTTTATTTTAGCAGTGATAGTTTCTAAAACAATTCCTGTCCACCTGAAGACACAGACCCACATGACACACATTCAAGGTGTGCTTTTGTGGCACAGAGGGCACTTTTTCCTTCCCAAAAACTGTCTTTTGTCTGTGCACTCATGTTTGTTGGTTTGGATAGGGAAGTGGTTTTGAGTATTAGCATCAAAAAGTCCCGTTTCACAGCTTTCAGGGGCAGTTTGAAGGATTAAAATTGCACAAAGTAGTGAGGAGTTATGGTAATTTAAAACACACATGCACTGCGGGGTCACACGTGATCCTGGTGGTTTTAAAAGGGTTAAAACACATCAGTGGAGAGGCTCAACAAGCTTCAGTAACCAATACAACCTGTTTTTGATAGAGGAGGATTCATGTAATAGTACCATATAATTAGCCTGTCAGACAGATGTGATGTGTGTTTGAGAAGAAAAGAGGAAACTTTACACTGGAGTTTCCAAGCTTTCGCTATTGTCTTGACTGCAGAACTGAAGTGTGACAGTGAGTCATGCAGTGCCTTAACACATTGTGGAACAATAGTGTGTATAGACAGCATCTGATCTCATGTCTGCGTCTGTGTTGAAACACAAATGTAGGAATAAAGACATGAGACACATGGTTAATAATGGCAGACAGCCGTCACTCACCGATACCATTAATCTGCTCTAAAGAGTCACTGACAAGGAAGGAAGATGAGCTCGATGAGTTGTGGGACTGGGACGAGTTTGACAGAGATGTTACTCTGGTTGTTGATGATTTCTTCATAGTTTTCTGTGTTGCAGTCCGACTCCATTCTAAAGAAAAAAATGACATAAAGGCAACATGACATTTATGAAATCAACAGAAACCAGAGATGTATAGTAACCAAGTGGAACCACTGAAGTACTGTACTTAAGTACTAAAATACAGTATCTGTACTTTTT
>JAQQZY010000007.1:19624562-19635145 GCA_030068375.1 Ostorhinchus rueppellii | reverse complement strand
TGTGAATACTTTAGTACTTTCACTTAAGTCTGATGTTTAAAGAACACTTCAACTTTTACTCAAGTCAGTTTTTTGATCTAACACTTGTACTTGTACTCTACTCCTCTACTCTAGTACTTTATACAACTCTGATAAAATGCTTTTTTTTCCTATTTTTTTTAATCTACTTTTTTGCTCCCTGTCTTATGGCTGCAGTTCTTTACCTCACCAGACGAGGGCGCCCTAGTGCAACCCGCGCTGATGCTGCGAAGAAAACACTCCCCCTAGAAAAGACACTGAGGAGGAGGAGAAGGAGGAGGTGGGAGGGGAGAGGGTCTCCTGTCTTTTTCTTTGTCATGGGAAGACTTTGGATTACTCTGCTGCTTCAGACAGTGAAAGAAGAGAGTTTAGTTCCAGCACAGGGGGAAAAAAAAACAAAAAACAACTCCAGCTGAACAGTGTGAATGGAGAACAAAACACAGGTTAGTTGTTTGTATTTGACGCAAAAGTCAACAGAGTGTGAGTCTTCTTTGCCTGATCGACACTTCGGGTGATGCTGCTGGAAACCCACGTCTCATGACAGCCTTCACAGGACAAACACTCAGGTAAACACTTTTACAAATACAACTAAAAACTTACGAAGATGCTCCAAAAGTTGAGTGTCTGCATGCACATGTTTTATTCATTTCTTAAAGGGTTAATTTTTTTCCCCCATAACTCAGTCAGATGTGAAGCTGTTGCAAAAGAAATATGTCACAAGTCAAGTGGAGGTATTTTGTTTGCTAAGGCTTTCCTCGGAAAATGCTGATAAATCAAATACATATGAAAGCCACCAATCTCACTATTATTATTATTATTATTATTATTATTATTATTATTATTATTATTATTATTATTATTATTATTATTATTATTATTATTCACTTTGTTGAAGACACTGATTTGCTGAGTGGAATCCTCCAGCTGAGCCTATCTTGTAAAGCATCAGTTTAAGAGCTGTGTGCACTGTTGAAAGCATTTACCTCCACTGTGTTTCAACACATGAGATGAAAGGCATCTTATCAGTGATCAAACTGTGTGTGTGTGTGTTTATGATCTGAACTACCCTGCTGGCCTGTAGTCTGGGTGATGCACTAAAAACTCCTGCTCCTGACATGAGGCTGGGCTTTTTTTTCTCCCCTTTTTCAGGAGGTCTGGAGAATGAACTCATGCTGATTGATTGTGTGACTGTGTAAAAGGATACCCCACTTCCTGTAGGCCCTCTCTCCAGACAGTGGGACTAGAAAGTCTTGGATCCGCCATCCTTCTCTCTCTCTCCGTCTGTCTCTCTTTTTCTCTGTGGTGTGTGTGTTTTATGTGTCTGTGGATTCAGGAAACTCTAACATCTGACTTTTGGGAGCATTCCCACATCACTGGTATCTTCACTCAGTCTGGTCTGTCTGAGCTGGGCTCTGAAGATGCTTTTCTTAGTTGTTTTTTTTTGTTTGTTTGTTTTTAGGTATTTATTGCTCTTAGGATTTTAGGTTTATAATGTGGTTTTCTTTCCAGTTTTACCAGAGGACTGTATTACATATAATCATTGTCTATATTGATGATATATGTCTTTATCCATGAAAAATGTTACATGAATTTGGGCTGCTCGATAATGGAAAAAATCCATATCACGATTATTTTGGTCAGTATTAAAATCACGATTGATTTTGAGTTTCACAATGCACTTACTCAGCATTTCTCTCTCTAAAAAAACCAACACTTATTGTTACTGTTACTGTTATTGATTCTTTATGCAAAACATTCAAATTGAAGACAAATTTTGGCTACAAATATGTACTTTACAGCTGTTTTGCAATGGAATGGAATGTATTGCACATGCGTGTCTCAGAAATGTTGTAAAGAAATACGGAAAATAAATCGCTTCAACTTGATTATATAAGTTTTAAGATCGTCTGACAACAAAATCGAAATCATGATCAAAATTCGATTAATTGCACAACCCTAACATGAATGATTTTTTTTCTTTGATTATTACTGCTGTGATTATTCAGCCCATAATTGATTAGTTGTTAACTGATAACTCCCAAAACCTACACAGTGACCATTTATTGATCTTAAATGTTGAATAACTTTTGAACCACTAATCTCATCAAGACATGTAAATATTCCAGATAAAATACTGTTCGTCAGCTTTTCAGTGGTATCAGGATGCTGTTTTTTGGACGTTCAGAGGCTCTGCAGTGAACGTGGAAACACCATTATCTTCTGCAACATCGATTCACCAGCAAAACTAATGGAGTTTGACAAATGACAGTGGTTGTAGACATTTGTTTTTATGCTCAGTTAAAGCAGAATAGGACTTCCATCACTATTTTTTTTTTTTCACATTAGTCAAACCCCAGTGACAGCCTGATTATCACTGATCCATGAGTCTTTCTGTGCTTATGGGCCTGAATCTCTTCCCTCACAGTGAACAGTTTCAAAGATGACTCCATCATAAACACAGCTTACATAATAAACTGAAACGTCACGCTGGCCTTTTTGGAAATTTTGTGGGAATGGGAATTCCACGCTGCAGTAATTTGACCATCACTTCATGGGTGTTGAACCCAAATGTGGCTTTTACCTCCATCCACCGACTGTACTCATTATTTAAACAAACCTGGCGGACTGTATCATTTTATGTTGTAGCGATCTGTCTCGTTTTGTTGCCAGATCTGTGAGAAACCAGTTTTGCTTGTTCCCTATTCCCACAATGCACTTTGTTTCAGTTTATTATGTAAACAAGTGGAGTGCGTTTATGATGGAGTCATCTTCAAAGTTGTTCACTGTGAGGGAAATGATTCAGATCCATAAGCACAGAAAGACTCATGGATTAATGACAATTAAACTATCACTGGGGTTTGACAAATGTGAAAAAAAAAATATGATGAAAGTCATACTCTGCTTTAATGATACATTTATTTATTTATCTATATAGTGTTCTCTATTTTAATATAATAACCTTTGAAGTTATTCGGAGCTTTAATGAACATCCAGATGATATGTAAATTAAATATTGGAAAATACTTGAATTTTACTGAAAAATGCAAATGCACAGGAGAATATTGTAATAAAATGTGATTAATCACGTAAGAAAGGTTAAGGATAGAGACCATATCACGTGAAAGTCACCGCAAAAATAGTTGTTGGTCTTCAAGGATTAAACTGATCACCAACTATTTTGAATATATTTAATTTTACAAAAAAAAATTAAAAAACTCAGAAGTCTTTGATTTCAGCTTGTTGGATAATTCTTTACACTTCGATGGCAAAAATGGAGGATGTCATGTTCTGGCTCTTTATAGATCAAACACATAATTAATTGATTGATTGAGGAAATCATTGACAGATCAATTGACAGTGATGACAACTGTGTTATATCTTTATTTTTAGTAGCAGTTGCAGAAGGAGTTGTAGTATTAAAGTTATGACATCCAGTTTACACAACCACAGAATACAATTACGCACTAGAATGATTACAAGTATAAAGTATTTTACTTGCACACTGAAGAAAGCAAAACATTGAATCAAATTAAAAATTCTTCTTCAATAGGTCCCACATAAAAAAATGAGTTGAGTGAACCAAATTAAATGACGTTAAATGCATTCATTATTTTATTTATTGTAATTTAATTTGGTTCACTCAACTATTTTTTTTTTTTTTTTAATGTGTGACCTGTTGAAGAAGATTTTTTAAGTCGAATCAATGTTTTACTTTTTTTGGTGTAGTTAATACTGTAAGTACAAACCTGTTATGTTATTTTAAGATACAAGAAGAGTCCCAGCCAGTTTTCTTTCAGTTCATTCATCATCACAGCAGCAGCAGCAGCAGCACACTTCAACTCCTCAAATAATCCAAGTCCAGGCCAAACTTTGGCTGCCCCCTCTGTGAATTGGGGTCTCCAAGGGACGACAAAGGAGCGTTTGTCACGAGTTTGGGGCTAAAAAGATCGATTAGTCCACAGAGTGCTGCTTTTCAGACTTGGGTTTTATTGGTATCACTGAGCCAGAAATATAAAAACTTTCCTTCACGTCTGTTTTCCTAATTTGACTTTGGGAACGTTTTTCATTTTCCATTAATCCATGTAAAGCAGCTTAAGCTGAAGCCCTGTTATATAGTGTAGAATAGAATACTCATAAGTGAAATAATGTATTGTGGGATAATGCAATCTATTGTAATGTTTTTTTTGTTGTTATTCTTTGCTTTAAAGGTCGACCAACAGCAGATTGCTAAAGGAAAGGCGACTTAAGGCAGATAAAAGTGGATTTATCTGCCAATATCAACAGTGGAAAACATAACATTGTCCAAAAATTTTAAATGTTTAACAGCAGTTAGATTCCTGTTATACTGCATTTTTTGTTTTCTGAGCTATTATTGTCCTTTAAAGTCAGTAATTGCAGTTGGGAAATCTTTCAACAGCCAACAGATACAACTGAAGCCAAACTCTGTGAAACGGGTCCTATCAATGCTCTAATTTATTGCATTAAAAAGTTGCTGTTTCATAATGTTATGACTGTAAGTTTCTCACTTACTTTCTAACCTCAGCTGGAGAAATGTCACTGAGCATCTGATAAAACATTCTCAGATTCAGACGCTTGCAGGCTGCACACAAACACACTCCCCACGCAATCCTGCTCCGATTTCAAGCAACACAGAATTTGTTTATTTTGGATCAAGTTAATTTTCATTCCTAATCTTCTGACTTTTTCTTTTATTTTCTCCCCAGACAATAAGCGCATAGGCTGAGTTGGATCCTACATCCTCAGAGCATATCAGATGAACATGAGCATGCTTCCTCAGAGGAGTTCTGTGGCCACTCTGAGCTACGGTGCAGGTAGGACAACAGGCAGGATAAGGTCGGTTTTATGAAGTGCCCTTCACTTGAGTAAAAATACTTGTATCACTTCAGTATGAGTAATTATCCTGCATTCAGAGCCGTGTTTAGGTAAAAGTATGTACGCAATATCAAAAAAATGCACATAAAGAGTGAAATTTCCCGTCATATTGTTTTTGTATATATTAAAGGAGTGATATTTAGATTTTTTTTAAATGGAATTATGCATTTTAAAACATTTCCTTGTGGTCTAAATAAACTGTAAATGCTCTGCTTGGATCTGAATTCTTCATTAATTCAGCTCCACAGGTCCATCTTCAGCCCAATTTTTTTTTTTTTTCATTCGCACTTTTTAAAAAAAGATAACAAATACATAAACAAGTAAATAAAAATCAAATATAACAGTGGAAGGGAGGTCCAAAGCTTAATATGCTATATAAAGGCCTCCCTTCATCAGCTTATTTAACAAATCAAATAAACAAGAAAAAACTTAGATAATAAATCAATGAAACAATATAATAAAAACACAATACAATAAAAATTTACCATTACTTAGATAATAATGCGTGAATAGGATTTAAATATAGAGTTTAAAAAGAAGTAGTGAACAAGGAAACAAATAAAAATTAGGGAAATGTGGGGTTATTGATAAAAGCAGCTTTAGTATGACTTTGGAAAATAGTAAAGGAGGGACATCATTTTAATGTTTTATTCAAGTTGTTCCAAACAGTCGGGCCCCTGTACATGATTGTAAATTGTCGTTGGTTTGATTTTGCATTAACTGGCCTTAAATTATTGCTTTGTCGTGTGTATTTCTAAGTAATGACACCAGAAAGGTCATTTGGAGCGCTGGCCCTTTAAATGCACATGAGCCACTTTTTGCCCCGCCCCCTCCAGGTTGTTGGCTGTGCTGCTCTGTCCAGTTCATTTTAGGTAATCGGCTTGAAGTTTGGACATATTTTCAGTATGGACTACAACCACTGCTGACAAACAATTATGTCGTACTCGGAGAAATGTTCGCTGGGAGGCTTGTGTTTATATGTGCAAATATTGTCACGTAACTAGTTATAGACGGAACAAATTAAGCAGGAATTCAAACAGGTTGTAGAAATCCACTTGATTTTTGCCAAAATGAATATAAAGATGACTTTGCAGCACCTGGAGGGTTCAAATTCAAACTTTTATGAACTATTAGGGTCCAAATACACAAATAAATGAACCCAAGACTAATAAAAGTGGGTTTAGATAAATATGAGCCCTTTAACGCTTCATTAATGTCTATGTTGTGTTTTCCTGCTCTAGATGTTAAGGTTGAGCTCTTTTTCACTGCGTCTTGGATTACATCTTACTTTCCTACGTCCACACACATTTACTGACTGTGTAGAATAAATGTGTTCAGGAGGTAGACATGCTGTGATATCACATCAACACCTTTGTTGTAACTTTGTCCAGTCGTCCCTGACTTTGCTTACTAAGATATTTGGTCTGCAGAAGAAGGTGTCCTCAGCGTCTCTTTTACAGTCCAGACTACGGTGCATTTTTTTTTTTGTCTTGGTCCACCAGCATTCTTCCATTTTTAGAAGAAGCTGAAGCACTGATTGAGCCAATGTTTGTGTTGGGTTTAGAAGTGTATGAGCGTACATTCTTGTCTGGTTTTCCCCTCTTACTCAGCACAAGTGTTGTACTGTAGCTCCTCTCCTCCTTCTTACATTAAACCTGACTCTGTGAGGATTATATGCTCTGTTAACCTTCATTTTTTTCTCTTGCAGACTCTGTGAAGATTGAGCATGGCAGCAGTGGCTCGGTGGGTGGGACACTGCTGAGGGGCTCCCGCTCTAAGGCTGAACTACAGGAGCTGATGGAGACGTTGCAGCGGAGGAAGAGCGCTCTGGAGGCCAGTTTAAGGGCAGCTGAGTGCAGCCGCAAGTACCTGAGCGTGCCTTCACCTGTCGGATCCCAGCCCACGAGGCCGCTGTCAGTCCTCAGCAACCCGGATCGCCCTCCGTCTGCCTCCAGAACCTTCTCCTACATGTCGAGCAGCAGCGTGCCTCCGTCACCCCGCCAAGGTGAACGTCAGATGAATTCAAATGGCTTCCTCCGTCACTCCCACTCTCGCCACCAGTCTCAAGACAGCCTCCTCCTCTCTAATGATGGCTCATCCCTGCTCTCCTCCTATGGTGACTCCCATCCTCGTTCCCCCAGGGTCAAAAGTGGAGCAGCCAGTGTGCCCTCCAGCCCCCGTATGGCCCGCCGGCTGTACTCCCAGAGTAAAGCAGGAGAGTCCCGTCAGAGGAAGTACTCCACCGGCTCCCTCAACAGCCTCGGGATGCACAGCCGCTCTCTTCCTCGCCTCCACCATGCAGCAGACCCCCCCACTTTGTCACTACCAACACGCCACTCAGTGGGCTCCCACAGAGCAGCGAGTTCAGCAGGTGCACGGCGCAGTCTGTCCTCTCTTGAACAGCCACCAGATGTGACAGTACCAGCCAGCATGCCCAGTACTCCCAGGAGGGCCAGCATGGCCTCTCTGAGCTCTCTGGGTATAGAGTTAGATGGGACAGGCCTCGATCTGGGCTTTGGAGAGCGGAGGTTATCCTTTGGGAAGGGTGGACTGAGTCCAGGGCAGAGGGTGGGTAGCATCACTTCTCTGAATGGAAAAGAGGAGCTGAGAGACTACCATCTGCACCAGAGGGATGAACGACTCAGGGAGCAGAAAGTACAAAGACTGGTGAGTTTCATATGTAAAGCTGCTTTATTAGAAGGAAACAGAACAGAGACGAGAAACGCAAGGAAGAGACACATGTAATGACATGCAGTAAAGGGCCCAAGATGGATTCAGACCCATGTCACTGAATTTAGGAGCTAAAACGCAGCCATATTCTAATGTCTGAGCCACTGGGATGGGTTTCATCAGGTTCATGTTTAGGATTTTTTCACAAAAGTAGAGATCACCCACAAAGGAGCCATGATTCGCAAAACTCTTCTCATAATACTGGAATACTATATAATCTAGACTGCATTAGCAACAGAGGGTCAAACCCTCATACAAATCAACATTACAGGCTGATAATTTGCATGAATAAGGATGAAAAAAATGACCATTGACTGAGAAGAACAAGTGTCCTCTGACTCTGATTCTGCCTAATGGAGCATAGAGTTCTCTACGGCAGCTGATGATGACCATGTATTTACTGGTTGATAGTATAGAGGCCTCTGCTGTATTATACTTTTACTAGTACGAAGCCTTCTGGCAGAAAGCCTTTCATGTAATTAACACTGAGGGTGGGCAAACATATCTATGCATATCTGCATATCTAAAAATCTGATAAATAGTAATAGTAAGTCCTGTTCTCCTTCCAACCAGACATGGAGGCTTTTCTTTTGGGCATTCTTCTTTACTAGAGAGGATGTTTGTCACAGCTGTTACAGCTGTCTCGCAGTAAAAACTCCAAATGAGATGCATATTATGAATGCGCTACATACATGTCCAAAGAACCGGAATAGTAGCTTGTCTGTGGTTTGTCTTCAATGCCTTTATCAGAAAATGTAGGATAATTCATTACATGTAAATGAAAATTCCACTTTATGTCACCAGTTCATAATGTTATAGAGGTGTATTAATGTGCATGTAAAGATAACGTACCGATGCTGTGTGTCTGCAGGAGTGTCAGCGTCTCGAGACCATCTTAAACCTGTGCACTGAGTTGGAGAGAGAGCCCACCGGCTCAGCTGTGTCCGACCTGCAGAAGATCAATAAGGAGCTGGAGAAACTGCAGGTGTCAGACGATGAGTCTGTGTTTTCTGACTCTCCCAGCAGTACGGTGCAGGAGAGCTGCTTCGGGGCCAAAACCAGGGACTACCAGCTCAGCGACGAGCAGCAGGTCTGCCAGCGGGGTCAGCAGAGCGGCTACAGGGAGGCCAGGTCCCACTCACCTGCCATCAGCCTCAACAGCAGCGCCCCCTCCCCCTCCACACACCACAGAGCCAAAGTAAGAGCCTCAAAACACACATCAGATGTTATAAAAAGTCTTTTATATATTCTGTCATTTCATCAGATCCTTTTAACTTGAGGGAAAAAAAAACATTAAAAGCATCAGTTCTTACTTTCCTTCCTCCTCACAGTTATGTCTTGTACAAAATGAACGATACAGTGAAAACAGGGTCGAGCTGCAGTGAAAACCATTATACAGCACACACCCCTGCAGTGGAATGTACTTAATCAGACTTCTGGTGGGCTGTTTATCTTTGTTTACTTAATGTGGTATCAACATAAACGTTCTCCATTTCCAGGTTACTTTTCATTTCCCTCTCTACATTTCCGCAGAATGTAACATTAATCTGTATTAAAGATGTCGAAGTTAGCCAATAAATATATAAGACTGAGACAGTTCCACCACCTTTATGCTCTTTTCTGGAGGGAATTTTTAGTTTGCACAGCTGTTACTGAGCAGCAGTCACGTGGTTATGCAAACAACACATGATGTGTTTATCATTCACTTCTACTTTAATGTGTCATAACAAAAGTTAGACAAATATTCTGTCCAAAAATGAAGCTACAACTATTCTACCAGAAGATCAGATGAAATAGAAATCCATGATTTTAACCCATAAAGACCCAAATATACACCAGTGACCAGAAGCATCTACTGATAGAAAATGTTTAATAACCTTAGAGCCACTAATCCTATTAATACATGGAAATGATTGGTGTAAAAGGATGTTTGTCATCTTGTCACGGTCATCTGATATGACCCATTTGGACATTCAAAGGCTCCATAGTTACCATGGTAACAAAGTCATCGTCTACAACATTAATTCACCACTAAAACCCATGGAGTTGGATCAATGACAGTGGATGGAGGTGATTGGATTATGTTCAGTTGATGATATATTTTACTGAAAAAGTCACATTATTCTCAAGTTTTCTCTGTTTTTGGTGTAATTAACCTCAAATGTAATCTCAGCATGATGATTAAAGTGCAAGGTTAACAAAATAAATATAGGAAAATATCGGATTTTCACTGAACAAGTGCAAAATAGAGAAGATAATATTATGATAAATGGTGATAAATCACTTAAGAAAGGTTAAATAGAGTGAAAAATGTATTTAGGAACCAACAGAAAAGTAGCACTGGGTATTTATGGGTTAATCTCATCCTTTGTGTGTGAGATCCAGCTTTAGAAACATTGGGTTTAACATGTTTTATAATGGAAGTGATATGCACCTTTTTGTTTTAACTCTAAAGGGAAATGTAAAGGAGCTGCCAAGAACGTTGGAGATGTCATGTACAATGGAAATCATAATTATTATATACTATAACAATTTTCCGTGCTACTGTCTGACACACTGTATGTTTTCCATAAATTATTCAGTAGACAAGGGTCTTGTTGGAGTTGATCTAGAGTCCTAAAAACCATCCAACTGTGTCTGCAGTTGGAATTCTTCAACATTTCCTGTGTTGCTCAGATTCACAGTGAGAGAAACTCCAATTTATACCTTGATTAGGCTTATCCCGATCCGGCCGCCGATATTAGCAAAAAATGCGAATCAGTATCGGATCGGCCGGCACAGAAAAATTCCGATCCAGACTCCCCCATCCAGTTTTTTTTTAAAGTCTGATCCGATTTAGATAATCATTCCCTTTTTTTGCTGTGGTTTCCCTAAAATCCGGTCCGCATTTTCCAGCACACCTTCAGCACACCAGCATTAGCGTCTCCCAATTTACCTCAGTG
>JAQQZY010000007.1:19586250-19597895 GCA_030068375.1 Ostorhinchus rueppellii | reverse complement strand
GTGTGCTGGAAGAGGGACACATCTAAAACATGCAGGATAGTGGCTCTCTAGGACCAGGGTTGCTGACCCCTGATTTAAGGATAGGAACTCCTGGGTGCCACAGGTGTTTCTGATTCCTCATCAGGTGCCTGTAAAACAAGGATTGAATACACACACAGCACCCCCAAAAGGACCCCAGGGGCCATAACACAGCCTTAAGACATAAAAAAAACTGAACTAAATGGGTTGTAAAGGTTAAATTGACTACTTAGTTTGACCTCTGACCCCATCACAAGAAGCAGCACAAACAGTTAGAAACATGTATTGAATGAAACCCGGTATAAAACATCAGAAAATTAATGCAATAAATCTCATATTGTCTGAATAAAATGTTAAAAATGTTAAAATTATGAGTACAAAAGGATGTCACACTAAATACTGCCACTTTGGATCACAAAAGCAGTTTTTTTTTGCCGGTTTTCACTGCTGTACAGACTTCACATATTTACAGATTAACTCTTAATGCAGACACTGAGAAATGTCATTCTAAATTTACTAAACCAACAATTTCCTTTATGATTAATGAAGTATTCTGAATCTGAAAGCTACTGTAACGTTGGACTAAGACTTTTGCACAGTTTTGTAGATCTGAAATCTGTCTTTGTGTATTTTTCCAATATCTTCTTCTTCTGATTTTTTTTTTGTTTTTACTCCCAGAGCCCCAACCCCTCACTGACCTTCAGTGTAAAGACCCACGATCGGGTCTACTACATGGTGGCGCCATCTCCAGAGGCCATGCGTATCTGGATGGATGTAATCGTCACAGGTGCTGAGGGACACATGCATTTCATGGTTTAACTAATCAGACCCACCTGCTTTGCCGTGTAAAAGACTCAAACTACTCTTCTTGTACCAGTGAACATGTGATGAGTGGAGCTGATATGAACGCTCATTTGGGCAACAGGAAATAGCTTGTATTTACGTGTTTCTTGTCGCCTACAGAGACCACCGAAAAACATGTTCAGCACATCATGTAAAACGATACTCCACTTTCATTATTAAGCTACTCACTCATGGTTTAAATGGTCTGTTTATAATGTGCATTTTGTTTCAACTAACTCTGTCCTTGTCTAATGTTCCCTCTGTTACACCAGGCTTTTTGGGGAAGCTTCTAAAAAAACAAAAAAAACAAACAGGTGAAGACTCGCCGTAATGGCTTTGATTGACTTTTGATAACATTCTTATCCTGCATATTGGTATCAGACTTCTATCTTTCTTCGTTTTTACCCTCTTCTCTTCTTCCTCGGCTGCTTCTATATATTACTAACAGTTGTTCATGTCAATATCAGGCCATCTTGTTATTTTTTTTTTTGTTTGTTTGTTTTTTTGTCCAAATAATATCACCAACTTCCTGTTTTTGGTTGTAAAAACACACTTGTTACCTCAGATGTATTATTTCTATCATCACTAAAATTCCAATGCATTTACAGTGAGTGTTATTTTCCATTTTAAACATTTTTATCGCTGCTGACACACTGCCAGTAACCTTCAAACATCATACATGCTTTCATAAATTTTTATTGATTTGGGCATTTTGTCATTTATGCAAATTTAATTTATAGAGAAGACTTGGCTATAGGCACTTTTTACCTTTTACCATGAATTATTTAGGGTTTATTCTGGCTTAGCACCGTGCAGCCGGTTCCTTCTGTGTGTAGTAAAGGCCGCAGGCACAATATGAGGCCATGTTGTGCTGCACTATTACTGTATGCATCAACTGCATGGTCCATGTGGTAATACCATTTTTCACCAGCAGAGGTCCTCAGCGCAGAGTTATTGCAAAGAGGTGACGTAATGCTCTGGCTCAACAGTGTTTGTAAAAAATGAAACGTCACATTAAAAAGAGGAATGAATCCATTTGTAATTATAGTTGTTTATCAAAATATGTGCATTTATACTTACTTACAGTTAAAGAATTGTCTTAAGGGAAAAATACAGTTATTGTAGTTTGTTTTTTTTTCCAAATATGGCCTACAAAATGATTTGATCATTTTGGTTTGAAATGTCTTAGTAAATGCATGCATTGACTTGTATATTCTCTTATATCTGACTGTATCTGCTGATGATGGGTCAGTTTTAACAGTAAGTGACCAGTTGTTGTGCACAGACCGCAGGGCTCGCTGCTGGTCTCGTGTTAGTTTAATGTTGATCAGGCTGCGGAGCTCACAGCGTTTAAGAGATGAGCCGTCGTCTCTGCTGGACGCCTCTTAACGGCTCAACATCTCATCCCAAACTGACACCCACTGTACGACACACAAGCCTTGAAACGACAGAAATGTATTTCTGCATTTTTATATATTTTGAATACATTTTATATTTAATTTTTTGTAAATGAACAGTGGTTATTTTATCTGACAATATGCTACAGTTTTTATAGCTGACACGTGTAATTTCTCAGTATAAATAAGAATAAATAATAATTTGCCAATGAACCTGTGAAATGTTATGTTTACTTTGTTTCTTATAAAAAGCACAGGCTGCTTTCATTGCTAAATTTGTCTGTGTTACAGCTCATAAAGGGAATGTCAGCAAAAAATGTGGAAAACAAGGAATTGCAAATTCATTTTTCTTCTTCTGAAATTGATATTTTTATTTCTCAACAAATGGTAGAACAAAAATTGACATGTTCTGTTCTAGTTTATTGATAGCACATATATAATGAATTGTCCTTTTTTTTTTTTTTTTTTTTTACTATGCCCACACCATATTAATTATTTTTGTATCTGTGATGCATGTAGCCAATATTTTCATTTATAATTTCATCTTAATACAGTATGTTACGTTTACTTCATCACCTCCCAATTTATCTGAAAAAATGTACCCCGGAGAAGACGATGGTGTCCCTGTAGGTGCAGTAATAGGGGCCTTTTTTTGTATTTTTGTTGTACTTTGAGTGCCTCTGACTTGTTTCTGCCTATTGGAGTATTTTTGCACTTCTTACTTTTGATTTTTGCATAATTTACTTTGTTAACATTTTTAATTTTCTTTGCAGTGGTCCCTTTTTGTAGTGTAAAATCATCCACAGTAGGGGCTTTAAACCTCCAAACTCAGAAAAAATACATTTTTATTTAAGTGTTTTAACAGACATTCATTAAACACACAATGAAGCTAATAAATTCATCTTGTTTTTATATCTGAAGCATTTTTTTTTAATGTTATGCTATTAGTAGTATAAAGTGCCTCTGTGAACTCATACAACCTTATGACAAAGAGCCATATCTGGGTCGCTGACTCAGAAAAATGACATACTAGAGTTTTTCTAAACGCATATTCATTAAATACATGCCACAAAGAATTTGAAAGAGAGTTTATAAAATAACTAAAACGTCTCAAAAATGCAGTGCAGCAGTTTTGTGACTGTGGTACTGTCACATTTCATTAACCCTTTCTAAAAGTACATGTTAAGTAATAACTATATGTCTTATTAGCTCATATGGAATGAGTGTGTTCATTAAGGCACTCATGTTTTAAGCTCCGCCTCCTGACACTCACAGCCTTTCATTGGTTGACCTAGTGGGGTTGGCATGGAAACACAGAATGAAGCATGCTAAATTAGGTTCTAAAAAGGCACGTCGTCTCTCCAGAGGCAGCAGCAGACACAAACACATACACTTTTCAGATCATAGAAAGGCAGGGTGGCCTCAAGTGCATTATGGGTGCTGTGATTTGTGTAACATATTTGGGGCAGGGGCTGGCCTGGAAAGCTATACAACTTTTTCCATGGAAATGCAAAAAAAGGGGGGATGTGTTCAAACAGCTCATGGGATGTGAGGGTGAAAAGTTTATTCTGATTCGGTGTAATTCATCCGCTCTCAAGACTACTGTCATTATCATGTAGGAGCGTGAAAGCCACATTGCTGACAAATCATGTGAATGTGTCCTGACAAAAGGCTGCTTTCAGTGTGTATGTCTGGGCTGAAGAAAAAAACATCTGACATCTTAATTTAATTGACCATATGTTTACCTCATAACCAGCCTTATCACTGCTGTACCAGACATAGGTCTAAGTTTACAGCAGCACATGCCCTTTGCACCAATTTTTAAATGTTTTGATCCTAAACTGCAGGTGTTACTTAGAAACAGCGTGAGTTGTGTTGGAGCCTCAGGGGGATGCTGTACTTTTCTCAGGGATATGGTTTCGCCCGCTCCAGTCAGTATCAGCACCTGACGCGATCAAAATCCTCGTGTTTTTCTCAGGCAAATGATGGTTTTCTCTTCTCAGCTTGCAGCCTCTGGCTCCCTGAAGTAAACAGAGGTCTTTTTGTGTCACCTCTGCAGCACTTTATTTGTAAAAACTCACCCTTTGTCCTTTGCTTCTTATTCATAACACCACACTCCTCTTAACATCGCCCCATGACTCGTATCAGCTTCCTACCCTTAACCTGTGGTTTCACTCTCTCCACTGGCCATTAAAGTTTATTTTCAGCATCGCATTTAATGTGTCTGCGCAGCTTTGTACCAGGTCTCTAAGCTGTTTTGTTGTTCAAACAATCTGCTTTTTAAGTCCCTGGTGTGAAATCTGAGGGAGCACGCTCTAAATGCCCAAATCAAACAGTCCACTCACTCCGGGGAGAATTATTCAGCAGATCTATTGGGCACATTTCACGCTAAGAATAGCAATGACACACATTCCCAAACTCTTTTCCTCATTATAAGGTATGCATGTTAAGCAATTTCCCTTGCAGCTGATTGGCCGGGTGCGGCTAACATTCATGTGCTCTCTATTCAGGTCAGTGAGCTTGGACGGGGGATGATGTTAGATTGATGTTTCTATAAAGACAATTTGAGTCCAGGCTGTAGTAAAATGCTGAGCTACTCTAGGGATTTGCCAGTGAAAATGAAAACATTTGGCAGTTTCTTCTCTGTAAGACTTAACCTTTAACCTGGAACACAGACTTACATAATAATCTTACTTTTAAAATTAGTTCAGTAATGGATCATTTTGCTGTGGATTATTAGGTCCTGTTTTCTAATTAGTTATTCAAAAAGGAAGCATCAAAGCAGCATTATCTTTAAGTCATTATGTAATCTATTACACCATATGAATTACCGGCCTTATTGTATATCCCTGCATTATGCATCTGTGGCATCTGTAGCTCATATTTTCATTAATAATTGAATCCTTTATATTAAATATAGTTCATCACCTCCCAGTGCATCAGAAAAGGTTTTTTTTTTTTTTTTTTACATTTGACAAGACTTTTCTGCATCCATTATACCATTTAAAGTATAAAGTGCATCAGTCATCCATTATAGCCTTATAGCAAAGCCTGAATTACTGACTCAAAAAATATATAATAGAGTTTTCTTGGGCATATTCTTGAAATGGATATCAGAATATTAGGTGAAAGCAGCTTTGGAAACTGAGTTATAATGTTGCGTAGATGCCTTAAAAATAGAGTGAAGCAGTCTTATGACTTTAAGCTGTTTTATCTATCTTGAAGACAGAGTTATGTAATTTTCCATTTAAAACTCAGCACAATGTATTCCTTTTCATTACACTGACTACTTTCTCATCTTTTGCATAATGTTACTTAAACCACAATTTCCCTACAATATGTAAAACAAGATATAATCCACCACTAAACCAGATCTCATTTTGCGAATTATTCATATCATTTTATTGATTAAATAGGAAACAGAACAACATAGATGAGACTATACACAGAGATACTGTTCTCATCTGAGGATAAGTGGAACAAGGATAAAGATGCAGATCTCACTCAGCTTCCTCCCAGTCTCGCTCAAACGTCCACTGTGCCATTCATTGTGGCTGCAGTATATTTCACATCACCGGAAGGAGTTCTTTCCATTACTTCGTCAAAGCCACTGTCTCTCCTACAGTTCACGGTGAGATCTGATCATGTTACATATGAGCAGGTGGACACGCAGGCGCTGTACAGTTCAACATCTTGTGCAAAAATTAATGGCAAGTTATCTGCTACATACATCCAGAGAAAGAGTTGTGGAATGTGAATTTGGTTGCTGCATTTATATATAGAGCTCCCGCAGATCAACTCCTGACAGAAATCAAAGGTAAAGGGACTGGATATTATCAAAGAGACTTGCTGGAAAGAAAGACAAAAAGACTTGAAGGTTCCTACAAAAAGTAGAGTAACAAAAGTTGAAGTACTGTAGAAAAGACCAAGTCAAATTTTGAGAGTCTGTAGGAAAAGCACCCTTTAAAAAGGCACTCGCCCTGCATGTTGTGACTGTGACACTGATCCCAGAAGACCTTTAAACTTGCTGATCCTTAGTTAGCGATGCTGCTGTGCGTCCAGGTGTGACCTCGGACCTTTCCTGAGTGCAGATCTAGTTGGCTCAGCACCAAAAAGCCAGGCTTGTTGCTTCGGCTTCCTGTAGAGATGTTTTGTGCTTGAATGCTGTCTGCCTTCTAGACTCTGTTTGCTGTTGTTCGTGTTGAGCCAAGAGTGATGCAGTAGAGAAGTATGAATTGAAAAGGAGTGGTCATGTAGTTACATTGGAAAAAAAGTTGCAGTCAGAGCCATGGTTTGTTCGCTGATTGATCCAGTTTTTATTTTCTTATCTGGCTGCTGCCACTTGCAGCTGCAGGTTTATTACCAACCCTGCGGACAGGAACCTTGGACACTGGTATCTTAGTGCGAGGTGGGTCTTTCGCTTGTGGGATTTGGGAGGCAGTGTGAGACTGTGCCCCGTGCTTCACAGGGATTTTTGAGTCACGCTGCAAACAGGTGCTGCCTTTTGGTTGCTGAAGCTGCGGGCTCTCCTCTGGGGTGTGTTTCAGGGCGACCACAGTGGCCTCAGCGCTACTGATTTTATCTTTGCTTCCCATGTCATGTGAATTAAAGTGTGGCCTTACTTCCTCCAACACAGGCGTCGGTGGGTCCCTACTTGCTTCCTCATCTGCATGTTGGCTGTCCCTGACTGGGATTTTGCCAACCCTGCCCCCTCCAACTACAGGTATTTTACTAAGTCCTGTCGTCTTTGCTTGCGGTGTCCTCTTTTTCTCCTCCTTGTTGGGGCATGACTCATTCTGCAGTTCATCAGTTTTGGTGGGCACAGGTTGGGTCTCCTGGGCATTTGCACTCTTTTGACTTCCCAAAAGCCCGTCCACCATCCCCCGTCCACTGTCTCTCATCTTAGAGGCTTCACTCGAGGAGAGAGAAGTGACAGGACAAGGAACAGGGGCAGGAGTAGGGGCTTTGGACTGAGACAGTGGAATCTGAACAGGAGCTGGAGGGTCCTTAGGTACAGAAACTGGGATTTGAGGGGCTGGGGTAGGAGCTTTAGGTACAGAAACTGGGATTTGAGGGGCTGGGGTAGGAGCTTTAGGTACAGAAACTGGGATTTGAGGGGCAGGGGTAGGGGCTTTGGATACAGAAACTGGGATTTGAGGGGCAGGGGTAGGGAATTTAGGTACAGAAACTATGATTTCTGCAGGTGAAGGAGGGGCTTTAGCTTGAGAAACAGGTACGGGACCATCTTTAGGTATAGAGAATGCAGCTGGAGCAGAGGGGGCTTTACCTTGAGAAACAGGATCATTTATCGATACAGAAAAGGCTGTGGGAGCAGGAGGGGGTTTTGCTTGAGGATCAGGAGTATCTATAGATACAGTAAATGCTACTGAAGCAGGAGGAGCTTTAGACTGAGATACAGGAACTTCAGCTTGAGCGGGGGTGGGTTTTGTTTGGGAAAGAGGGGTCGTAGAAGGGGCAGTAGTAGGTGCTGGGGGTGCAACAGTTTGTGTGGCTGGAGCTGGGGTTGTTGTGGGAGGAGGGGGCATCTTACCTAAAGAAGTTGGTGCAGTGGCAGGTGCAGTTGAGGAGATTTTATCTAAAGAAGCTGCAGATGGAGTTGGGACAGATGCAGGACCAGACTGGGGTTTAGTTAAACCTGGGGCAGCTGAACTAGACAGAGGAAAAACTGCAGAAGTTGCAAGAGAGGGAGGGGTCTTACTTAAATCCATCGGGCTGGATGTATGGATTGGTTTAGAAATGGTCGTAGATACTGAAACAGGGGCTGAAACTGATGTGGGAGCAGGTGTGGTCTTGGAGGCCACGACAGGTGCAAGAGGGGAGGGTTGGGTTGTAACAGTAGATGCGACTGATACCGTCGCTCGGGGTTTCAATTCTCCTGTGGCTGAACTTTTGTATGAAGAGAAGGTTTGCAAGTTGACACTGCCAGTCAAATCCAGTTTAGCAGATAGAGACTGGGTGAAAGTAGCAGGGGTGGGAGGGCTGTGGGTTAGTGGGGGTTTAGCCGAAAATGGAGAGGATACAGGGCAAGATTTAGTTGCTGCAACAGGTACTTTAGGATGTTCTGTAATCTCTGAGGCCAACTTGCTAACTGTAGAGGTAAGAGTTGGACTAGCAGATGGAGCTTTCACTACCACTGCTGGAGTGTTGGGAGGAGCTGTAGTAGAGGGAGCATCTAGTGTGGGTTTAGTTGTTATTGGAGGGGAAGACATTATTGGCGCTGAAACACTTGTTGATGTTACAGGAGTACTTGAAGGTTTTGTTGTTGCTGAAGGTGTAGTAGTTAGTTTAGTTGTAATGCTGGTCACAGGCTCTGGAGCCGAAACAGAGCCTGATTTGACAGTCTGAGTTGTCAAAGTGGAAGATTTTGTCAAAGTAGTGATAATGGTGCTCGGCTTGGCAACAGGAGATGAGGTTATAGTTGTCTTTGCTGCAGAAGTCAGAGCTTGGGTCTGGGTCATGCTCACAGCCACAGCAGAGGGTTTCGCTGCAATAGCAGTAGTGATGGAGGATGAGGTCAGTGGAGATGACATGTTGGGTTTGTAGAAAGTGGATGTGGGTGACGCTGTGGCCTTAGTCGCCACAGGGCTGATGCCTCCACTGGCCTTGCCCCACTCAGCCTCCACATCAGCCATGATGTCTCCACCCCCTGAGATTGAGTCAAAGGTCAGGAGAGAGGAGATGTCTGCCAGCAGAGTGCTCAGACTGTTCTCTCCGGGTACCATGGGGGGTTCTGTTGTGGGTAAAGGCGGCACATGCTCATTAGTTCTACTCACATTGCCTGCTGTCATCTGTGGACTCATTGTCTCTGATGGGGAAGAGGCCGGGCTGTCCTGTGTCGTTAAACTCTTGGTGGGACCACAGCTCTCAGTCCCGGGGCTGTCCAGAGAGCGAGGCTGAGATTTAGGGGTGAGAGTGAGGTCCTCTTTGATGATTTCCACACTGTTGGTGCGAGACGACATGAGAAGTGGGCTCGGTGGAGCCTCCTCCTTCTCCTCCTTGTCCTCCTTATCCTTTGAGCGAAACTTAACATTGCCAAAAAGACCCTTGAGTCCACGACGTTGTCGACCCACTGGCTGGGATACTGTTTGGACCCGGCGGTCCAGTACTCCTCTGCGGCCGCCCCTCAGTAGTGACAGGAAGCCGAGGGACTTGGCAGAGCTGGCTGAAGAAATGGAGGTGCGAGCAGGGGCGGCAGCGACAACGCCATCTTCACCAAGCGGCTCCTCGTCTGTGTGCTCACTATCTCCTTGATTCAGCCCCTGTCCTTTTTCTTTCTCGGGATCCTGCTCTGTGTCTGCTGCAGCTGTCTCTGATCCATCAGGGGTTTTTGCCTTGTTAACAGGTGACTTGTTGTTTCCATCACCTTTGTTTCGAATAGAAAAGATGTTACCTGGCTTGCGTTTGCCAAACAGCTTGAATCCTTTTCTGATTTTCCCACTCGACTGTGATTCACCAGGCGGAGGGTCCGTGCTCTCCGTTTGTACATCCATCTTCTCTCTGTGTCCCCCTTCCTCTGTATCCTTCAGTTGCTGGCTGCTCTTATAATTCCCCAGCCACTTACTTGTACATGTATGTCTTTATCTCCCTCTCGTAGCCTTGCGTTACCTCTGTTGCTCTCCGTCTGTTTCTTTATCGGGTGTATGTATCCCTCCCTCTGTCTGTCTTTGCCATCCAGCTCTTTCTCCTCTATTTCTCCCTTGAAGGCCCCTCCCCTTTGCCTCGTTTTTGTCTGGCTGCTCTCCCCGGTTGCCATGGCAACTGAGGAGCTAAGCAGCTTTCGTCAGCAATGCAGAGCCAGGGGCTATCATCAACCCACCCTGAACACAGCTTTCTCTTCCTCTCTCTCTTTTTCTCTGTCTGATGACTCTGTTTACATAAGGGGCAAAGACAAACACTCCATTAATGGATCCAAATTTTGTATTCTGAATGATCCGGCTTTATATAAACATCTCATCCTGACTAATGCTGTGTATTTTTATATGCAGCCTAATAATCTGTTTGTGGAACACATTTGGTCTTATTTTTATTAAAGTTATTGTAGAATTATTCTTCTAGGAAAAATAGAAGTAGTCTATTTAGGGGTAGCAAAAATTAAGAATTCATCCTAATTTAACCCATCCCAATGTGTTTAGAATTTTTCACACTGCAATTTTCAATGGATATTATGATTAAAAAAGAAAACCTCAGTAGCTGCATTACATTTTGGGAGGTGATTAACATATTGACCTACATTTCTGTTTAGATTGTCCACCTTTTGCTGTTTTGCATATATCGTATCATAGCCCAGTCTAAGGTAATGTTGTGTTCAAAAACAAACATTTCTTTCTTCAGGGTAAGCTTGCATTTGTACCATGAAATCAATTCAGAGCTGGATTAACTGCATCAATGGATATGACTTCCTCAGCATCTTGATAGCATCAATATCAGGCCACAAGACAATCAAACAAATGAAATTACATAATCATCCATTAATAAACTGACTTGATTTTAAAGGAAATGGTCTGTGTAATGGAGTAAATATGCTGTATGTAGTATATTTTCTTTGAATGCAATAAGACTGGTGAAGAGAGCATCGTGAATAGTTTGTCGGATATTTCAGATTTGCTCCTGAGTCAAAGGTGGCTGGAACAATCCACCATGGGCTCACTTAGTACAAATGTTAAATCTGAGGAAGCAAGGATTTCACAACTGCTTATGCTTGGAACAGAAATATCATCCAAAGTTGTTTTAACCAGTTAACAAACATTTCCATGATGATACATTTTAGAAAAACAGATGAAGTCATGCCTGCTTTTATACCATCACATGTAGACTTTACCTGCTTAAATTCTCACTTACTTCTCTTATTTACATCTTAGTCAAAATTCAACAGTCAGATCATGAACTAAATCCACTCCTATAACCCAGGTTTTATCAACTTTACACTGGCTGTCCATCATGTTCAGGTTTTATTTTAATATTTTAAGATCATCCAGGGCCTCACTCAGGACAGCATTAAAAACTTTCAACACTTTATATTCCTAAGGTCATTTACCAGAATAAAAAACTATTCATTTTCACATATAGTCCCTTGACTTGGGTGTGAAATCACTAGACTCCATGTAATTTTAAGTGCCACTCTGATTTTAATTTGTATCTTATGCATATTTTTTGACTATACACAATAAAATCAACTGATTATGTTCTAATTGGTAGAATATATATATTTTTTATCATGCTTTTGTATTAAATTTTTTCAGTTAAGGCAGTGGTTCTCAATTATTTTCTCTCAGGCCCCCCTTTAGAAGAAAAAAAATCTCCAGGCCCCCCCTCAACCCCAATAACATCCTAACAGTGGTGCAATTATAACTTTTATTGAACAAAATT
>JAQQZY010000007.1:19545181-19555549 GCA_030068375.1 Ostorhinchus rueppellii | reverse complement strand
ATTTAAATATGTATGTATTTATATATGTATACATACACACATACATATGTTTTGTCCTTGAATAATTATGTCACGTAACACTTACTTGAATGGTGTAGAACATGATTTTTTTGTTCTTATTTTCACCTCTCATTTCAGATCTGTTTATATGGAGTGTCCTTTGCATTTACATTCAGGTGATAAAATAATTATTGATTCCACTGTTGTGATGTATATTTGTTAAACTCTGCAGAGAGAGTTAATTTTACCCAATTCTAATGAGTAAGCGTAAGAAATGTGAGGTATATATAACCCAATTTATTTTAGTATTCCATTGGTTTTTAGTTCAGTTATTTTCTAATCACAATAGGGAATTAAATCTACCTAAAAAAAAAAAAGTGGCAGCAAATTGTTACCTCAATTTTATTGTGTAGATTCTATACGTTGCTTTTTACAGTGCACCAGATTCAGAAAGAAGAGCCTTAATGCCTGATTTAAGATTCTTATCATGCTGGTTGTCACAAAAACAAAATAATTAGAAAACCAAACACCCATAGCAACTGAAAATCCAATAAATCTGCTTCAGTCATTTTCTACATTTTCTTTCTTTAAACATGTTATAGACAATATTCAATGAGTGGAAAACAATGAGACTGAAATATGGAGCTTGATTTCATTTAAGTAGCTCATTATTAGTAGAGAATTAATGAGCTACTTAAACATGTGGAATTTCCCATTGTGGGACTAATAAGGGAATATCTTATCTTAAAAGAATTTAATGTTTCACTTTCACTCTAATTTTTGTCAGACAATACAATGCTTCAACTGTGGCTGCCGTGGAACCGGTTTGAGTACACTGTCAGTGATTTCACAGGAATTTTCTTCACCTGTGCACAGACTGACCTGGAGCAAGGGGTGTGGTTATCTCTGTGAGAGTGGATAGGGCGGGAGGATTGCTTTTGCCGTTCTTCTCTCACTTCCTGAGTGAACACTGCCAAAATGTGAGGAGCCGTACACTGAGCAGAGACCAAAATATTCTGGACTTTTAACACAACACGACAGGAAGTAGTCACTCAACAGCAAAGGTACGTCTCTGACTTTGGTGTAGTCATGTTTTCTTACTGAGTGGTTTCCACAGTTGGATCTAAGGGAAGATAGGGAGCATATGTCAGTCAGCAGGCGTCTGCTATGGTTGTAAATACTAGACTCTGGCTCAACGGGCTGTCTGAGCACCACAGGTGGAGATTTCAACTCTTTTTCTTGGACTTCACATTGCCATTTGTTCAGTGCACAGTGGGTGGAGCCAGAAAAACACAGCTTATCAGTTTTTAGATAACCCAACCAGTACTGGTCATGTAAATGCAAATGATTCCTCTTAATTCACTCAATACAGTTTTTTTTTTAAAAATTATTATTATTAGAAGGTAAGGAGATAATTAACCAAGCTCTTGTTTCAGTCCAGTGAGATTTGTTTTTTTGATAACAGAAGTCACTAAAATCTGTAGGAACAGTCAAAGTTGAAAGTGTCAAAGCAAATTCTTGAGGGAAAATACTATGTGAAGTGTGTAATGTGTTAAATTCTGTTTGCATTCAATTTTACCACAGACTTTCAACAATATTTTGACTGTTTCAACTCTGTCTATAGATTGTTTTTTGCCTTGCTGATGTAAAATATGTTCCTGTGGCAGTATCTGGCACCGTTCCTGCTGACAACATTTCAGATATACAGAGGTAAGGGTGTAAACATCATACCTTTAGTAGTTCATCTCACATATTGCCTTGTGCTTCCATGTACGCACGCACGCACACACACACACACACACACACACACACACACACACACACACAACAGCTGCATTTACAGTAAATGAAACTCTGACATTCATCTGACGAACGCCTGGGAAAATTATGTCACAGCATTTGCAGAACTGAAATTTCTTGGGAAAAACCAGAAAATACTCTTCGTTGTGTAAAAATATATCATCGTAATCTATTTATAACAGGCCATAGATGACACGATGGGTCGCTCCAATAGTGATCTACATTAATGGAATGTCACATGTTGTGCAATAGATACTGGGAGCAGCTGATGGCTGTTTATTCTTGGTCAACACACTTTTTTCAGTGCAGACATCAGACAAAACAGTCGGACAGGAAATTTACAGTATGATGTGTACTTGACAAAGGTAAATGGTTCCAATCACTGCACTATATTTTTATGAGACTCAATATATTTATGGACAGCTTCGTCTACACTGCTTAGTCATCATAACCACGTTCTCAGTCATAAGGATGTACTCCCATGTTTGTCATAATGCCATGAGGTACTTTCTATGGGTACTGATAAACAGGATACATACTGCACTTTATGAATGTGTATATGTCAGTTAAATTCTGCAAAACATACTGAAATACTACAAATCACAACCTGTTTCACTCATAAAATCACACCGTTCCTGTTGTTCTGGAATTTGCTTGTGACGTATGTTTTTTTTTTTTTTTTTTTAAAGATAATGAACCTCCTGCCAAAAACTCATTCCCACACAGACTCTGATAATGAAACTGTTATGATGACTATGTCACTGTGACAATGAGCCAATCTTGAGTAACACTTTCCAGGTACAGTTTTGTAATATTTCTTTCTTTTTTTTTTTTATTCTTCCTTGTCCCATCCCAAATACACCTCCTCCCCTGCTTTTTTTTCTTTACTGTTTGTGGCCTTTTTCAGCCCAAACATGTGAAGATTTTACAGATTTAGATCTCAGTCACGCCTTCATTGGAACCAGCCTCAGAATAAAGTTGCTGCTCTACACCAGGGAAAATGCCACCTGTGGGATTCTATTATCCCACTCTAACCTGACAGCCCATCCTCATTTCAACTTGGCCCGACCTACAACTTTTGTCATTCATGGGTATCGGCCGACCGGCTCTCCGCCCAACTGGATAGTCAACATCACAGAGATGCTGCTGTTGAGGCATGACATAAACGTCATAATAGTGGACTGGAACCACGGAGCTGCTAATGTGAATTATATGAAAGCAGTGGAGAACACACACAAGGCAGGAGACAAACTCAGTGATTTAATTAAAAAAATGCAGGTATGAGATGTGTTTGAGACGCTGTATATGACACATCCTGGTTGTCTTGTCTGTGAGTCACAAATGTATTTTTACTCCTATACTTTCAGGAACAGGGCGTTTCTCTGAGTTCTGTTCATTTGATTGGGGTCAGTCTTGGTGCTCATGTATCAGGTTTTGTTGGCGCCAGTTTTAATGGCACAATTGGAAGAATTACAGGTAAATGCAAACACTGAACATTTCACTTTCATTACCCAAATATCAATATCAGATGTGTGAGATCAGAACTGGAACATACATACCTCAAGTTTTTATGATAAGACAACCATTTCCTTCTCAGATTTGAAAAGTAGAGAAATTCTGTCAAAGTTCATTTTCAGACGTTTCTCCTGAAGTAAATTCCACTTGAAGCAAAATCAAGGTGACTAAGGATGTTATTTAGTCTTCAGACTGCACAGGAATGAAACTAACTGCATCTGCGTTCTTTTATCACATTAGATGATAGGACTGTAACAGCATGTGTGACAGCAGAATGAACTTTAGTTGCAGAGTACTGCAGAGAAAGAGTTTGTGTGCAGCTTTTGGTACATGGTGTGCATCTGCAAAACATTTCAGAGTTGATAGCGTTGCTGTTTGAACAAGGACAAAAAAAACTACGTGCTTCACTTCATCAGACAAAACAAAAGTTGATATCTTAGTATCTGAAGTACAACGAAAAAGGTGGACAGTAAAAGAGCAAAAGTCTTCTAGTTAGTTTTTTTATTTAATTTTTTCCTTCTTTTTAAATTTTTATTATTATTTTTTTAATGTCATGCCTATACTTTTTATCGCTTCCCTGCTGTAATGCTCTTTATGTTTTATGTGAAGCGCTTTGAATTGTTTTGTACATGAAATGTGCTATATAAATTCTAAATAAACCTGCCTTGCCTTCTAATCACTGAAATCTGCAGTAATTTGCAGAAAATATATCATAGAGTAATTATAGTGGTTGACAGAAACAGTGAAAAGGTCATTTGATAAAGGTGGAGCTCCCATCCGTCTGTTTGTTTTGGGATTAAATTCAAGCTTTCTTGAGGTTTACTGATATGATGTTTGCAGCTCTGGATCCTGCTGGCCCTCTGTTCACTGGTAAACCTCCAGAGGAACGCCTGGACCCAACAGACGCCCAGTTTGTGGATGTCCTCCACACAGACATTGATGGTCAGTAAGCACTTTTAAGTCATTTTTTTCCACCTTTTTGTGTATATATAAAGTGTATACAGATGTTTAATGTGGGTGTCGTTTCATTTCCTTGCACTAACTGTATGTTTTTACAGCCTTGGGTTTCAGAGAACCTCTAGGTCACATTGATTTTTATGCTAACGGGGGAACAGACCAACCAGGATGCCCAAAGACCATCTTTTCTGGTATAATTATCAGATAAAGTCAAAACAAAAGGAGGCTATTAAAGCACAAATCATGTTTTTCTGATGAAATCTAATGATAATCATGTCTCTCTTACTACCTGTGTAAAGGGGGATCCTATTTTAAATGTGACCACCAGAGGTCTGTGTTTCTCTATCTTGACTCCGAGAAGCAGACCTGTGGCAGCAGAGCTTACCCCTGCACATCCTACAGTGACTATCTGGATGGTCAGTGCATGAACTGTGATCACTTCGGTACTGCAGGATGTCCCGTCTTTGGTTGGTATAGTCATGTTCTATCATTGAAAAAGAGATCCCCTGTTTTATTTATGTTCACATTGCTTGAAATGGAGTTAAAACTTATTACATCATGTCAAATATTATTTTTTAAAGATATCTGTATTTTTTATTTGAAGTGTTTTATTTCTCCAGAGCTGATGCAGACTTCTTTTATTAAAATCTAGGTTATGACATTATAAAGTGGAAGGATGTCCTGTTGAACCTGGGTCAAACAAAAGCTTACTTCTCCACAAATAAAGAATCACCATTTTGCAGTGAGTAAGAGACTAACTATTGGGAGGGGACTTTTTTGCTGTTTTTTGTTTTTGTTTTTGCTTTTTCATGCTGTTATTTAAAGTAGATTTGCAAATTAACATAATAATCTGTTGCATTAGATGTAACTGAAGTGTATTTATCCTCCTAGTTCAGAATAAAAGAACAATCTAAACTATAAAATGAACTTATCAGAGCATACATTGTTATTTTCTATGACATAAATGTTCTTATACGTCTGTGCAGATGATTGTGTTAGTAATATCTTCATCTCCATTCTCAGTGACAAACTACATTGTGGATATAGTAACGTGGAACCAGGAGGTACGCTGGGGCTACATTACCATCAAACTCCACCGTGAAAGTAAAGAAGCAGTGGCAACCATTGACCAGTGAGTCCGCTTTTTATTTGTCATAACTCATAACTGGATTCATGAAAACTTATCTGAGTCTTTCTGTTGCGGCGCTCTCACAAGTACCTAACTGTTTCTTCCATCAGTAAAGCATCAAAGTTCAAAAAGTTCACGCAGACCAAGTTGCTGGCTCAGTTTGACAAAGACATTCAAGCAGTGAAGAAGATATCTCTCAAATTTACCACTGGGAATGTTTTCAAGCCCAACTATAAGCTCCGGGTTCTCAGAATGCGTCTCATGCCTATAGAAAGCAAAGAAAGGTAAGTAATTTTTTTTTTTTTTTTTTTTTTTTTTTACCCCACGCCCCAAAGCCGAGGCAACGGCTATTGTGTTTTTTTTTTTTTTTTTTTTTTTTTTGTTCCGTTTGTTTTTGTTCTTTCTTTCTTTCTTTCTTTACACACTCTAGCAACAAAACTATTGGTTGAATTCCTCCCAGATTCAGTTTATAGATTGTCAGTGACAGAATAAATCTGATTACATTTTGGGAAAAGTAGGTCAATGCTCCCTTTTTTTTTTTTTTTCTTAATGAAGTTTTAAAATCTTTTTTCCCCCCATTGACTTATAATAGGTGAAATTTCAAATGTCTGCAGCACAAAAACTGTTGGTTGAATTCATACCAAACTGAATTAATAGACTGCCAGTGGCCCAGAATACATGTGGTTACATTTTGGGAAAAGGAGGTCAAAGTTCAAATTGTTTATGATTTTTTTTTTCCTCCCATTTACTTATAATGGACAAAATTTCCTATGTCTATGAACACATCAACTTTGTTTCAATTTACTTCAGACTTGGCACATATATAGAGGTAATTGATATGCTGACATCAGCACACACATAGACATGATGACATCAGCTGGATTGATGCTAAAATAAGCTACAATGCATGCGAGGGGTGGAGTTTGTTGTCCCTGGCACCACTTGGTATTCCTATGACTCAGCATATTTAATGGAAAAATTAACTTGGCTGCCAAAAATCTGCACCTATTACATTCCACAACTTATGTTTAGGATCCATAATGCTTTGTTTAGCCATTTGTATTCATATGTCAAAGTAAAATTAATATTAGGATATGTGAATTCATTTCTTGTAACTAAAATAATAGAAGATTGTGCTGATTATATGCTATTATATTTGTGAAATGGAGAAGGGAGGTACAGGATATAACAAAACAACAACAAAAAAAAGACCACAATACGGAGTAAAGTGATCAAAACCATGCACAAGTATGAAACCGGTGTAACAAGATGTAAAAAAAATGTAAAGTTGTAACAAGACGGAAATCATGTAAAAGACATCCTGTTGAAAATACAGAAGATACAAGAAGAAATAAAAGACATGAAAAAGAGACTAATAGATTAATGTTCTCTACATCTTTTGGCAAAGATCAGCAAAATCAGATTCTTTTCAGCAAAGATCATTGACTAAAAGAAAAAGGAAGTGAAGAAATCCCAGCAGAGTTGAAATGTTTGTTTGCATCATTAAAAGAAAGACAAGAGTGCTACAGTTTTCTTCTGGGTTCTTTGAGTAAAAAACAAAACAGAAATTCATACAATATTTTTTACTGTGGAGAGATCAGTTGTAAAATCATTGATATTGGAGCAAATCAAGGTGTATTTTTTTTCTAAATTTGGGTCCCAAGGAGGCATGAAATAGTTTTTGCTTTTTTTTTTTTTTTTTAACCTAAGTTTGATAACCACTGTTCTACGTTACTACATAAATGTTGATATTTGATGTGTGTTTGTGCTGCACAGGCCTCTCTGTCGATATGACATCCTTCTCCCAGAAAATGAAGAGGTCACCTTCAGGCCTATTCCCTGTGAGGAGCATAACTTCTGACACTACGTCAAGGATTTTATCGGCTGCACCAGAGGAAATTCTGCTGACTCACCCTCAGACAGATCAGATAATATAAAGCTCACAGCAAAGTATCTGACATAATGTGATCATTTCAGATCTTAAAATGTAATATACCACATGATGTACAGTGTATATACAGTGTGTGCAGCAACAAAATTCTTCACAAACTGCAAGATTTTTTAGAAGAAATATGACAGAAACTTTTGTATTTATATTTATAATTTGATTATAAAATAATAAAACCTTAACTCAGTGTGCAGTTTGAGTTTCTTTACTGTATACATGAAACCCCTAAACATCAGTATCAATATATATTTTTGTACTATAAATAGGTAAACTGCAGTAACACTGTAAATATGTACAAAACACATGTATTCACCATCAGTCATGTTGGAAACTGATGGTTTTACATCACATTGGTACAAAAATCACCTCTCATTGAAAATGTCTAATTCTCAGAATTCAAATGTTTGGAAAATTGTATTTTAATTTTTTTTGCATAATGAACATTACCAACCACTTCAGGAGGCTCTTTTCCACCAGGGACTCTATAGATATTGTGGATAAGGTCAATAATGATCCATCTACAGAGGTAAAACAAAACAGAATAAAAAGGTCACCTCTTACTCATTGAACCAAAAATAATCTGCCGCTGACTTGGACTTGTTAAATAAGTAAAAATGTGCAGTCCTCTTTGCCAGCAGGCCACATAGTACCCATTTCCACCAGGCTGTATTTTCATCAGAAATAAACGCACCAGAAGTGTCTTAAACGTTTCCATTTATCTTCCGAATCTTCATAATTTAAATGTACAAGTCTTGTTCTGAATGAAATCGGAGTCTTCAGTCACGTCATTTAGACATGTGTTTCTTTATGCGTTGGATCTCCATCTAAAACACAGAAAATATTTTTAAAAATCAACTGCGCATTTAGCACAAAACAGCTTAATATGACTACGCTGCTGTATCTATGGACATTAAAATACATTGTAACATTGTGACCAGAATTATACTTACTGTCTTTCAATGGTACTTATCACCTATTAGACAACAGCAGAACATTCAGTCCTAGGAATTGATATGTTGGAAGCAGCACATATGCCAATTTAACTCCTGTAGATAAGCTCTGCCAGGCCTAATAGATAACTGTCTACTGTAAAACCTCATCAGCTGATTGTTTGGCTGCAAATCACCTTCACAACCCACCTCCAGCTCCTCCCCTTCTTGTGCTCCATTTGTCTGAATCATGTCATGTCCATGTAATCACACAGGAGAGCAGAAAATTGTGCTCCTCTTGTCTCACTTTTTCCACATATAATATGCATATGAAGGGTAAGGAGGTCCCAGAGCAGTGCATTTTGACCAAAGTCGTCCTGAGTGAAGTGGATAGACAATCCAGTTTCAATCTGTGGGATGAGCTGAGCAAACAAATCTAATCTACAGAGACCCCACTGTGGAATTTACAGGACCTACAGGATCTGCTGGTGATACCACGGAATACATACAGAGGCCTCATGGAGTCCAAGGCTCAGGTCAGAACTGTTTAGGCTGCAAAAGTGGGGCCTACATAGTATCAGACAGGTACTAATAATGTTCTTTTTGGTAGGATATGAGGCACTGCAGACTGGGAAACCAAACAAGACCTGTGGGTTTTAGATGCTCTGACCAAGTCCAAGTTTAACCATTGTCAAAGTCACTCAGATCCTTAGGTTTGCTCCTTTTGCTGCTTCCAAAACATCTTTCAGATGCTGCATAATTCAGTATATTCCACCAACAGGTTCTAATGAGATAACCAAGATTAGTAGTATTTCACCTGTTTTTAATGAAGTGCTTCCAGTTTCATTTCACAACTGATGTAAGTACAGTAAAGCCCATTCTATTCTATTCTATTCTATTCTATTTATTATGTTCTATTATAGTCTATACTATTATTCTCTTCTATTCTGATCGGTTCTATTTATTCTGTTCTATTCTACTCTATTCTACTCCATTCTATTATTCTATTCTATTCATTTTGTTCTATTATATTCATTTTTTTCTATTCTATTCTATTTTGTTCTACTCTATTCTGTTTATTTTGTTCTATTATTCTGTTTATTCTGTTCTATTCTAATCTACTCTATTCTATTCTATTCTATTATTCTATTCTATTTATTCTGTTCTGTTCTATTTTGTTCTACTCTATTCTGTTTATTTTGTTCTATTATTCTGTTCTATTCTGTGTTATTCTGTTCTGTTCTGTTCTATTCTACTCTGTTCTATTTATTTTGTTCTATTCTATTATTCTATTCTATTCAGGAGCAGTAAAAACACAGCAACACAGTATTATAGACATGAGAAGGAAACGTTAGTATTTATTATATATATCAGAAAATATGGGAATTGACATATATTACAATATCTTACCTGTAAAGTCAAGCGAATCCTTTTCTCCTCATCCAGCTCATTCATCAGAAGCTTAATTTCTTTGCTGAAAAACAGGAGTTGAACATTAATGCAACAGTCATGAAGTCAGCAGATTATTTTAAATAGCATGTCTTTCTGGATCTGTTGGTGCATGCTGTCAGCGTTCCTGAATACTTGAGTACATGCACAGGTTTGGGATTCCTCTGAACAGGTAAGTGAAGCCAGATGCCTACTTGTGCTGACTCTTCATCTGTGAAAACTGGTCCCTCAGGTCCTTCAGCTCCGTCTGCAGTTGTTCCAGGTTTGGAGGGGTGTGCTGGTCAGAACTGTGGCCTGGGGGCAGCGGTGGATGAAGAACAGCAGACAGCGCTTTTGGTAGCAGAGAGGAGAAGGATGGGGTCGAACTGGAGGCTGAGGGCTGTGGAGGCACGGTTTTAGCCTCTGATGGCACTGGCTGTCAAAAGAACACAAATACGACAGACTGGTCTCCTGTCACTTGTAAAATAATTGAGAACATTTCTAGCTTTTGCTTTTGTTTTAATCAGGGGTGGGCAACTCTGGTCCTCGAGGGCCGGTGTCCTGCATGTTTTAGATGTTTCCCTCTTCCAATGATGAGCCTATCATCAAGCTCTGCAGAAGAATGATAACGCCTGTCAGGTGTGCTGGAAGAGGGAAACATC
>JAQQZY010000007.1:19526824-19540849 GCA_030068375.1 Ostorhinchus rueppellii | reverse complement strand
CCCCCCCCCCCCCCCCCCCCCCCCCCCCCCCCCCCCCCCCCCCCCCCCCCCCCCCCCCCCCCCCCCCCCCCGGGATAGAAGACGCCATTACTCAAACATTTAGTAAAATACAGACTGTGGTCTTTAGTTTGATTTTATTTCAAGTCTGAAACTGTAAACTGAACGTAAGATTATACAAGTTTTACAAGTAGAAGCCAGTTGACAAATGCTGTCTAATCCAATTTCCAACATCAATGTGTAACCAAACAAGACTGATCATGTTTTAACCCTTTACAAAGAATACATGTCAGGGATCACTTTGACTCAACAAACCTGAAATTGACTGTAGTTGATAAATAAAGAAATGCCAAAACTTTAATGTAAAATAAAGACCATTTAAACCACAAGCAATGATTCCCAAATTATTTTACATGTTAAAAAGGAAAACAGTGTAATGTAATGATTTACTTCACAAAAGACCAAACATAAAAGTACAACAGTGCTTTAAATATGCAACTGAAACACTTCTTTATCGGAGAACAAATGTTGGCGACCGCACGCTTCCACAATATACAAGCAGGATGGGAAATGTACATTACACACACAAGGGTTGTGCAGTTCCTGTCACACACATGTTCAGGTGAAATGTGTAAGTGTTCTTCAATATCCTGTCTGAAAAATACAGGACCTGTAACAAAACCAGAGATATTTATGAAGATCATGATCAATTACCGACTCCACTGGTATGAATTAATATTCCACATGATCTAAAATACGACTTTACTTTCGTTCTCATGGTGTATAGGTAGCAATCAAAAACTTACCATAACCTAATCACCAGCGTTGTTGGTTGGGTCCGCGGTTGTATGGTGGACGTTGGCGCATCACTCGCATGTTGCGGTACTTGGACACAATATTGTAGCTTTTTCTGAACACTGGCCTCTGGTGTGGAAATGGACTTGGCACCAAGCTCTCCTTCAAAGACACCAGCGATACAAATATCATCAACACAACGCAAAATACAACACCTGACTGTTCCAAATTCCCCAAAGAAATCCGTACATACCATGAGCGGTCTTCTAAAATTTCCAGACAGGTCGGGACCTGGTTTCCTTGCACCAAGAGGGAATCTGGGTCTCTGTAAAACAACAGCAGAAAACAGATTAAATGTACAGTTTTTGTCATTTATCCTCCACATGTACCATATATTCAAGTAAACATACAAGTTAAAGCACCAAACTGCTAAATAAAGAGGTAATAATGACATACAGAAGCAAAGGTAAAACATAGACCCGGTGCAGTAAAAGCCTCACCTGCAAAGATCCTGGTCCTGGTCTCCTGAAGGGCCTCATAGGTCTGTCTGACATACTAAATGGTCTGCTAAACACAAATGAAACATCAAAGAAAGGGTCATATTGCTGTACAAACCTTGTACTTCACAATATTTCTCCTGATTTTAAAGTTTACTTTTAATGGTAAATTTGGAGCAACAATTTAAGAATTAAAATAGACTTTATTTGTGCCTAAAGCCTTAAATTCAAAAAAGTCACTGAATTAAAAGAGAAGCTTTAAAATAAAATATCTGCTATCATGGTTCCATTACAGGGTTCCTACAGGTTTCTGCAGGTTAAATTCAACACTTTAAGACTTTTGTAGGATTACTTTGAACAGAATTTAATGCCTAGTTCACAGCCACACTGGCAAAAATTGATGACTCCTAAAATTCCCACCATTGAGGCATTCCTCATCGAGAGCAGCAAAGTTAATGGTAATTGGTTCCTAAATTCAGAATAAATTGTTGGGTTGGAACAGGTGGAACTGAGTTGACCAACGCTAATTTCTTTGCAACTTGGACATTTGACACACATTTAAACACAATACAGAGAACAACTTTAAGGCGACAGAACTTAAGACCTACCACATCAAATTTAATACCTTTTAAAGGCTTTACAGTATTAAATGCAGATTTGTAAATTCAAGACTTAAGACTTTTTAACACCCCATGGGAACCCTGTATTAACTTAAGTATCTTTATTTTCAGAGGTTAGTATAAGTTCTCACAGTACTTAGTAAATATATCTATTATTGCAGAAAACATACCTGAATGTCCTCCGGTCCACATAGGCCCGTTTGCGTTCTTCAGGCAGTGTTCGACTGTTTGATGGGCCTTCTGAATCTGAACTCCTATCTATAAAAGCAAAAAAACAGAAAACAAATTTAAATGTATACAAACTGACATGATATCTAGACCTTAAAGTGAATAAATGGAACACAACAGATGGAGGTTTGGTTGACATTTTTACTGACCAGATTGACCAGTCTTTGACTTTGGGCTGTGTTCTTTCTGAGGTGAGCAGTCCTTGGAGGTGGAGCTCGGCCCAGGTGGCCAGTGAGACAAAACAACCAGGTCACCTTTCTTTATGGGAGAAGATCTGAGGAGAGATCAATGGAGGCAGCGTTAAGGACACTGCACTCTTATGCTGGCTTCACTAGAGGCTTTCTTCAGCGTGTCTTTACATGACCTAGATAAAAGGTCTGATCATTTCCAAGTCATCAGTTTTAAGGACAAGCAATTGCAATTTTAAAAATAAATCAATAACCACTTCATCAGTTCTTAGAGGTAATGCAAATGAAACCAGCAATGAACCAACAATCAAATTTTGCAGGCAAACAAATGATCATAAAGCCAAATATCACACATTGGTACTTACAAAACATGGAATGTCCATGCTCCTTTATCCTATTATTGAACACTGAATCAATCTGTGCTCTCTTCATTTACTCAGTGACCATTATAGTGGGCAAATCTTCAAGGGACGTTTTTTTAAGATATCTAGATCACATCATCAAATCTTCACTCCCGTTCTTTGAAGCAACAGGGTTGCAATATCTTTCGTCATGACTGATCTTCATTAGGATTATCTGAGGTCACTTCTAGACAGACTCTGCATTTGGTCATTTCGGTAGCACCTTCAATAGTTTCTTCAGAAAAGGCTTTTTTTTCCCACCAGGAGATAAAGATTTGACTTGGGAGCAAAATAGTGCTGCAGGGCTTCTAACCAAGCTGGTGGTTCAGTCAGGTCAACAGCGTCTTCTCCGTTGTAACATCATGGCACAAGATGATTTATTATTTGTCATTCAATTTCAAAGCAAGAGCTGCATTTCACTTTGTTCAAGTGTAAGACCGTTACCAAACAAAACGTGTTTAACTAGGCTTTCTGATGATATTTTGGGGCAGGCTGGAATTTAACATTGCCATCATCAGACTGGTCGTAAAGACAGAATGTCGATTATGTGACAGAGGGCAGAATGTTGGCAAGACAATCCTTTGTCCATTACATCAGGAAATTTCTTCATATGTAAAATGTTAAGATGCTTTGGCTTAGAGGGCCACATGCAACAAGGAAAATGTTGTAAACTGCTTATTAAATATTTAGATTTCCCTCCGTTTCACGTTGCACAGCTTTGACCATTCAGACTAGTCACAGGAACTGATGAAAGCACAGGCTGACTTTGAGGTGTTCCCATTTCACATGAAGGTGAAATAATACGACTGCAAGGACCAAGCTCATCTTTCTTCTTCTTTTGTCAGCATTTCAACCATTTGAAAAGGCAATTATCCCGTTTCAATTTCCTTTTCAGTGATGCTTTAATGATTGTTGATCTGCCTCGTTGCTTCTCATGTGCATTTCATCTTTAAGATTTGGAACAGAGTCCTTCTTCTCATTTGTTTAAATATGATCTTTAGCCAGCTGTTTACAATATGTCAGGAACTGCTTCAATGTCAGCATTATCAAATGACTTAAAGGTTAAGTAGCCATCTTGTAGCTCAGTGGTCACAGGTTCAACTTAAAAACACCACTTAAGCGTTATCAGAAACTTCATCCAGATGCGTCCAGATGTAATTTCTTGAAAAGCCTTCTTTCCGTCATTTTCAGTCAGCGGTTTGTCTTTACAGCTGTTGCATGCTGGTAATAGTGCAGTTCCATCTAATTTTTCACACATCAGGTGAGACTTAACCTTGTACTTATTCCAATTTTACTATATTTCAGTCCAGTCCATTGGGGATGGATAACTCCTCTTTGAAATGTAGTTTCCTCTTCTGAATTCCATTTCTGTGGACAGGATGGCCGCCAAGGTCTAACACGTACATATGTGGACTACTATGAAACCAATACTGTTTGAGGAATTCTTGAAGCTCAAATCAAATGCTCTACAGCCTTCAAAAATGTATAGTTTGCCAAATAGTCTTCCCTTTGGATTGCAAGTTAAGGCCATATTGATATTTAGAAAAAAGCCATTATTTGGCAGCTTTAAACATCACTGGGGACGGATCTAATTGTGTATATATATCTCAATTATCTGCATATGAGTTTGCAGTAAGATAAAATGAATGCAGTAACTGTCATCTGAACATTTGATGGCAAATAATATCCTCAGGCAGCATAACTTTTCCATCATTGTATCACAGTCGTCACACACTGATCCCGTTTCTTTGCTTCAGTGATAATTTAAGCAACTTCTTGTTTATGGTTTCCATTTACATAACACATTGAGTGGTCAGATGTTGATTATCCAGTGTTGAGGAAGTCCGAGATCCACAAGGCAGACATGTTTCCAGTAAAAGAAAAGTATTGATGTTTCAGTACAGCTCTTGTTGTGTGCAGTTGTCATAATGTCCATCCCTTTTCATGCTCTACATTCAGATATTTTTGGTTGAAATTTCTTCCTTCAAATAGTTGTGCTCTATTTTTAGAGAAGGGGCCTTCACATTATGAAGAGTGCTTCTTTCTAGCTTAAGATACTCCATGTTGATAAATGAGAATCCTTCAACAGATCAACCGATTCCTCCACTTCTCATCAGAAGCATTACACTTTATGATAGTTTTAGGAAGAAAAAAAAAAAAAAAAAAAAACAGGCTGTTTTTACTGCTGCATTGAATAAGATGAGCACAGACTTTCTCTTCTGCTCACTTGTAATGAAGGTATTTTGAAACACTGGCAGCACGATGAGGCAGGCATGTGTAACCCTTTGTTGCTTTTCACCAATTGACCCAGTGTTGCACATTTAGCTCATCTCCATTTTTCACAGCTGGCACCCCCTTCACACAGAGAAATTCTTTCTTGACCTCTTAATCACCATCAAGCCCCTGCGAACAGTGCTAGAAGGATAATACCGTACCTGTGTGTGTTCAAGGACCGGCGAGACTCCACCTGTTCTTTTCCTGATTCAGAGTCTTTTGAAGACTTGCTCGCACTGCCTTCTTCCCTGGGGGGTGACTGTTGGGGCCTTGGCTTTCTTGGTTCCAGCTTTTGCAGGGGAACTGGGTTTGTCTGGAATCGCTTCTTTCTGATAGCAAGGACAGAACTGAAATTTCCTCTGGAAGCAGACTCGCCCATACGAGGAGGCCTAGCTCTCACAGATGGTGGTATTCTGAGCCTCATGAGAGACTCTGCTCTTATTTGTCTGGTCTTCACAAAGTAACTCTTCTCCCTAAGAGACAAAGGTCTGCCTCCAAACGGCCGAGGCATATTAAAGAGCTGAGGCCTCTCTCTCCTGGGGTATTTTGGATTGCTATGCTCCATTGCAGGGTCTAAGGAGGGCATGTTGGTATCATTTATCCTCCTCTTCCGTGGTCCTGCAGCTGGCCTCTCCTGAGGGCTCTTGTGGTAGGATGATGATGGTGGTGGACCTCCCTTCCATGAGGGGGATCTATATGGTGGTGGGTGAGAATGGAAATCTTGTGCCCTTTCTCTACTGTGGGATCTGCTGCCCTGCCTCTGCATTGGACCACGCTGCCGCCTGGAGTCTTGCTCCGATGACCACCTGCATATCCATCAAACAATAGAGAAATCATTACATTGGTTGATCCGTTGCCATGTTAAGTTGGAAGCGGAACTTTTAACGTTTATGTTAATGCAGCCCCTTCATAATGCCATGACACATTCAAACAGGTAGCAGAAGTAAATTTTCACAGAGCAATTACAGACGAATCTTTCCTCTCAATGGCAGATGCAACCACATTCATACCAGACCCCCATTAACACCCTCTAACAACTATGAGCTGGGGCAGAGAAGTAATAAAGACCCATGACTGGGAGAACTGGGACAGCCTTAGACCTCCATCTAATATTTTTACCCAGCCGGGATTTCTGCATCACTCCTGTACCTCTCTGGACATGAGCCTCTCCCATGAATCTCTCTGGGGCTCCTCTGTGACCCAGAGGGCCCATGTTCTCCATTGTGCGAATGAGAAAAGCCTCCAGCCTCGTTCCAACGCTTCATGCCGTGCCCTGTGGGCTCATAGGGTCTTTCTCTGGGACTATAATTCCCACGAGGGTCTCCACGACTCCGCTGCTCCTGATGAGAAAAACCTGTCTGCCTTTTGCCCCTGAAAGATCCATGGAAGGATGGCGCAGAGCCTGGCCTCCTATCAGATGAATGGTTAGGGTGACTTTGGTGCCTTGGTGAGGGTGACCTGTGACCAGAGGGATGCCCATGGAAAGATGGGCCTCTGGGACCTGAGGACCCTTGTATAGGACTGCGAGAGGATGACTGATGCTGCATGTGGGGGGAACGGTTTTGTCTAGAGGGAGGAGATCGCCTGTGGTTGTGGTGTGGGCCCATTTTTGAAGGATATGACTGAAATGAATCCTGATTTGGGGATCTCCAGTTGTTGAAGCGTGGCTCTCTTTGCTCTCCCATCAGTGGGACTCTTTTCACTACTGGGGGTCGTCCTCTACCTCTTGATTCTCTCCAGTTAAAGGCAGGTTTTCCCTGGTAGCCTTGAACATCCCTACGACCCTTGGAGTTGTGGGTGTAATTCCTATCACACGATCCCATGCCATCATCATCTCCGTATGATCTGATCAGACACAAGGACAATGGAAATATTTAGATTACAGCACCCAGTGTCCCTAAACACTAAAACTGCAATCAATTCATAGTTTTGCAATAAAAAAAACAATAGTGTATTGTATGGCTTCAATTTAATATATTTCAGAGCAGTTACCTGGCTTTCAAGCGAGGTGGTCCAAAATGTGGTCGAACCATCTTCGTCAGTGAGTCAATAACCTATGGCAAAAAATTAGGCAAGGCAAGTTTATTTGTTTAGCAGTTGTTATGTGCACAGTTTTATACATTATACACCTCTAACGAAAAATGCGTCACTATTTCTACAGTACGCTAAAAATCAATGTTCCTAGAAAGCTTCATTATACATTTTGGAGGAAAAAAAAAAAAAACTTTTTTAGATGCTCAAGTATGTTAATAAAAAGAATTTAAAAACGCTAAGGATATGTTTATAGCTGAATAGACTTCAAATAAATCTAAGCAAATTATCACGGAAACAGTATCACTTTAACAGCTCAGGGTTGTTACTGGCATTCCTCAGCGACAGCCAACCATTTACTCTCAGATAAAGCAGTCTTAATCTAATCAGTACTTCCACGGATTACATGGTTAAAGTGCATTGTGTGTTATCTTAAACATTCAACAGTTTGAACCCCCTATAAATTTTAATTCCATCTACATAGATCTGGTATGAGTGTTGTCATTTTAAGAATTAATGTGTTATAGACGTCCCATTTTCAGCTTCAGTTACACGAGAAGAGTTTCAAATCCATTGAGATGATTATATAGATACGTGAACGTGGATACAGTATCTTCAAACCTCACATATGTAACAGTATTTATGGACAGAAGCAACAGTGGTTGGTTATGTTGAGAAAGACGGATCATATTCAACATACTTAAGTTTCGTTTCTTTCACAGTACCAGGAGAAACGTTAGTAAATACAACCTTAGGACACACTCTGAAAACCTCTACCTATGACCTTTACTTCTGTAGATGAAAATAACTATATATCGTCAAAAACCTGCAGAACCGCCGACGTTACATGTTATCCAACCACACCAGAGCAAATTCCCTTTGATTATCACACCACACTAGCTGCTCAGCGTAAACAAAATAACCTCAACAATCCACCACGTAAAAGCAGTAAAAGTAGTATAGTAATAGTTTACACATATGTAAACAACTTCAGCACGTATACGGATAGATTTAGGCAAATGAAGGTAACAACGAATCCTTTAAGTTTGTTTGACACGAAGGCCGCCCCCACCCATTAAACATTAGCTACAAGTTGGCTAGCCGCTAGCTAACTATGCGATAGGTTTAGACTCTAACAGCGACGCTTTGTCGTTTTTTTTACGGGGAAATTGTAGATTCAGAATCCAAAATTGACCACAGTACACCAAAAACTATTATACTACCACAACTGTTCTTGGTAGACTCTAAATCTTGGCTGGTTAATGATCGTATCACGGCGAGGGGTCACTTCAGATCGTGCTTCCATTTTTGGAAACACCGAGTTTCAGCTGACGATGAAAATACCACAGTTCTGTCGGTGTTTTCTCTAGGGTTTGCGACCAAACGCGGTATAAAACTAGGCAGTATCGTTGTAACGCTAGAAGAGGCCTCATTTGTCAGTTTAGTGTCCATTTACCCACGAGAAATTGGACACAAGCTTATCTCACAGCTGGTTAACTTAAGGCCAGATAGCTTTTAAGACTGTAACGCAACACCGCAGCCTTTACAAAATGGCTTTCACATGACACATTAAACGTTTTTATAATTTAAGATACCGCTTACACAAAGACCTTCAACGGCATATTACTCGAACCTACTTAGGGGACAGATTCCTTCATTCTTTTGTGTTAAATACTCACCAGAAACTGATCGTCGATTACGGGTGATCAAATTCTAACGCACGTACTACAAAGCTTAGCTCAGCTGTTCTTCTTCGTGTCTGGTTTCATGTCCCGTCCACACGGTGCCGCGCATCAATGACACCAGCGCCATCTACCGTCCAGGAGTATGAACAACGTGCAAGAAGAAGGGGACTTTATTCTTTTTTCCTTATTACCCAGGGGTAGTGTTTTTGGTTTTGTTTGTTTCTTTGTTTGTTAACACTCTCGCAGCAAAAGTATTGGTTGAATTCATACCACTTTGGGTTTATAGACTGCCAGTGACCCAGAATGTATGTGGTTACATTTTGGGAGCAGTAGGTTAAAGATTAAAAAAAAAAAGATTTTTTTTTTCATTTACTTATATTGGGCGAAATTTCAAATGTCTGTAGCAGCAATACTTTTGATTGATTTTTTTTTTTTTTTTTTTTACCAAATTGGGTTCATAGATTGCCAGTAACCCAGAATGTATATGGTTACATTTTGGGAAAAGTTGGCCAAACTTCAACTTTGTTATGAATTGTGAAACTATTTTTTCCTCTCCCATTTACTTATAACAAGCAAAATTTCAAATGTCTACAAAAATATCAGTTTTGTGTCATTTTACTTCAAACTTGGCACAAGTATTGAGGAAATTGATATGCTGACATCAGCACACACATAGACATGATGACACCAGCTGGATCCATGCCAAAATAAGGTACAATACGTGCAAGGGGCAGAGTTTGTTGTGCCTGGCACCATTTGTTTTGAAATTATTTGCCAATATCTTAAATTGTAGTTTCTAATCCTTGCATGCATTCAACATTGTGGATATTTTTTAAGATGCAGAAGCACTTATAATATTTTGATTAGCATGCTGCATGTCATATCATAAAGCAATATTCAAAAAACAGAACATTTCGAACTGTTTTAAATTTAATGTACATTTTATGTTAATTACACCATAAAATATTGATGTAACGTGTTTGCATGTTGTTTCATGTATTTCTATTCACTACACATGGTGGAAATATACATAGGCCTTATAAACTTCATGTCAGCTTAGCTTTTCAACAAGAAAAACAGAAACACAAAATTCCCATTTTTACATTTTATTGATTCAGATAACATTATGACCATGCTAACCATGCACAAAGCCTAAAGTTATTACATACTGTAACTTAAGGAGATAGATTGACTGTGACTGAAGTTGGAGTGACGTGAATACTGTTTTTTCAAGTAAATGGCTTGTATCTATTACATCCTTCTATCCTTCTACCCAGTATCTCTTCACAAATGCAGTCCTCTCTATGGAAAACAATAATATATGTCAAAGTGGAACAGTAATATTTGAGTTATGCAAATTATACACAATATTGTAAGTTGTAAATACTGGCTACTAAATATGGCTACTTCATTTAAGACAGTTCAGAGAGCCTCTGTCTTACCAGGCTGTGTGGAGTCTAAAGAATACAGTGTGATAATATCAGTGAGCTGCTGACCACCTTGTTTGTAGCACAGTAGAAATGATGCACTTCAAATCAAGGTTCAAGTATCACAGGCCATTACAGGTCACACAGAGAAACTATACTGGGAAAACAGCAACAACACGCTTGAGTAACATGTAGAGACATGGGAAAGACAAAATTGTTGTAAATGTAGCACTTACCCATGAGACACTGCTACTTAAATACATTTAGAGATCACACACAAAATGAAATAGTTAAATGATAAACTGCTTTGAGTTATTCAAGAGGTTAAAGGCATCTGCTCTAACATACATAAAGCCACAGAGTAATAGATGATGGAATGAGAAAAAAAAAACAGATGTAGGGCACACTTTTATCAACTATTTAGAAAACATTCTTGTCAGTCTTGCACATTAATGTTAAATATGCAGTGTATTAGAATCTACTATGCTCAGATCAGGAGTGCATCCATTAGTATTGTGCCTTGAAGACTATTTACAGTAGAAGGCACGCTTACGGAAAAACCTTTTACCTTGTGATGCAAAACAGAAAATCTGAAAAGGGTCTGCTGTGTCAATGCATTTATCAGTGCAAGTTGTTTATTTTTCCTCAATAAATTCCTTGTTGGAGGTTAAATCTGCAATTGCCAAAGTAATGTGCCACCACTTATGTTGATTTTTTTTTTTTTTTTTTTTTTTAATGAGCAATAACATTCAAGGTTGCAGCTTTGGGCTCATCTTTCTCACTCACGTGCAGTTAGAAAGTCGTTAAGTAAAAAAGTAAAGGGAATCATCTCATTGTATGAAATGAAAAGCATGAAAAATCCAATCAAGCACCACTGGGAAGGAAGAGTGCGTACATCCAGGGTTCAGAATCCTGTTTGATTTCAGCCAAATATCCCCAGTGAATTCCAGCCTGTTGCTAATACATGCACACACACATACAATATGCTAATGGTTCGGAGCATCTAGAAACACCACTGAAGTGCTAAAATGAACCTTTAATGAAAATGAAATATTCTTTCCTGTCGAATCGATGCTTATGGTTTTATTCAAAGCCTTAAGAAGCAGGTGGAATGGGGACACATGTAGTCACCAGTGCTTTTCTCCATTCCTGGCCTGAGACTCAGGGAGGAAAAGTGAGAGATTCTGTCAAAGCTATTCTAAGTTATAGCTTAAATTTTCTTTCTAAACAACTACTGTATTCAAAGCCCTGATGATTTTTTTTCACCTTAGTTTCTTTCAGGCATCCTTTTTTGTCCCTATGTTTCACAAATGCATCCACCTTACAGGGTGTCTAATGATAATAATCGTACACATTTTGGATGATTACTTGCTGATTAGATTATTGGAGATGTTTTGTTTCTTTTGCAAGTTATGGTTGACATTTTATGAGTCAACCTGTATGGCTCAATTTCCATGGTTGAAGTGTCACAAGGGTATTTTAACACGTGACACAATATATGTGAGAGAAGAGAGGAAAACATGAAAGGCAAGCAAGTTAGAGGGATCAACAGACTATTTGATGGTAAGTTTATTTGAGGATGGAGGCGCCACTCCAATGAGCTTTGAATCAGACATGGGGCTGACAACACCCTCAATGAGGTTTCTGTTACAGTCACCTATGCTGTTTTCAGAAGACAGTTTGGGGTAGGACACACTGCCTGTTAGGTCCATGAGGTCCTCCAGAGCGCGGGTGTTACTCATACTGCTGAGCTGGCTTTCAATGATCGGTGAGAACTCTGGGATTGAAATCAGTTCTTCCTTAGAAGCTGGGCTGAAATATAATGAACTGCAATTATTTTCCAAGTCTTCTGGAAGTAGGATCTACTACTTCACTGTCATTATTTCTAAAGAATGTCAACACCTCTAGGCCAGTCTTTAATAATACAGGGTTACCAGATGACTCACCTGACCTCCATGGACTGCACGTCATCTCCAGACCCCGTACCTGTCACATCTAGTGGCTCCAGCTTGATGATTGGCGGAGCAAGGTGTCCCACAGGGAGGTGTGTCACCGTGGGTCGAACAGCCTCCACCTGTGACATTCCTTTAGCCTTTTCCTCAACTGTTGACGCAAGCTGTTTGCTTACATCAGCTGTGAAACTGCTGCTCTTCAAGGCACTTCCCTCACCCTTCACTGCTCCATTCACCATCTCACCCTCCTTCTGGTTGACTTTGGCATCTGCTGTCTTTGTGGACTCTTTGTTTATTTGGTCTGTTGCTTTGCCATTGACTTTGTACTGCTTGTTTGCATTCACTTCCACCACTTTTTCTTGTCGTTTGCTTTCTTTGGTGTCCTGTCTCTTGTCAGGAACATCAAGTGTTGCTGCTACTTCGAGAGTGTTGTTTTTCACTTGCATACTCTTCTGAGATTCTGTCTGTGCTGCTGCTGTCTCTTCCCTCTTCACCAGAGTGTTATCGTTTGTTTTGCTCTGGACTTTGCCTTGATCTTTAACCTGAAACTCAACTTTTTTGACAGTTTGCTCATTCACCTGAGCATTAGTTTGAACAGTGATCCTTATTTCCCCTGTGGAGGATAAAGACATCAAAAAGGGCAGAACTTTATTTGGACTGCCCTGTATTAACATTACTAAATGTCATTTATGTTTAACTTAAGGGTAAAGCTGCAAAAGAAATGTTGGATTTTATGTTTCATACAAATTACTGACATTAGCTCAAATATAGCTGAGTTAACACCAGATAGTCCAGATAAAGTGTAAACTCCCACTGTACAGAGCAGTTCCCTGGAGAGACTACTGAATAATTCTACCAAGGACATTTTCAAGTGCATTTAATTTTACCACCAGCTCCCATGGAACTGCTCTGAAGTAGGAAGGTGCCCTAACAGCACGAAGAGTAAATTCCTTGGCCACTGCCCCATATTCTACCCAAAGTATTTTAACACACATGACCCAAAAACAAATCATATATGAAACATAAAATGTTTGTGACTTCATCATAGGTGTTTTTTAACAGGCAAAGCTAAAACAAAGATTGTATAGAAAGATCTGATTTAAGGAGATGCTACAGGACGGCGGAATAGCTCGTATCAAAAATTTAACTCAAGCCAACAAATAAAAACGGAGATATCTGTTGTGCATGCTCAAAATGAGATATTAACTACATCACCACAGGTCTGGTTTGCATTTTCAAAGCTGCAAGGCATACGGAGCAGGGTGGAGTAAGCAGGGACGGCAAGCAAACTGAAGTATCTGCAGGGTGACCGAACGGTATACTAACCTGGAGGTGAGACAGCCCTCGTCTCCACCTGTTCCTCTTTCTGATTAAAATGTAGAACAGAGATGATGGAGTCAACAGTTTGACCATAATCAGGACACAGAACCAAAGTGTCACCAATATTGTCATTTAATAAAGATCTTGACAAAAGATAGTCACATAAATTAACGTTGAGAAAAATCATCACAAAATCAGTATGCCCAACAAGGCAAAAAGCAGAGCAGGACTACTGTACGAGAACAGGAGGCGTCTCTTAAAGTACCTTCACGTCAGCTTCACCTTTTCTTGTTCTCTTCATGATCTCTTCAATTCTCTGTAAAATAAAGTCACATGTAATCATTCTTTGACCTTTACAAATGCAGAACACTATTTAATTGCAAAATTCAGTCATCAAGCCATTTTTCTTATCTGTGAAGATTAAATGACCTTTTTTCTTAGTTGTCTTTCCTCCTCTTCTTGTTGTTTTTGCAGTTCTCTGTCTTGCCGTTGTCGTTCTGCTTCTTCAGTCTGAACTTTGGCTTTTTCCTTCTGTTGAAATGAAGGAAACAATTATGACTTCTATATATACATGTTTAAAAAAAATAATACATATACACACATATATATA
>JAQQZY010000007.1:19505285-19517241 GCA_030068375.1 Ostorhinchus rueppellii | reverse complement strand
CAAACAACCCCCCCCCCCCCCCCCCCCCCGCTTCAAAATGCAACCAAAATACTATCTACTTGAAACAAAAAATGCAAGTCTAATTTTTTTTTTTTCACAATTGGAAATGGATTCAAACATTACGGGGTTAAGACATTTCAGGTTGCTCATATTTTTTTTCTGCAACTGTAAATATTTTTAATTGTCATTATTTATACGTTATTATGTTATTATTTTTGCTGGCCTGACTCACTGGAGATCAAATCGGTCTATATGTGACCCCTGAACTAAAATAATTTTGACACACTTGATTGATAACATCTTCGGTGTAGCTTTTGTATTTCACACATTCTTCCCACAGAATAAATTGGATGCTTTGGTAGACCGGTTTTACCCTGCTGGCACCCCTGATCTAGCAAATCCCTTCTTTATGTGAGTAAACTGCAGAAAGAAAAGTGTAGGACAACTAAACATTTCAAGGATACTGCAGTGAGAAACGTTGATATTCACAGTCATTGTACAGACTGTGTTAACTTTCAAAAGAAACATGACTTACCCAGACTTCTCTCCCTCTCTTCTCGTCTCTCTTTGGCTAGACGCATCCTGTCGTCTGTCTTCATATAACCCTCCACGACTGGTAAGGACATGAGACAACACAACACAATGACACACTTTAGTCCAGTGCAGTTAAATGACAGCACTGAGAGGACGGAGCGGAACAGGGCAAAGCAGTGTCACTTACTCGCTTTACCTGCATGGCTGTTGCTGACGTTCGCTGGTAGGTGTGAAGGAGACGCGTGTCCATTCATGTGAGGCTTCCTTTCTGTGTTTGACGGAGCTGAAAATCACACGAGAGCGGATAAAAAGCACACTCAGCTTTGTCTACAGAGGTATGACAACAGTACCAGGGGCGCTGAAAGGAGGGGAAAAGTGAGGGCTCAGGACTGACAGGGGCCCTCAGAAACAGGAGAACATTAGTCCAGTTTTTTATGTAAATTATTAGCCTTTCACAATAAAACAGGGGTGTCAAACTCATTTTAGTTCAGGAGCCACATAGAGTCCAATATGATCTGAACCGGGCCAGACCAGGAAAATCATAACCTATAAATAAATGACCTAAACTCCAATGTTTTTTTTTTTTAATGTTTTGAGTGAAAAATGTAAAATTACATGATGAAAATGTTTACATCTATAAACTATCCTTTAAAAAACATGAAGCATGAAAAAAAATGTAATTTCTTAAGAAAAAAATTGCAATTCTAACAGTATTATGTCTCAGCTTCTCATTTCCACATGTACATTATAACATACAGATCATAATGAATCTACAAAAACACAAAACATTTAATAACACACACAATATTGATAAAATTATATTTACTTCTACTGAAATATTTCAGGTTGTTCGTATTTGTTCAGGTTATTTACATAATTTGTAAAAAGATAGTTTGTAAATGTAATGATTTTTAAGTATAATTTTATTTTTTTGCACTAAAACAAAGACAAACTAAGCTAAATGTGTCTGTATGTGACCCCTGAACTATAGGATTTGAATATCCTTAACGGTTCATATCTTCAGTGTAATTTTTGTATTTCCCTATTTCATCCCGCGGGCCGGATCGGACCCTTTGGCGAGCCAGATTTGGCCCCAGGGCTGCATGTTTGACATCTCTGCCATAAAAGAATGTTTGCTTCACAAGGCATGAGTAAAAATATTTGTTCTTTACATTAGATTTGTTTGATTTTTGGTGAAAAATAATAATAATCCCCCCCTCCCCTTTTTTTTCAACCCAGGAAAGTAAAAGATTTAAGTTCTACATTAAATAGTGGTGTTGAATAAATAAATAAAATAAATATTTGTGTTGAATGGAAACATTATAATGCAACATTCTTTTCAAATACATTTTTTATGGAATGTCCTTTGCAGTGGACTGTTTTCTAAAGCTGTGAAACTCTTGTCCCACAGAGGACAAGAATGCATTACTGGGTTTCCATAGGGTAATGTAAAAAAAAAATCTAACACTGTTATCATTTTTTAAAAATTATTAAAATGTAAAACATGGCCTGCACCTTTTCAAACAATCTTGCACAAAATCATAAAATCTATTTTAAGCAGATTGATCTATTCCTGCACACTGTTATATTTTTAGGGTTTTTTCATGGTTTTTTGAAGCAGCGATGCCCAAAGTGACATGTCCTCACCCTCTTAAAATAATTGCCGAAGTCAGGGGTGTCAAACATACAGCCCAGGGGCCTGCCGAAGGTTCCAACCCAGCCCGCAGAATGAATTTACAAAATTAAAAAATTGCACTGAAGAGATTCGATATTACAATTTTGACAAGTGTCAAATTGCATTATGAAAATATTTACATTTAGAAACTAAACTATTGTCAAAATGTGAACATCCTGAACAATTATGAACAATTTGAACATTTTTAAGAAAAAAAAGTCACATTTTAACAAAATACTAGATTCATGGTGATCTGTACATTGTGTTAATAATAAGCTGAGGCATAATGTTGTTGAAACTTTACTTATTTTTCTTATTCTTAAGAAATGCTAGATTGTACATTGTAGTTCAGATAATGCATATTTTCACATTAAAACAAAGTGAAAATTTTGGATTATTATGTAAAGGTTATTATGTCTAGTATTTACTGGTCTCCCCATGACCCCAGTGAGGACAAAACAGGTTCAGAAAATGAATGAATGAATGAACTTTACTGGTCCAGCCCACTTGAGATTACACTGAGCTGAATGTGGCCCCTGAACTAAAATGAGTGTGACACCCCTGGCCTAAGTCATTTTAGCATGTTTGAAAATATACCTAAGTCATTTAATTCTCTCATGTTCCATGTTTGACAGACCTTATTGTTTGTATGTCAATAGTCATCTGCTGTTGTAACTGTTTTGATTAAAATCGTTAGTAAATATCATCAATTCAACAAATGGTTCCGTTTTTTGTATTTCCTGAAAAATCTGAAAAAATGACTTAGGTGATTATTTTAAGAAGGCATTGATATGTTTTATGGGGCCCCACATACCTGGCAGCACCCCTGATCAGTACCACCGTACAAGAACAGGAACGTGCAGTGCTGTTTTGTTACCAGCAGAGGGAAACATGAAGTGAGCGCTGCGTGGGGCTGCTCTGTGTTAAACGCCTTATGGTGCAAAATGCCAAGCAGCCCCATGCCAAGGGCAAACTGCAGCAATATGCAGCGAAAGGGAAGAAACTGTCCTCGATGGGGTAGCCACTCCAGTAATGCTGCACGTCTTTTTACTTTTCTATCTTTGCTCTTGTGGTATCTGCTGTTTTCATCATCCCCTGAACATTTTCATAATATGTAAATGAAGTACTGAGTGGAAATAATTCAAGAGATTCAGTTATTCAGTGGCAGAAGCAAGGATTACTCACTTGTTTTTCCATTCCGGGCTGGAGAACTGTGACCGTTAGTCGGAGATCTCTTTTCAGGAAGTAGGGTGATGGATGGTGGTGCCATCTTTTCATCTAATAGAGAAAACAAATAACATGTAAAATACACTTCAAAAGAACAAGCTCCCCTTCTCACATTAATATCATCACGCACACAAGCTGTAAATCGTGTGAATGAAAGAATTTTGCTGACACACAGTTAAGAAGAAACGTTAGCCAGCAGGTGTTTGTAAAAAGATGAATGAATGTTCCCAGCTCACACATAAGAACACCTCATATAGTAGCTCATACATTTGTGAGGAAGAAATACTCCTAGTAGAAGTGCAGCAAATAAGCAAATTCAAAGCTAAAAACATACAATATTCTAGCAGAACTTAATGTCTTTATTAAACTAAGATGAATTAGTATTGTGATGCATTTTGAAAATTCTGACTATACATTCTGACTGGTGATTGTTACTTTGGTAAATGATCTGAATTTTCCAGAAAAAAATGTGTTTGTTTTTTTTCTGTCGTCTTTCATAGTATGTTGGTCTGGTAAAACATCAAAAACAGAAGACATCATTATAAATTATTTCAAAAATAAAGTGGGCTTTCATTAATTAATTTGACTGTTTTCTGATGTTTTATGGAAGGACTATTAATGATGTTAATCTGATGTTAAGCAATTTTAAACGAATCAAGTTGAGTGTGCACTTCATGAGTACATTTAAAAAATAATAATAATTCAGTTCTGGAATTCATTAAATACGTGAAGACAAAATAAGACAAAATGTGGCCAAACATACAATAAAATTAGATGAATATTAACTGTTAAGCAGTAACTAGAACTAGATCTCCACAGCATTAAAGCCTTATCTTAGAGCAGCCTTAAATCACCACACAAGTAAGAGCTGAATCTTCAAAATTCACTTAATCCGAATGTGCATTGTTGGCCAAACTGCCAGTGCAAGTCAGTGGCTTCACTTGATCAAGTAAATTATTTTCTTTTCAGTCAGGGCTTTTACTGGGGTCTGGTTTCAACACAATACTGGTGTCAGTTTGAAGTCTGCAAAACCAACAAAACCTAAACCAGATTCCAAGAAACACAAAAGATATCTCAACTAAACAGGTAGTCATTGTGCTCAAACTGCAAAACATATGATTTTCTATTGTAATATTAATATCTTCAGTGGTCTTTATATCTTTTTGTGCATTCATTTGGTCACATTCGCTTCAGTCAGTTAAGTTCCAGATAAATTACTGTCTTGAAAATAGAAAAAGCTGCGTTAAAATGTTACCACAAATGTCATGACTACTCAGATGGGAACTAAAAACGAAGTGGCACATTCTGACCGAAGCAATGAACCAGAATCACAGGAGCAAATCTATTTTCGTGTCTGAAACAGTAGAGTCACAGAGATAATTGTCTGAAATGTGATTAGTGGCCGTCAGGGATTTCCCATCATTCAGGGCGTGGGGTGAGGATTCATCTTTACTTTGCTGTGTTTAGACAATGCCCTTGTCTTCAGCCTATAAAGTTATCACTCAGTGGTTTGGTGATTTTAAACTTACATAACCCACGGGTCTATCCTGGGTCACAGACATCACTCCAGTCTTCCCCTCTCCACCCTTTTAAAGCATTTCATCAGATAGAGCCATGTCATCACAAAAACTAAACAGCCCTATAGGTTTAGCTTTGGACAGAAACTTCAACCAAGGTTAGTTTTAAAGGTAAATCTTAGTCACATGATATCACAGGACACGTTTATTCATGATACGATAGACATCTGAGGCCTGATTCTATGCCTGGGCTCCCCCAAAGGATGCATCTGTTACTTTACACTGTTCTCCCTAATGCATCCGGGAAGAAAAAAAACAGCACAGAGCATCAGGGAATAAACAAAACCATGAAGCCGGATAACTGAGTGTGAGTGCACAGTTCACATCATGCACACACAGCAGTGAAATGATAGTTACGTCATTCATGAGGCTGCTTTAAACCGCAAATACCAAACAAAGCATGCAGAAATTCAGCATCACATTGGTTTTATCCAGTTTACCTGGAACTGCGATAGTGGGGGTGTTTGTTTTCGCCATGGTTGTTGTCACGGGTGGAGAAAACACGACTATAGGGGTGCGTTGTCACCCAAAGCCCTCCGCAGTGGAGTCAATGCAGGTATCCGCTTCCCAACACGGCAGTGGCTCCGCTCAGCCCCAGTAGAAAAAAAAAACAACCACACCATTCAACAAAGATGCTGTGAAGGTCAGTAGATGATGGACAGGACCGGAGAGCCTTGTGGATGGAGGAGAGAGAAGCTGGGGCAGGAGCGATGATGATGATGATGGTGGTGGTGGTGGTGGTGATGCGCACTCAAATGAGTTTATACCAACCGACCACTCCGAGCGTCGCCGCGTAACAAACCCACTCTGCGATAGGCTACTGTTAACACAATACCGGTAGATGGAGGAGGTTTTGTCTCTGCACGCAGTTCAGATATGTCTAAAGAGGCTGACTTCAGTGCGTTTGGACGGCGCAGAGTCAGTGCGCACTGCACAGTCTGACCCCAAAACAACGCAGCAAATAGCACCTCAACATTTCAGTTTATTTGTCGACTTAAAGACGGTGAAACTTTAGTCAAATATGGGATGGTGGTGTATTATTATTGAACTAATAGTCCAGTAATTTATCATCAATCACTGTACATTTTAATAGACTTGTTTTCGCTTTTAACTATATGGACCGAGTCTTTTATGACTATCTAAAAAAAAAAAAAAGGCCGTAAAATGCACGTGTTTTTATGTTCCTGTTATGTATATTGTTGCTTTCGAAGAACTGTAACACAATCATTATTAAATCATTTATTTCGGTTTGTTTAGGGTCGGTAGGAGGACAAAGCGCAGACCGCTAGAGGTAGTAGTGGTTTTCAGCTGCAGCTTTTAAACCATAGAAGAAGAATCACGGCACCGGAAGGACAGAGTCTGTCAGAAGGACGGATCTATTTGTGCGGTTCAGGACTGTGCTGACTGAGCCACTATAGCAACGATGCTGACCAATATCTCCAATGTGCTCAGAGCCTGCGCCCAAAGAAATGTAAGTGCACGTTTTTCAGGGTATTGATACTTTTAGCTGAACACTTTGTCACACATTTCCTGTCAGACCTCTAATGTTTTACCTAAAATAGTGTTAGTGCTCTGACCTTGTCAGGCCGAGAGATAGCTTGTTTTGCTAACGTTGCTAAAGTCTGTACTCAAATCTGCACTTCTGTTGTGTTTCTATCAGTGTTTTATGGAGCAAAGGTGCTATATGTCAAATAGACACAAAACTTTATTAAGTTTTTAACGCTACATTTTCCACAATGTAGTCATAATGGAGCGGTTTGTTGTAATGTTAATTTGTTGTTGGTACACTAAACTAGTTAGCTCATTCTGTCAAGTGGAAAAACTTTTTGAAACAAATTTTCTGTTTTATATTCTTATTAATACGGACTTGGGTTGGCTATACCATTATCTTTGTTTTATTACTGACAGGTTTTCGTCAAAAACTGATTATCTGAAAGCTTCCATGGTTCTGGAGACATTTCTTTCTCAACAAAACTTAAAAATGCATCCCCAACAATGCAAATATATCTTAATAGGATTTTCTTGTCCCGACCTGTTAGCACTGCTTTATTTTATTAGAAATTATTATTGTTTTTCTTTGCTGATATAGGTCTAGCACATGTACAGAAATTAATATTATTGGTAGAAACTATTTTTGAACCATGTTTTGTCTTGCATTTATGTACACAGACAAAACAATTCAACTAATTTTTTTTTTCGGGGCATATCAATCAGCCCAAACTTCATTTACTTATGTCTTTTCATTCATATGGCAGGGGGCTGCAGCAGTCATATCAGCACGCACCTATGCCGACTTCACAACCGAGGCTACCTTTGAAGTAAAGGTAAATACTAAACTTTTTCCATGTTGTACTTTGTATAAAACATTCAGTATATTCAATTGTATGTGAGATATTGGGTTTCATTTTACTACAGAAATGTGATACACATAAGCTGGATGAGGCCCCAGCCACTCAGGTGGTGATGACTCGTGATGAGGGTCTGCAGTACTACCGCACCATGCAGACCATGAGACGGATGGAGCTAAAGGCAGATCAGCTGTACAAGCAGAAGATCATCAGGGGATTCTGTCACCTTTATGATGGCCAGGTGAAGTGCAATATAATATCTAGTAAATTGTAATACATGGTGTAAACTTTCATTTAAAAAAAAAAATGAAGCTATGGGATGACTGCTTGGACTCTGCCTTTAGGAAGCCTGTGCTGTTGGTATTGAAGCATCCATTAATTTGAGCGATCACCTGATCACTGCATACCGTGCCCATGGCTACACCTACACCAGAGGAGGAACTGTTAAGGAGATCATGGCCGAGCTCACTGGTGAGTCTACAAAAAAAAAAGAGTTAGAAGTCCAGTGATATTATCTTATAGATGCAATTGTGTTTTCACCTCCACTGACTGTCTTTGCCTGTAATTGTTTGTATTTACAGGCAGAAGAGGAGGCATTGCGAAGGGCAAAGGTGGCTCAATGCACATGTACTGCAAAAACTTTTATGGAGGCAATGGAATTGTCGGAGCTCAGGTACATGAGAAGAGATTGTTAGCTCTGTCCCTTAACCTGTTTTCCTTTTGAATGTCAGTTTCAGAATTTATCATTTAGATTTGTAATGCAACTTGATTAAAAAGTCACTCTCTGCAAATTGTGAGGTTGCTATATATGTAAACCCACATACCTGTATGGTGTGTGTTTAGACTGACACTAATCTTTGATGACCGGGACTCTCAGGTGAAGCAGTTACTGATTAAAATATAATGGTGCCATTTCTCATAATCATACACTGTCTGTGCAAACATAAATTATAACTGCCTTTCTAGTAACCCAGTTTTGCTAGAAAAGAAACAAATAAGCACCACTTTAATGTCAAAATATATGGTAAATGTATAACGTGAGGCTGCAGAGGGGAGATAAAACTGTGGTAGTGAATTAAGGAGCACAGACTTTATAATGTAAAAGGCACCATTAGATATCATTTAACATGAAGGGTTTGTTGTCATCAAAAGTGTTTCATTTGCAGAGTCATAGGGATAGGGTCACAGATAAGACTTCACACTGGTATTTGTATGTACAAATCTTGTCATATTTTAGTTTTTAGGTCATTGTATACGTTTTATTTTTGATTTTATGCACAGTAATTTAAAAAATGTAAGCTAAGGAATCCATTGCACCTTATTGTAAGACTGCCACATGAAGCAGCACATTCACAAATGTAACGTAATGTAACCTGAGACATGTCTGCGTTGTCCTCAGGTTCCCCTGGGGGCTGGTGTTGCTCTGGCCTGCAAGCATCAGGGTAATAATGAGCTGTGTGTCTGTCTCTATGGTGACGGTGCCGCCAACCAGGTACGTCACAGAAATCAAATGTAATCAAGCAGAGATTTAGTAGCATTTTGTCCTCTACACACAGAATGACAGAAACTCATGGATGTTTATTTTGACCTACAGTTTATTTGAGTTGCAATGATTGGTTTGTTAATTGTCAACTATTAAATTACCCAACAATTATTTTGAAAGAAAAAAAAAGTCAATATTCTCTGATTCCAGCTCCTTAAATGTGAATATTTTATTATGTCTTTGCTCCTCTGTGAGAGAAAACTGCATTTGTCTATTACGAACCAAACACATTTGAAGACATCATCTTGGGCTTTTGATAACCACTTTAACCATTTTCTGATATTTTATAGACCAGTCAGTTAATTGATAACATAATGAACACATTACTCAACATAGAAACTTTTTTTTTTCACAGCCCCAGTGTTCGACAGTTAATCACAGTATTTTCCAAATTATAAGCAATATCCAGTTAAGAGGATCTGCAACTTTTGGGAAACATACAATTTCTCACATGATAAATGAGGTATTATGATGATACAGAGACATCCCATTATATAACTCCAGGTGTAAGGAATCCCAGCACAATCACATTATTATTTTTAGATTTGTTCAGTGAAAAAGAAATGCAAAATTTACCCTTCAAACTTAAGTAATGATTCATGTAACAGCAGTATTTGTCAAAATAATCACAGCATGCTTTTCCCCATGTATGGTTCAGTCCTAGTTTAATAACTAATTGAATATGAGTTACTGGATGCCTATGATCTCATAGGCAGCTCAGTGCATACCGTCGTGTGAAGGCTGGATGGTCTTACAGTCTTAATGTGGTAAATGATTGAATTTTTAACAGAGATTGAACAGATCATGTCATTAAATCACAGCGCTGTCGAAACATTCCTAGTCACTATATTATAAATTGCATGAGTAACAGTGTTGATTACGAGACGTAGAATTAACACTGTCTGGTTAACATGTTTATGTAAGTTTGTGTTTAGAGGTTCTTTAAGACTACTTTAAGTTAACCTATAGAGTTTGTGTAACATGCCATTTTGCTGCTGTTGAAGAAATATTGACACTAACTTTTCACTGACATCTGACAAGTTATTGGCGAAATCCTATGTTAATAACAAATGCAGCAGCTGTCACAGATGTATTTACAGTGAGGAAAATGTAGCTTTATCCACTGTTGTCAAAATTTTGCATAAACATGGTTTAGAATGACTTATTAAAAAAAAAAAAAACCAACATGTTTCTAGTTGGGTATCAGCAAGAGGCCATCACACACTCACACACAGCCTAAGACTTCAGACACCAGTAATTTGGATGTAGCTCACCTTTTTTTTTTTTTTAATAAGAGTTGGAAAAACTGTGATTGAGCTTATGGATTGTGTTTCTATTTCAAAAGATTTTTATATGATGTTTTAGCCCAGTAACCCAGTTCAAACACAGGATCAAGACATGGGGATGTTTTTTCTCCCTTAGTCTGGAAAATAGAATAAAGTGATTTCTTATAAGGTTTGGGGGAAAAAATCAATGTGAAATGTTTTTGGTGTATTTTACAGGGTCAGATCTTTGAAACCTATAACATGGCAGCACTTTGGAAGCTGCCTGTGATTTTCGTCTGCGAGAACAACAGATACGGTATGGGTACATCAGTGGAGCGAGCTGCCGCCAGCACAGACTACTTCAAGAGAGGAGAATTCATTCCTGGTCTCAGGGTACAGTTTTCACTTTTTAGCCCTGAAATACAATCATATCCTCCCGCCATAACTCAATTTAGCTTAAGTTATCCCTGCTAGTTTTGTCACTTTGGATCTAATGGAGTTCCATATATAGTGGATTTAGAGTTATTTAATGAAAACAAGAGTGTCACTTGTTTTTCTTTCTTTTTTTTTTTTTTAATTCCCATATTTTCCAAAAAGTTTCTCATTGAAAAAGTGTCAGTTAGTTAGTTCCTTCCCTCCTTCCTACATATTCCTACATTTACATTCCAACATTCATTCATTCCTCCCTCCCTCTCAGGGAAATTTATAGGATCCAGAAGTATCCACAAACTTAAAAAAAAAAAAATTAAACACTATTAAAAAGCACAATAGTAAAACACTTAAAAATTTCCACAAGAGTCAGTGCAAAGGAGACAGTTGTGTTCAGAGAGTCTGTGCAACAGATGAGTCAAAACCTATCTAAAATTGTAGCAGAAATATTAGAGAACCTTTAACTATTCATATGAATATTTCACATTTGCATTGAGTTTATCATGTTTTCTGTGAGACTTGAACATTGTTTTTATTGATGTGTGTGTTTGTTTATTGTGTGGATGCTGTTCTCAGGTGGATGGCATGGATGTTCTGTGTGTTCGGGAAGCAACCAGGTTCGCAGCTGAACACTGCCGATCTGGGAAGGTGAGGTAACCCACCGATGCTGCACAATTCACAATGTTCTGTTAAACCTCTTAAATGAAATGCAGTTGTGATGTCTTTTATACATCTATCTTTAGGGTCCCATTCTGATGGAGCTTCAGACTTACCGCTATCATGGACACAGTATGAGCGATCCTGGTGTCAGGTACATACACTTATTTCTAAGACCTAAAAGTACTAGTTATTATTATTATTATTGTTGTTGTTGCTGTTATTGTTATTAATGCTGAAATCAAATTCTACCTTTACCTCTACTGCCCCTTTGCTTTTATTACTGTCCTGCAGTAGTCTCATTTAGTCTCCTTCCTGCTGTTTGAACTTGCTGTGCCTTGAAAACAGCCAAAGGATGTACTGAGACTAATTCTGGTATTATTAGTTGTAGTGCACTGATACCAGCCTTAATAAGATATTTGTAGACATTTTCTTCATATTGCTGACTAATTTATCTTAACGTAACAAAAGAAATGCACCAACGCTGCTTGTATTTTTGCTCGTGTTACAGAAAAAACAATCACTGGGACATTTTACAGCCACCAAGTTATCCCATAGCAGTTACCTGTTATTTCTAATGTTAGTAAAAAATAAAGAGCTGGTAATCAGGATTATCAAAGCTAGATGGTCCGTGTACCATTCGTTCTTTTGTTTTTCAATTCAGAACCAAATAACAAAAAAACGGGAAAATGGGTTGTTAT
>JAQQZY010000007.1:19401928-19425454 GCA_030068375.1 Ostorhinchus rueppellii | reverse complement strand
AAGCTTGCCCGGTAACGCCCGCTTTTGAGGAAAACAGCGCAAGAGAATAACTTTGCGCAGCCCGCATGAACATTTCTCGCGGTTTTCCCTTTGGTCAACTTTCTTTGACCTCAAGCAGATGTGCTATGTTTGTAAAATGGCCGGAATTCTCCTTTAAGGTGAATTTATCTCATATTAGGATTGCAACTATTGTCAGTGTTGATCTCTCAGTTATAGTTTCAATTTATTGAGTATCTGTTTAGTGTTCAAAATGTCAGAAAAAGGTGAACAAATGTTCTCCAAAGTCAAAAGTAAAGTCATCAAAAATATTCAGTTACTGTCATAGTGGATGAATAAAACCTGAAAATATTGCTGAGATAGAAGCTGGGATTTTATTATTATTTATTATTAATATCATTGCGTTAAAGGTGGGTGTTTAAACTGGATTTAGCAGGGTCAGTAGTGCTTTGTTAGCTAAGTGGTATGATCTAAGTATGCACGTTAATATAGCCTTTTATTTTGCTAGCTCACTCACACAGTATCTTTCTCAAAAGTATGTCTTGATAGTTAAAATTATCTTCTTAATTGTTTCAGTGAAGAGATGATTTATAAGGCCAAAAGTGTTAATACTTAATAATTATTATTATTTACAAGGTTAAAAAAACAGAGTTAGGCGGGGCTATGTGTTAGCATCCAGGTACAGGTTCCCATAATCCAATGCGCTGTAATCCGTTACAGTTGACTATTCATCCAGTCTTCTGTACTGTGTAAAAGTGACGTTAAAACCTGACATTTTTAGTCATTTACACAGAAAATTCAGATGTCTACACACGTAAGTTCTTCTGCCCACGACACATTAAACTTAGTAAATGTTCTTTGACTTTGCATAAAACAGACACACGCTCGTAAGTCGTTGTGTAAGTGTCCTACCCTGGAGGCGGCAGTCGGTTAATCGGTTCATCTTTCTGTACCGTCAACACACTGGGTAGGAACAGTGGAACTTGGATTCGAGCCGTCTCATTCATAGGAAACAATCTCTCCCCGGGCTTGCTGCTGTCGTGTGCCGGGCAGTGACAGTGGACATCATCTCTGCAGGGCGGAGTTCATTCTGAAAACGAATCTCTGGTCCAAATCACAGCTTGAGCCATGAGGGATTTGGCAGATTTACTGCTGTCATCCAATCACAGCCGTCATACCAGCCGTTTGCCATCCACTGTTTTATTTCAGCACGCATTAAGTCCCATTTTAATGCAATATTAGCTGCTTTCTATGATTACATGTGAATAATGATGATTTTGCTCAATGCAGGTTCATAGGAAACACTAATCAGGCTGCAAAACAAAACAAAAAACTGGGCTACTACAACAACAACCCTCAGAGACCTAAAACTATTTTCTCTACATCCAACATTTACTATAATATTAGCCTCTGTATTTTTCAGTAAAAATCTGATATTTTCCTATATTTAATTTACTGATCATGTATTGTGTTGGAAAAAGTTTTCATTCATCTTTCAATTTTCCACAATTTTAATTATTATCATGGAATATCAGTGGGAAAATCCTTTTTGTGTTTCAAAAGGTGTGGCTGCACCAGACAGATGAACAAATGCAAACAAACAAAAACATATCCAAACTTAACTCATGACAGTTTCAACATGACATGTCCTGGATATGTTTTATTATCTTGCTGAAACATCCAGCTTTGTCCTCAACTGATTTAAGAATGTTGCTTATGTTTATGCTATATATCACAAATATAAAAACTATTTTCCACCATTAGATGTTCTTAAAAGTGCAAATTCAACAGTTATCATATGAAAATAGAGAAAATTCAAGTAAAAATGGCTTTTTTTCAGCAAAGTATATCATTAATCTAAAGTAAAAACAAGCATTACAATCACTGCCATTTGTCAAACTAAATGGGTTTTTTGGTGAATCAATATTGCAGAAAGTAAGAGTGTTTCCACATTCACTACGGAGCCTCTGAACATCCAGATAAGACACACCTGATGCCACTGAAAAGCAGAGAAACTGTATTTTACCTGAATTATTTCAGTGTAGTGATAGGATTAGTGGTCCAGAAGTTACTGAGAATTTTAGATCAGTAGATGCTTATATGTTGCTTGGCAGCTGTTTTGGGTATCACTAAATTTGGACAGCTACTGTAAGTAGCAGATGTAAGTAGGCCAAATATTACAATTTTCTGAGATCTCAGTGTAATTTATGTCTCTGTGACCATCAGTCCAAAGCTAAACGATACCAAAATGACATAAAAACATTGAATTCTTTGATTCATTGATTCATTGATTTACAGGATAAGCTGTTTTTACATTTACTCTCCTCCCTAACAACAAAACAATCAAAGCACCGTGATGATGCTTTTATTTCCATATAATTTATCAGTTACTTGTTTGAGCTGTTAAATTTACAGTTTGCTCTTAGTCTTAGGTTTTATATCATGTGCACATTTCCTGCTGTAAATCTTTGCATCAGATCATGTGATTCTTGTTTCAGCCCATCCACTCAGCATAAACAGCAGTCCCGGGGCTGAACCATTATCATCTCAGTGGAGATGACCTGGATTAATGGAGAAATGATTTAGCATTTGATTTGAAAGCTACACACACACTTGTCTCACAGATGGCATCATCTGGTAGTGCATGGAGTAACCCAGATCTGGTGGCTCAAAGCTTTTTAAGCAGCACACCATGAAATCATTACTCATAGTTATTATAGGAGCATTGCTTGTTTTTTTCACAAGATGTTTTTATTCCAATTATCTTGGCTATATGTACAGTAAGCAGCATTGGTGTTGATTTTAGAGGACAAGTTAAGTGACTGTAATGTTTTTGGGTATTATTTATTCTCATTATCAAGGAAAATGAGCAGCATGAAGATGTCATCTTTTAATGATAGATGGCCACTGCAGTTACATCAGTACCATAAGTGTCTCGACAACTCAAAGTATACAGAATTCATGAGGTTTACAGTAATATTATCCACCTATATGAAATTATTAATCCATTTCTAGCCTGTGATTTTTGTGTGATATTACATTCTCGATAGCAAGACATAAAAAGACATTATTGTATTATGATTGCTAATTCTTTTTGAGGGTGTGTTTGTAGGATAATCCCCAGCATGTTGTCTGTTTGCTCTTAAGACAGGAAACAAAGCATTTTACTGAGGGGTCCCCTGTATTTTAGACAGTACCATAATCTCTCGGGCAGCTCACAAGTATTAACCCCAATACAGTACTTAGCTCCCCATTATCGCCATCATTGACCCTGCTGTTTCGCAAAATGTGGCCATCCACCAGCGTGCCCACTTACTGCACACCGGCCAAAATACTAACACCTCTATCATCCATTACACACAGACTACCTCTCCTCTGATATTTCCCCTCCTATTATAGCTTTCTAGTCCCACTCTATATTGATCACTGCCAATGCTTTGCCAGTTATTACACACTGATAGTGGGTCCCAAACTCCACACACTGAGCTGTATAATGAGCTTCCTTCCTGTCCATTTAGTAGATTTAAAGTTGGGGAAAAATTGTATTAGCTTGTTCTGTTTTACATTGACAGATTATATAGATAAACGTTATAAATCATCAGCCTGAAATATGCTAAATGCTTTGTGTGTGTTTTTGTGTACACTTATTTTTTTGTGCTTTGCTACATCTTGCATGTGTTTTACTCTGAGTTTTTACTTGTAGGGTGTGACAATGATGATGATAATGATGATGATGATTCAGGGAGCAGAACTTCCCAATCATAAACCTGCAGGTGAGAAAATGATGCAGTCTCCGTTTGCTCAGAAACACATAGAGTTGTAGAACTATCGTAAGCTTTCAGTCTGAATGAACAGACAGTCATGGATAAAAAAAAATATTAGGCGATCAAAAGTCATCAGAAACAATTGTTATGCAATCAAGTATCAACTCGTGTGTATCATGGGACTAGAACAGACTGAAAAGAAAACATGGAATACTTAAAAACACTGTTTAATTCCATAGCTATTGATGTAAGAACTCAAGTGATTGTGGTTATTATCAAGAAAACCATGGAAGTGGATACATATCAGCTCTGAAATTAAACTCTTATGTTGTTATCGTTATATTTGTCCAAACAAATGTTCCTTAGTTGTACCAGGCATTAAAATTAAGAAGAAACTGAAGAAAACAAGGGTTGGTCTAATAATTTTTTACGTGACTGTTAATTGAAATATTTAATCCAAGGTTATAAACTTCCCCAATATGAGACTCGTTATATCATCTGTAATTTACTACCTTTTTGTCACATTATTTGCCTTTTTGTCTGCCAATTTTAAGATCATAATTCATATACAACAGTCTCCTTTCATACTGTTAATGGATAGTAACTGGTTATTGAGGGAAAACTGTTAGTTAATGGTCTGGTAGTTGGAGAAAAATGAACATGCAGAATAAGGAATTCATTGCCTTAATTTATTTATCATGACTAATAAAGAATGTATACTCTTAATATGCACAATAAGTAGCATGGTGAAAGTGTGTAGCTTAATACAAAACATTTACTACATTATGTAGGTCTGATTCCCAAATGTAGCGTTGAGACCTAAAATGTCTAATAGAGCTGAAGAGGAGAGGAAACTTTATCTGAATGTAATGATAAGTGAATTTATTTCTTTAGTTAAAACAGATGAAGCTGCTCTCTAGACTGGAGGAGTTTATAAATGTTGACTTCACAGAGTAATGTCAGTGTAAAAGTTGTAACGTAAAAAAAAAAAAAAAGACACTGAAAGATTAAAATTATGTAAAAGATTAAAATCGATAAACATTATGTAAAGTCTGAAAGCTGTAACAAGGTGAAAAAAAGTGCACAAGACACAAATATTACTTAAAAACACTGTCAGTTACAATAGTGTCAGAAAAAATATACTCAGAGAAGACACCAGATTTCTCTTTTAGGTTTGGAGGTAAGACAGTTTGGGAACTACTGATTTAGGGAAATACTGAGATGCAGAAGATAAGTATGTAATGAAAAATATCTGTCTCTGTCAAATAGATCCTGATGCTGATGTATGTGAAGGAGCCACAAGGTTTTTTTTTCTGCTTATTCCTTGTCCTGGTCTGAGGTCAGGTGTCTTTTAAAACAGCCAAACACAGGTAAGACAGCATCTCCTACAATAGAATGTAGTTATTAGTACATTGTGTTGTGGCTTGTGACTGATCTGTTCAGTTCTACCTAAACTAGATTTTCCATCCATCACTGAAGTTCGTTTTTGAGCATTAAAAGAAACTGGGAGTAAGAAATGAATACGTGTCCCAGTTGAGGTTTGGATTGAGATTTATACTGCATCATTTGTATTAAACTGCTGAGTTAGATAATTAATAAATAGAAGTTATTGTTGTTGTTTTTTTTTTTTTTTTAGCTATAGACGTTTTTATAGTTCAATAATGATGCTTTTTCTGTGTTAAAAAAATCAAAATTCGTCTTTTCTTATCATTATAAAACCATCATCAAGCAATATCCAACTGTTTTCTTCTCGTCTTGTTTACAATGGGCCTTTACAAAACACAAAACCTTAAATTTTCCCATAGCAGAGAGCAGCACATCACACGACAGTGGGAAAAATAATCAGCCAGAGCTTAAGGCTGTATCAAAAGCTTCACAGTTCCTGAGCAGCCGCCTTTAGAGGGGGTGACTCTTAGAATGCCTCGGCTTGTTTGTCTCATGGTTTAAGTGGTGCACATAGCCATGGAAAGATCATTAAATCACTGTTTTACCACTTGGCTTAATCCCCACAACAAAAGGGAAGATACAAAAAAGGAGAAAATGGAGAGAAAAAAATAGTGGGTGAGATTAAGTAGAAACTTGATGGATCTAAACTGACGGCTCTGTTTCCCAGCGTTGCTAAGGGGAGTTAAGAATCTTGATTCCACATCTCCCAGGCTGGAGAGTGGCTGCTGATCGGACGTTCCCTGTTACTCCTTCAGTGGACAGCCGCGCTCATAGTGTCTGCTGCTGTGGCCATCTGCCGGATTACCCAGCAGGATATAGTTTTATAGAGAGCATCCTTTTCATATCCTGCCTGCTAAGGTTTACATTAAGGTTGAACTCGGGTGCACTTACAATGGCAGATGAAGTAAGCTCTATCATTCTTACAGCATCCCCCTACCCACCCCCACCCCCCTCATCTTCTCAGTGTTTGTGAGACTGATAGCACCGGGTTGAAAGGGGCTTCTTTACCATGGCATGAAAGAGGATCTCATGCAATGCCACTGTCTGCTGCTGATTTTTTTCAGGCACTGACAATAACGTGGTGCCCAGCATGAAAAAACATTTGTACGTGCCAAGTGCGATTGTTTCTTCTAATAGGCATCAACAGGCCAACTTCTCTGTGTTACCATACAGGTGAACTCATTCCTGGGAAAATGTTTTTTTCTTTCTCAGCTTCGTAGGCGCGATGGCGTCCCCCTTTTTCCTTGGCCTAACGGGATTAGTCGTGCCAGTGCTACCCCGGCTGTCACGGTACTGTCTACTTCCCATCTCTCTTCTGGGCCTCTAATGTGATTAACCCATTCCCTGTGGTCCAAATGGTTCTGGAGGGTGGATAGAGGGGGGAGGGGAGGGGTGGAGGGGGACACCTCCTTGGCATGTTCCTCCCCATGCCTAACTTGCCATCATTGGCACCTTTGTGAGGCAGGAAGGACTGAGGTCGAAGGTCCATTAGTATGTGTAGATTACAGAGTACAAGTGGCAAAGACCAGAATTTACCAAACCCGATGCTTAACAAAAAGCATTTTATTAGTCTTTTACAAATCAGTTCTACCAGTAGATAAAGACTGGCCTTTGCAACTTGAACACAAATCCAGAAAATACACACTTTGGACAAAGCTGCACCTAGATTTACAACTAATCATAAATCTATTCACACAGCTCTATCATTAATGAAAATCTCTTCAGGCTGATTTGTATTACGGCTTTTGCTTTCACAGACACCAGCCCTGAATATTTACTACTTGCTTAAGTGGAGACAATAATGATTGCCTACGCCCATCATCTTGTCAAATGTCAGTGTTGTGGGGCTGCGCCTGTTTAACACATGTCACGCTTATTTTCGACTCATCTGTCGCAAGTCTTCTTCGGGGCATCTGTTGCACACAGAGGACCACATGCCCTTTGCCACCGCTCAGAGGGAGAAGCCTCAGAGCCACAGGCCCACATACAAAACCCCGGGTTGAACTCAGCCTTACACTGAGTAACACTTGTCAGTTCTTATTTTTAATCTGTTCAGTGGTACAGTGTTACTGCAGCGTCACAGGACAATGAGAGAAAACCATTTAAATGTTAGTGCACACCACTCGTCAGCTGCAAAGGCTGAGGGCAAAGGAAATGAAGGAAATGAAACCCAAGATGAAATCTGAGATGCTATCAGAGAAATTCAACAATCTAAAAACTAAAAACTGGAAACCCAAATCCTTTATTATAATCTGGTTTCCACGGAAAAAATACGCAGGTGCATGGATTGATTTTTCATCAGCTGTCAAGTATTTTTTCAGTTAATTAAATATAAGGGCTGTAAAATATGAATACACTTAACCAGCTTATTTTATTTTATTCATACAAATATTTATTATGTAAATTGTCCACAAAACAGGTTTCTGAATGTTGCATTAATAGACAGCAAAGTTTAACATAATGAAGGAATCGCAACAAAAGCTCTACAGTTGACAGAACAGTTAGTTAGTTAAACCAACTTAAAACCTGTTTTGTTTGGTGGTTACAAAAACATTTGTCTCACTCCCCGCCGTGTGAAAGCCAGGAAAACGACAGCTCGTATACAACACTGTCTACCCACATGCTGGGTGCAGCAGATTTTCACGTGAGTGCACAGCATTGGTCAGGCGACGGCATGGAGAATTAAGAGTCTTAATTAAGATTTTTTACAACGCTGCATGCGCTGTTCTTATGTGAGACAACAGGCTTGGACAGGGTGGGGTGTGGTGGATCATTAAACAGCTGCCTGCACTGAAACAAACCCCAAAGTTAACACGAGGATTCACACGAAGATGGAATACGTGTCACCTCAGTTATACCTTCTTGATAACCGGGTATACATCAGTGAAAATGTAATAATATCCATTATATCTGTTTTTGGTGAATATTTTCATCTTTGCCATTAGTGAAAGAGCAAAGGGAAAACAATTCGACATTGTAGCTGAAAGACAATGCCATGGATGAGGGGGTGGCACCCCTTGTGAGGAGATTTGGTGGGTTTCCAATCCTGATATCCAACGCTGCACCATGTAATGGAAGGTGACACTTATTGTATTAGTATGGGGTAATGAGTGTCTAAAAGCCTGTGTGACTGTGTGTGCAGAGGAATCTCATCGTGTGTGTTGGGTGGCAGGAAGAAAGGACAATATCTCTTCAGAGTAGACGAGGCCACGAAGTGCACCCAAAAAGAAAAAGGAGTCCACCACCACCACTGCGGTTCTCAGAAGGCACGTGAGGCCTGGACGAGTTTCAGCCAATTGAATCCTAATAGAGATGTAAAGAGGGGAAAATGATCAGCACAGTTTATCTGATCCACAGTCCTGAATACTTGGAATCGTAAACGTCTAAGTAATCTGGAGCAACCGCCACATTTCCAAACAGAGTGTTAAGTCACGAGTTGCGAACCCTCAAGCCAAAACCATACTTAGCTCTTTGTCTGGAGACTGTTCACAAATTAAACACATCTCCCCAAAACGTCAACATCCAGAGGCCTTTTCAGCCAGGGACAAAGTTAATCATCAGCATTCAAAGATGTGTTTTACTATTACAAACACTGCCTATAAAAGCAGAAACAAATAGAAATGTGATTGATATTTGGACTAGCTAAGGAGTCTCAAGCAATTTCCTTTCACTTTGTACACTTTGGGAGTTCTTTTGAGTTTTTTTTGTGTATTTGCACCTCTGACATAAATTGCATGTGATGTCTAAAATATAGGAAATAAAATATCATTTAACTGGAGCCACTGTCTTTATATTTAGGATATATAGCTTGAATGCTATATGCTTTTGTTTATTCGCAATGATGATAGAGATTTGGCACCGAACACTTATTTCTTATAGAATCAGAAACAAACAGTAGTGATTAAAGTGCAGTAACACAAGTGATGCATTCATTATACTGGCTTTGTCGTTCAAAATAACACCCAGACTAACAGCCATACATTTAATGCAATTTAGAATCCAGTTGCCTAGAAGTAAAAAACATTTACATGATATTGTTTGTAATTTATATTTTATGAGTTTTTCTTAAATATATTGTATTGACATATGCAGACTTTAACCCTTTCATGCATGAATTATGAGAACCTTAGTCAAGATTGTTTTGTTTTTCCTGAGTGTTTTTATTCATGAAATTTAGACATGAAGAAAAAAAAAAGCAAACAAAATAAACTATGCAATTGATTTTTTTTTATGAACCTATTTTTCATGGACATACAAAAATGTCCACTCAGCTGCACACAAAGAAACATGTATTTACTGATATACTGTGTAAAAACTGTGAAATAAAAACATTTTCAATGCTGATAATCTGATGTTTTTCCCATTTTAACTTACCTGCATGGAGATAATATGCAAAAAAAAAAAAACCCAAACAAATAATAAAAAAAAGAACAGTTTATTTAACAATTAGCAATTTTTTACACTCAAATATTTTACCGCAGGCCAGGTTTACCTAGAACAGCAAAGGTACGGTAATAGTATGAATTACAGTGTATGGGATGATGCATAAGCGTCCACTGTGTTGGCTGAAATGGAACTAAAACAACTAAATCCATGAACATACAAGAGACCAGCTTTGAACAGCTGTCCACTGTAGTGACAACTGTGCATGAAAGGGTTAATTCAGTTTGTTTTGTTAACTAAAACTCAGTGTCAGTTTATAAAGGACTTGCAGCCTCATAAAAACATTAACAGATGTAGTACTCAACTTTAGCCACAAGGTGGATATCTAACTAAATTAATTAGGAACCAGTACCCGGTGGCACTGCCTTCATCCATCCATCACATTCAGGCCCATAGTTACAGCTGTTGATAATCCTATTATACTGTAAGTCTGTTCCACAAACAAACCTCTCCTGGAAAGGGCAGGAATACTGTCAGCCACAAGTTGTAGTTACACTGACTGACGTCTATTGTTTACCGTCTGTGTGTCTAGGATACAGTAGCATTAAACTTTGTTAACACGAGGACACAGTTTGTTTGTGCTGTGAATGTAAAGTAGATGCAGGCCATGAAAATTGAAACAGCAGACGATGGGAACTGATGTCCACATTGTTGCATAATTTAGCCCTTACACCTCATCAACAAGCACTCCTATATTTGGGTGATGCCCGCTCTAATTGCTGGTGATAGTGGGCTTTGAACTGAAGCAACTGAATTATAATTTGCTAATTGCGTCATTTGTAAAAGCAATATGTAATAGCCATCACTTCCTTGGTATTATTCAGATTGCATTGAGAATGTTGGTCAGCTAACAAATGTGTAAATTTCAGGTCTTGCAGTGTATGCGTTATTCATCACTCCGCATTTATTTCTCAAAAAAATTCATACTCTTATTACATAAGCATTCAGCACATGTAATTACAAGTATGTTTTAATACAATAATACACTCAACCTCAGTCAATTTGAATCACATCATTCAGTCATTATTGAGGAACTGTCCTGACAATATACACTGCATTGCAATGCAAATATAGAACAACTCAAATAAGAAATAGTTAGTGCAGTATCAGAAATACAAAATAGAAAAGCAATGCAGCAATATTAAAACAGATGTTAGATTATATTTCATTGTAGACAGTATGAACATAACATTTTACTTTTTTTTTTTTACATAATTTCTTTTTAAATGTACATTCTTTGCCAATAGGATCAATTCATGGCTAATAATGAGTATAAATAATTGAATAATTACAATGAGTTGAAACAGGTGATGTAAAAAAAGCAGCATCTTAGACATGTCTGTTCTCTTAGAAGCTTATAGGAATTATTTTAACAGTCAAAAAAATGTTCCTCAAAGAAAGATGAAAAAGCCTTTATAGCACATAACTGAAAAAAGTCATGGAATCTGAATATATTTCAGTACATAAAGACAAATTGTAAACCAAAGTTGATGACCACCATGATCTCTGGTCCCTCAGATGACACCACATCCAGAACCACCTTATACCCACAGGTGACAGAATCTCATTGGATCAGGATCACTATCAAGCACTACAGTATGGAGATACAGCCACAACCCTTATTAAATATTTATTATTATTAATTTTATTCAATCATTTTAAGTGTTATTATTGTTATTATCAGCCTTAAATTAGTCTTGTTCCTACTTTTTCTTGAATGCGTTGCAGTCTGAATGTCAGCGAATGGATGTACAGTATATTTGCAGTTACAGTTATAATGCAATTTCGCCGACCAGACAAAGCATACAATATTTTGTGTACAAGTCACAGTTAAAAATCATAAATTATATATTGGTGCAGTCTTTTTAAATTCTCTTTTCACATACTTTTTGAAGTATTTATTGTTTAATGTGGCAATTAAGTAAAAAAAATGGAAACACCTTTGAATAAAGGCTGCAGTTCCTGTGCTGAAATTGCCCATTGAATCACAGCGTCCAACCACTGGAATTCTTGTCATTGTTCACAATTTATCAATGGTCTAATTTGTTGCCAGATCACAAATGCGCTATTTTACAAATGCGGCCAATTCCTGGATGCTTTCACCAATGGGCGGCTTTGAAAAAATAATGTCGTCAAACCGAGAGGCTGTCAACTATAGGCACATGGCCCACTGGAGATATAATACCATCAAGGAGCTGAAATGAAAGCTAGCTTTTTAAACAGGCTGCTGCAGGCTTACACTTCGTACACAGGTCAACCTCAGTGCACTCATCTGTACGTAACTCAGGTTGACACAATTTGACCTCAGCCAATACCCCTCTCTGCTGGCCTTTGTTTTCATTTTCCCTCCTGGGAATTGCATTGATAATATACTCACAGACTCTATAAATTTTTGCAGTCTTCTAAGCTCTCATTTCTCAACATTTGCTTTTCTATTATTTCTCAGAACTCCTCATCCTTTCAGAAATAGCCCTTTGTAGGCATTTACTGAGGCTGGGGGTCTGATAGAATAGTTTCTCTTGGCCTAGCCTTCAAAGCAAAACCCTCTTTTGAGAGTTGAATAACATGGCTATTGTTAGACTAACTTCTTGAAAATAAAAACATAAATAAAATATACAGAAATGAAGAGCTGAATATTTACTGTAAAACTCAGGTGATGCTGCACTTTCTAGATTGTTTGTGAACTTTAAATGTCTGTAAACCTGTCATTAGGTGGATTCAGAGCAAAGCCTCCACTCATTGGTTTTTAGAAGTAATGATCCCAAAGATTTCACAGTCAGATGAACAACAAAAGATAAATATGTTTAATGCTGCTGTGCTCAAAGAGAGTCCTAATCTGTGCTTTCTTCTGCAGCTTTAACTTAAGCGTCAGGATGTAGTGCTTTATACAGCAGTTTAAAGTAAAACCATCACCTGCTCTCCACAACAGTGAACAGACTCTTCTACAGAGGTTTTCCATCTGTGTGTTGCTTCATTGTTTGGGTGAATAAGGCAGGTTGGCGCTTTATTGGTTTTGTTTGAGCATCAGATTCAGTGGAATTTTGTTTTTACACAGCCATGTCTCAAAATCCTATGTGTTCTGTTGGAACTTGTATTTTCTAGTTTATTTCCTTGGTCAAATTATTATTATATTTTTAATTATATTGACTTTCCATCGTTGCTATTTATCAGGAAGAGAACCTGCAGCGCTGTATATAACATACATGGATATATCACAATATTTTTCACCTTAAGCTTGATGCATTTTAGATTTTAGTGTCAGTGAATCATTACTTTTACTTTGACAAAGTCGAGAAAACATATCCCCATTAAACAGTTATGTTAAATGGTTTTACTACTCTACTTTTCTTCTCTTTTTTTTTTTTTTAACAATCACCTTTACTAGTGAGGATAAAGCGGGTTCAGAAGATGGATGGACCTTTACTATTCACTCAGCTTATGTCACTGTTAATTGAATATTTCACTGTTCCGTCTTTGGATAACACTTTAATTAACTCTTACACTGTCTGATTTCACAATAAAAATGTTTTTACTTTTTCAATTTAGGGGACTTCTGAAGTCAAATTATGTTTGGTCCTTGAAATAGCGTCCTTTCTTAACCCTTTCATGCATAGTGGTCACTACAGTGAACAGCTATTCTCTTGTGTTTTCATGGATTTAGTTGTTTTAGTTCCATATCAACCAACACAGAGGACGTTCATGCATGATCTACACTGACATTCAGACCATTCCTGTAACTTTGCTGTTCTTGATACACCTCTACACTAACATGTTTGAGTGTACATCAAACAATAATTGTTGTAAGACTAATAGTTTTCTCAGACAAAAATTTTTTTTGCTTTTTGTTTTTGCATATTGTCTTCATAAAATGATTAAAAACTATATTAGAGGGTGCAAAAATGTGAGAAAACACATTAACTGCATTAAAAATGTTTTTATTTAATAGATTTCACACATTCTATCACTTTATGATGATGGGATTTACATATATGTTTCTTTGCTTCAAAAATTAAACACATGGTGTCTAGCTGAGTTAACATTTTTGTAACTCCATGAAAAATGGTTTCATTAAAAAAAAATGTAATCACATTGGGTTTTTTTCCATGTCTAAAGAGGAATAAAAACACTCAGGACAAAAAAATCTTGATGAAGGTTCTCATAATTCATGCAAGAAAGGGTTAAACTCGAGTGGCTCTAAAACATATAAGAGTATTAATTTGAGTTGAGGACAGTTATGTTTACATACATAGTAAAAACAAGCTTTTAATTGATCAAAGTAGAAATGTAACAACAGTGGAAATCTCATATTAGCCCCTCATAAACTAAACTAGACTAAGGGATTCCGTGGATTACAAAAGCAGGAAACTTTTATTTTTAAAGTTTTTTTGTTTTTTTTTTTTTTTCTGACAGAGGACCTGCAGACCCTTGGACAATTATGCATCTATCAGAGTTTGCTGCTATGTATAGCTCCAGCACCCCCGTGGCCTTGCATTTCTTTACATGTTGTTGCGCCCAAAGTGCACATGTTTGAAAACCGATTTAAATTCTTTTAGGATGGATCTGAACAAAAACCAGCCACCATTTAGAGGTAGCAGGTGGATGATTGTGCATGGTTGACTGATCAGAAATAAAAAGATGCCTCAAAGAGTATTCAAGGTTAGAAAGGATGTTTCTCATTTCCTAATTAGGGCTTGGATTCTGCTTCCTTGTGCAACATCCCAACCAAAGACACAAAAACTTCTGCATCTTTTCAGAGGAAACGGTTCCTTTTTGGACCAATGTTTATTTTCTTACACTGAAAGGCTGTGAGGTGTGACGCTATGAATACTGTGAGGTCCGCGCTCCATGATGCTGTAAATACGAACAGGCCAGTCGGTAATGAGTGAGGCCACTGCCCAGCTCTCTATTCAAAGCCTTAACCGCAGAAACTAAACTCTGAATAGTGTTTTTTCCCCAGACAAAGATAAATACAAAAGGAGATACATTTAGAGGAGACAAAATGAGTATCTAATTGACAGTGATCTCACATGTAGTTTCTCTACAACTTAAACTGTGGCCTCTTTTTAAAAGGACAACACAGACAAAACCCAGTCAAACTTCATGTTTAAATTGCACAGATCTGAAGGTTTTTGTTTTTTTTTTGTTTAGCTCATTAATTATTTGTTTTGTATCAGATGCTAATAAACAAAAAAATGCATATATTTTGATTAGCTCATTTGCAAAGAACTTTAAGTTGCAATGCGACTTCAATCATGATATTAAGTTAGACAAAACATATAACATCCACGTATCATCGTACAGTCATGGAAAAAAATTATTAGACCATCAAAACTCATCAAAAACAATGGTTATGCAATCAAGTGCTAACTCCTGTGTGTATCATGTGACTAAAACAGACAGAAAAGAAAACAAGGAATGCCTAAAAGCACTGTTTTTGTCGGTACAATGCCATAGATATGGATGTAAGAACTGAAGTGATTTTGGTTTTTATCAAGAAAATATAGAAAATGGATAGATATCTGCTCTGAAATTAAACTACTATGAGCTGTTTTTGTTGTTATTGTTATATTCGTCCAAACAAATGTACCTTTAGTTGTACCAAGCATTAAAATGAACAAGAAACTGAAGAAACAAGGGGTGGTCTAATAATTTTTTCCCCTGGTTATATTTAATGTACACCTGTTGTCCTGTATAATGTCAAATCTGTATAGCATTCATTACATTCATCAACCCTTTAAGCTCCAAAACCACAATATTCCGACAAGCACCATAACGGAATGAAACAGACCGCTTTTTCAAATCTTTTTAAGCATAGAAAAGGTCTGTTTTTAATTTCTTGGTTCTGTTTGAATTTCGTATTATGTTTCATGCTTTGGAAATATCTATTCATTATAATTATGCTCTTAAATATTTGACAGAACCAGCGGGTTTTTAACAGATTGCCCCAGGTACATTTGGGTTATACCTCATGCAATCTGGTCATTTCTTCTGCTTAAAACCTCCAACAATGAGAAGGCCACTGTTGGAGCCAGTTCAGAGCCAGGTTTGAACCACTGCACCCTATGGTAGACTCAACAAAACATTCTCCAGAGAGAGAACATTATCCTCATATCAGGGTGTGCTTAGATGGTCATGCAGTCAACAGGATTGAAACGGACACAACCAGCTTAGTCTTGTAGAGACTGAGCTTAACATGGTGAGCACATACCTACTACCTATAGGTGTGCACTAATTTTAACCAAAATACCCGGCAAATTAACATAGAAAATATTATATTCAGAAAAACATCTTTTTGACATTGAGATGCAAGTTTGATTTTGTCCTTGGTTGACTTCAAGGACAGGACATCACATCATAAATAATGCATTAAAGCAGTGAAAATTACTTGTTTTAGGAGAATTTTCAACATTTCACACAGGCTTTTTTTTTTTTAGTGTTAAGCATTTCATTATCAAGTTAACATTATGTCTGAAATAATGTCTCTGGAAGTCATTGAGCAAATGCAGTTACACAATTTCCCCAGAGGGTGTCACTATATAAGTGATAATCTTAACAGCATGGGATGTAACAGTATGCATATGCTGAAGTTGAAGTCAGATTTGAAACGATGTGTTATGGTGAGAGGAAAGTGACATCTGTGCACTAAAATAATGCAAAATATATTTTAAAAAATTTCAGCACAGTGTGTTTTAATATCTTTGCTTAGATGGTTAGAATGATCAAATTGCTTTTAAGAAATACAGAAGATTTATTGTAATCACAGTAATTTTTGTCACTACGCAGTAAAAATGCAGATAGATAAAGGACAATAGAAGGGGGTTTTGTGTAGGCATTTTTCTTGTTTTTTGGATGAATTGTCTGGTGATGAGGTGCAGGTCAGGTGAAATTCTTCAAAAAAATGAAATGAAATGCCTGCTTTCAAAAACTAAACTGTGATCATAGATGCAATTGGGCTCATTTTCTTTAGCGGAGTTTGCCAGTGCAGAAACAGCCCCCCCACCATCATTTCTATGTCTGTTGACCTTCCTCATTTGACTGTGCCTGTTGTACATCATGGAAATAGTTATTCATATTATGTCGAGAGTTGCTTTTTTAAAATTTTTTTATTCTGGTTAGAAATTCACTGTAAAGCTGTCTTGTCAATATTCCATTAATAGGCATTTATTTTGATGCCTTCTCTCAACTGCCATGGAATATATAAATTTAATCAGAAAGGGAGCCAAACTGTGAAATGTGAAAGCTTCCATACATATCATCATATTTACATCTAGATCCAATGGCATCAGCAGTTTAATTCTATCAAAACAATTTTATTAATATGACTTTACATAAGTATAAGCCTTGTCTTGTATCTTTACTGTTCCTTCATCCTCCAACGCTCTGGTTGTTCGTAAAAGCTGCTGTTACGTTAAATGCATCTAGGTGTTCCAGCTCTGTTCATTCAGTCTGTCATTGGCAGGATGAGGTTAGATGTGTAGTGGTGACTCCTGTGCTTTTTCAGACCGTTAGGAACTGATGATGTCTGTGATAAAGACCACACTTGATGCTGCATTCAAGGTCTTGGAAAATACAGTCTCACAGTGTTCACTTTGGCAGTAACCTGAACCTATTACAGTGGAGTACAGGGAAATATGTATTTATTGTTTTTTTGTTTAAGGTTGTGGATTAAGGATTAAGGTTGTGACACCAAGTATTTTCCAGGTGTGCTGTTGCAGACTGCATGTCATGTCAACTATATGTCAGAAGATTCAGAAAAAAAGCTTCCTCTTCAACATGCAAAAGCGGTATGAAATCTCACCAGGTCCACTCTTTACACAGGATTTTAATGAAAAGGAAAAAAAAAAAAACTTTCTCTCCTGATATTGTTTTAGCAGACACTGTAACCTTTAAATACCTATAGCTGTTTTTAATCCAAATAAAATCAAGGCTAATGCTTCATTACTGGGTATTTTTACATAATGATCCTCATGCTGCTGCTGTTCATTTTTTTATTAACGCAATTACCAGGCTCTTAGTGGACGGGGTCACAGAGGTCTAATTACCCTGCGTCATGCTGGTAAATAGTTGGAGGTGTCTCTGAGCAGGTGGCCCTGGAGGTAAGAGGGAGACATGGGGCATACCGAGGCGGGCAATTACTGGATGAATTTCACTTTAATAAATGTTGAGCTACATTTGGAAATTCAGATAACAGAGCTTTCTGCCTAATGGGTGCTGCACTGAGGCCACTTGAGCAAGAAAATGATCTGAAAGAGGGTTTAATTAACACAAGCTACATGATCCAGGGAGCGCGTGACAGAATGTTAAAGTGAGGGGGAGAGCACACAGCACAGGGATAATATGAAAATTAGTGAGGAGGAGGGTGAGATGGGAAGGGGGGGTCAGGGTGCCCAGGCGTAATTTTCCTGCCAACTTTTATTTCACAGGTTTAAAGTCTAGGAATCACTTTTGTTTTTGCACATTAATACAGATTGTCACAAACATCATGAACATCTGTTGAGCTTAAAGTGGTAAATGGTCCATGGCACTTTACAACTTTGAGAAATGCTAATTTCACATAAAAAGCGCACTAAATCTTTCCAGCCTTTAAGCGCTGTCACACTGTCACACTGTGGCGCTATTATCGACTTGTAGCAGTTAACCTAATTAAGTTTTATTAAGATTGAGTATATATGTAGATTTGAGTGTTATTGATTTACATCACATTCTGTTTAGAATGTGTCCTGACATGTAGCTGGTTTGAGTTGCCTGTTTCTGTCTCTGATGCAGAATGATGACAAAAAAAATCTATTTGTAGCTACTAGAAGTTAATGATAATCGATATTTGTAGTCCAACAGACCATTAGAAAGGAAGTAACTGTTGAAATGAACATCTAACTCAAATAAAAAAAACAAATGTAAATGGCAGAAATAAACGACTAAAGACATACCTTAGAAATCTGCATTACTGAACATTAACTTATTTTTGGGAGTTTAACATCAAACAAACAAATCATCTAGCAAAATTGTAAATGAAAATCTTTGTCCTTCAGTGCCAATATTTCCTTTTGAGAAGAATGACATGAGCAATCAGCCATTATCAGACACCAATTTGTAAAAATGTCCCCAAGTAGATAGAGCACAAATGAGAACAAGATCAGATATAATGTATTTGCATATGGGATATATAGGATGAATACAACCACTTAGAAACATAAACCCTTTTTGTTCTGCTGAATAAATGAACATTTCTCTTGCACCGCTGTGTTGTATGTTGCTGTTGTCAACTGTGAAATTTCCCCATGGTGGGATCAATAAAGTTTTATTTTATATGGCAAATGACTAGTAAAAACATCCATGTGTTTTAGGGATGCACTGATGATTGACCAAATGTTGGCATTAGCCGATCAGCCAATGAGCAGAGGGAATTTCACCAACAGTTGGGTGGGATATTGGTCTGCTGTGCTGTATTCATGTACATTTTTTTGCCAGGAATGTGTGTGATTGAGTTTGTGCTCATTCAAAAACAATGTCATGAAGAGTTGAAAGACTATTACAGTTCAGTTCCATATATCCTACCAGTCAAAAGTTTGGACACGCCTGTTTTTTCCTTTATTTTCATGACTATTTAAATTGTACATTCTCACAGAAGGCATCAAAACTATGAATGAACACATGGAATTATGTAGTTTAAAAAAAAAGGTGACAGAACCCAAAACATGTTTTATAGTTTAGATTCTTCAAAGTAGCTGCCCTTTGCTTTGATTACTGCTTTGCACATTCTTGGCATTCTGTCACTGAGCTTTATGAGGTAATCACCGGAAATGTTTTCCAACAGTCTTGAAGGAGTTCCCAGTGATGCTGAGCCATTTGGGGTCCCTGTCAAGTCATTTAAATGAGAGGATGTGTCCCAATTTTTGACTGGTAGTGTACATGACATGAATTATCTTTAATAATAAATGATCCATCAACAACTTGATAAAAACTGTTACTGTCAAAAAAAGTATAATGTGTAAAAAAATTCAATACCTCCAAAGCACAGGGCCTTTGTTGTTAGTGTCAGAGGAGATTTACTTTTATATATAATATATTTTGTAGAAAATAAAAGTAACTTAATGAGTAACATAATTATCTGTCATTATTAGATTTAACAATTGTTGTGACAGATTTATAATTACTGACAGAGTGAAGTAACATTTTTCTTTCTTTCTTTCAAACATGCAAAGAAACTAAATAAAACAAAAAATACTAATATGCACATCTAGAACAACATGAACAAAGTAGATTAACCTATAGATTCAACTCATTATTAGTGATACCTCAGTCTGATGTTTGAGTCAATACTTCACTGATAGATAATATATCAGAATCCAATTTATTGAATCCCTGCTAAAACCTATGTATCACACATATTAAACTTTCTTAAACAATGGCAGTTTTCCATTGTTCCTTTATAGTTTAATATTGTTGACAATGTTGTAAATGCATGTATTAGATTACTAAATAAATACCAGTGTTTACAGTTTATAATATTTTTACTTCATAACAACAACAAGGCATGAAAACCAAATGAATGACAAGAATTTGCCTTTAAGCAAACAGTAAAATCTACTTTATAAATAACTCCATGTATGTTTATTGCAGATTTAAAGCAACAAAGACCATACTGATCTTTTTCAGTCTGCAAAATAACTCATCTCTGATTTAAAAAAAATTAATATCAAGAAGTGTTGAAGAAATATCATAACTAAACACCAGTGGGACCAAAAGTCAGCTAGTGACACTTTGTATTATTTAACTGCCTTCACACAGAAGTTTGTTAAGTTAATAAAATATCCAACATAATATCATCTATATGAGTTCATTTCCTGATATTTTAGTAGAAATCAGATATTACCACGATTTGAATGGAGTAAAAGTTGCTGTATATTTCATGAGCATACAGTATGTAACTTTTGTGAAGGCTGGATGCTTTTGACAGCGCCCTCTGCAGGCTGTGCAGATAATTCACATTTAATCGAAAATGTACCTCTCATTTGTAGGAACATTTTAATTCCGTTCTCTGATGTAAAAGAAGAGAAAATCACCTACAGTCAAAATGAAACAAAATGAGTCCTGAGATGGAGAATTAAGAAAAGTCATTTCTGAGTTTTTAATTTCTGTCGGAAAAGTGTGTGAATTTCTGAATGCACTGTCCTTTAATGTTATTACTCTAACTGTAAAATAAATATTCATGATTGAATCCTTGGATATGTGGTGCTATTTAGTCACAGTTTCACTGGGTTGTCACACTGACATGTAACAGACTGATTTGTTGTCGCCTTCAGCTGCAGCTGCTCTGTCAGCTTCGACTGACTCACTGAAAAAAACTTTTGTGAAATCTAAAATGTGAAGATTTAATTTTTTCTATCCCTTTTGTTTAAGGAGAAAAAAAATAATTATCACATTTACTGATCTTTACATTCTAATCTTCACTATAAAATAAGACTATTAAAAATTTTTCAATAATCGTTTCCTTGAGCAGGTTGTTTTATATTTGTTTTAAAAATCCCCTTTGACTAATCAGTGATATTTTTCAATCATAAGTTCTATTAATTCATATTATTGTGTGTAATGTTTGGAGTTATAATTTTTTTTTTTATTATTATTTACATTCGCTTCTGTTTACTCCTTTAGATTTAAAAATATAAGAATAGTTCTGGTGAAACTGTTCAGTTCAATAATATTCAGTCCAAACTGTCATATTGAATAACTCATTTTTGTTCAGCAATTTAACATTTTATTCAATATATGTCAGTGATCATATACCCTTTTAGTCCAATGAAAAATGATCACAAAGAATAATTTCATATTATTTTCCTTTTTGAAGTGTAATATGTATTCAGAATATACTGGTAAAATATTTCACCAGTAAAAATAATTATTTAGTTCCTATATAAGATTCATATTCAATAAATAATTACATTTAAAAGGGAGTTCAATGTATATAAGTTAATTATGTGTGTGTATTACTCTAAAGTACCATTACATCATTTTATCACATTAAATACAGATCTCCTTGGAAATTAAAACATAAAACAAACAAATAATAACTGACTCAAATCTGTCAATTAGAACAAATGACTCTAAATCAGCATCACTGACAATTAAAGCAATTTAAAATGACTAAATGTGACTAAAGAGCTAAATTTTACAAATTTCATGCAGCTATGCCATTTAAAGGTAATATTCTGTCAGAAAATCATGTTTAATTATAACCTTTTTCCTACAAAGTGAGGCAGTGTTTCAGGAGTTCAATAAAGAGCTCAGCTGTAACAGAGTAAGAGACTTATCTTATAGACAGGCTTAGGATTTTAATGACGCGCAAGTGTTTATGTGTGCATGCATGTGTTTGTGTGTACAAGGCAAAAGTCTAAATGTGCATGTTTTTAATCAGTCCCGGTATAACCCCTTCAAGCACAGAAAAATGGCAGAGGCATTAAAAACATAAAAGGGAAAAAGGGCAGTAATGAATTTAGAGGAAAATGGACATTAATGGTATTAGCATTACTCATGTTCCATATAACAAATTATTGGAAATTTGACAAGCACACCAAATTATCTCCTCATGCCTGACGGGAGTGTGGTGAAGTCCTCTCTACCTGCTGAGGAAAGACAATTTCTGCTCATTTTACTATTTTTAACAATAGAACCAACCCATTAAGACAAATTAATGTCATTATCAAGTCTCTATGAAAATGACAAATACCACCGTTTCGAGCAGCTTTAGAGGCTATTGACAATAATGAAATTCGCTGTACAGGTACTGAAAAGAAACACTCCAAGTAATTATTTTCTAGTAGCTTGTTTGTCTGCCATCCGTTCATTTGCTTTCAGCTCAATTATCTGACTCTGTGAGCATGTGGAGGCGCATAGTGCTCTGCGGCCCACGGAGCGAGGGCCCTAATTGGGCAATTACCGTTCTGTTTCGGGGCTTTTAGCTGCAGTGGAGAGTGGAGGGAGACCGCGGTGTGTAAAACCATGAGGACCTTACATGCACAAAACCACACATATACACTGTTTAAACAAAAACAAAACCCCACGTCCTCTATACACAACATGGACGTATATGGTGGAGCTTTAGTGCAGCCTGTGCAACAAACACAAACACTAAAAACATGAAAAGTGACAGGAGCTACAGGCCACAACAAAATCCTTTCACTTATATGTGCACATAGTGCAGGTACAGTGCTGAATTATGTGTGTTTTAACTTTTCAAACATGTGATTATGTCATTGCAGGGTAGGTATCTCATGTACATATGCATTTCTCCTGGTTTCCCTTTTAACATCTCATCTGAGTAACCATCCCCTATAAATAGCTGAGAGTACTTGCAGTACAACCCTTATGAGTTTTGGGGGGTGGGCTGAGGGAGCAGTTTGATGCAGGGTCAACAGTAGATACCACTTAAAAGTGTTGTGCATCATCATATAAGCTGGAAACTAGAAGATTCAGAGCTTCACTATCAGTTTACAATGTTACCTTTGCAATGTGAAACTACCTCCGCTGTAGGTAAATGGATTTCATGTGGTTTTGCATTCAAGATAAAAGAATGATTATTGTGACTGTGTCCACATAATGAAATGTAGACTCAGCTGAAGTTAAATACTCAGATAATATAAAACACGCTATAAGGATATGTACACTATATACAAAAAATGAACAGTATGTACAGTGGAACGCAATATATGCGTAATATTATATGCAAATCATTAGCAGTAGAGAAGTATGTTCACTGAGTCAGTTCAATGCAACCAGACAAACCAACAGTATAGATATAGAGGAAAAAGCCTGACATACTATTAAAATGTCAGGTTTATAAAAAAAATAAAAAATCTTCCTCTCGCCCACCTGGGCGGTG
>JAQQZY010000007.1:19375397-19386322 GCA_030068375.1 Ostorhinchus rueppellii | reverse complement strand
ACACAGAAAGGTCCCAAGGTCCCGCCCGGGAATCGAACCCAGGACCTTCTTGCTGTGAGGCACGAGTGCTAACCACTCGCCATATTCAGTTCTGTTTTATGGATTTAAAAGGATTTGGTTCAGTTTTTGTTTTTTTGTTGTTTTTTTTTCCAAACAAAACATAAAGAAAAACTAAATAATAATAATTTTTAACATGCCCATTGTCAATTTCATAATCACCATCATTTGTTTTAAACATTTTCAAAAGATGTAGTAATTCTGATTTCAGTATTGTTCCTAAAGTAGTTTTTAAAAAAAGTAAAAATCATACTGACAAAAACTTTTAACAGTTTATGCAAAACGGTCATTTGCAGTGTGTGACTGCATCTTTACAAAGACCTGATACACTCAGTATCTGCACAGCTGTAAATATGCATTGCAGTGCTATTGTAGTGTGTATTCTGCTTATTTTACTTATTAGAGAAAGATGAGAATAGGTTAATGCTGCCTAAATATATTAATTTTGTGTTATTTGATAAAATGATGGTGATTTACTGACACAGTTAAAAGTATATTAGAGCCTCAATTCTTGTATATGCTTCCAGTAACACATATATAAAACAAAATTGCAGTTAAAGAAACATGTCTCTATTTTTCCTCTGACCGTGAAACACTCAGGTTAATATTACAGGTGACATGAAAAAAAAGCATTAAAAATAGTTGTGATCATGTGATTTAAATTCATCCTGTCATGATATATTCATAAAAAAGGCCTGTTGTGAATTGTGCTACAGTGGTTTGTCATTTGTAAAAAGTGGATCTGGACTAAAAGACGTATGGGAATTATTGATACTACAGATATTACTGTGCCAGTTTTGTAGAGTACAAAAACATTCCAGCTTTGTTAACACATACGGTCTGGGTTTAAAGAGCACTGAGCTACAGAGAGCTGCAGTATGTTGGAGATGAGTTTTGCAAGAGTTACTCCTTTTTACTCTGCCTGAGTCATGTGAAAAACCTCTGACCAAAGAATCTAATTTTGTGCAAATGAAAAGGGAAATGGTTTTGTTTTTGGGCACTACTGAGATAACTGTTAAAAAGTGAAAGTTATGTTACAAAATAAACCAAAGTAACAGGAGCACAGAAAAGTTTTCTTACCGTTTTTAAAAATTTGCCATTAAATATTTAGAGTCAAATTTTGTGTTTTCAAATCATGCACATTTTATTTAACTTTACTGTGTTAAAAGTGTAACATTTCACTTTATTTTATTGGCTTGATGCCACATTGAGGCAAAGAGAAATGCCGTTTGCTCTAACTGTGCGATCATGAGTTAAGCAGTACTTGTATGTAATTATCATCCTGAAATGATCCCTCAAATACGTCCTCATCCCAAAATAATCACTGAAACACCTCCTTTAGATGTTATCAGTGAGTGTTCAGAGTGAATATGAGACTCATTGGTTCTTTAATTCTTTATATTTACATTTGCACACCCTGTTTTGCATATAGTTTCACTTATGTCAGTGTTCACCTGTAGAGCCCTTATTTCTGTCACATTGTGGAACCTCATCCGACTCTCTCTTTGTCAGTCTGGCTCTCTCTTAAGGATTCATTAGTCCCTATAGACTCCATCAGCCTAAACATATTGCACCATTCAGCTGGTACTTATGTGTCATCTGTTATCTATTGGACTGGTGTTTCTGCTGAGCATATGAATGATAATCAGGCCTTTGTGTGTCCATAGAGGTGCAGCAGGATCTGCAGTCTGTGATGTTGCCTCAGGGGGAGATTAGGAGGGGCAGCCGGCCCTCTGTGTCACGTCGACAGTCACAGCGCCCATCCACGGCTGGGCCAAACCCCACTGGGACCTTAAATCCTGTTACACTGTCAGCTAAAACCATCATTTGTATTAGAGATGTGTGGGTGTTTAAGTGTGTGTACATATTAAGTGTGGGGGGATAGTGTCTTAAACTATGAATAATTCATACCAAAAGAAAAGGAGATATTGACTACATCTCCATAAACAGACTGCTCTCTTTATGTCATCAGGCACGAGATCTTTGGGTATAATTGCATAAAAGCCCCTGAAAATGTGCTTCTCCAACGGCACAGCAGGCACTGGTCAGTGTTATCATCAGGGATGAATTTGAGTGATGGCAATTGTTCCAACTTAATATCTTATAAATAATTTACTATTTCAGGGGTATCACCCCCCCTATCAAACATTAATGTTAAGGAGCTTTATCAGCCCACAGCTGTATGCTAGTGACTGAACACATGAAGCTAAACTGAATTACTTTAGCTCATTTGTTTGAGGGAAAAAAAACACAGACAACGCTGAACCTTATCATAAGTGGCTATAGATATATTTTTTTAGCGTGGAACTAGTGCACAAAATGTAATGGAGTCGTTATAGTGTGAGTGGGCTATTTTCCTCGATTATTTATCTCAGTAACAAGTGATTATGGAGAATGAGATTCTTTGCACTTCTGGCCCGCGCCTCCAGAGGGAGGTCAAAACTATTTGTCAGTCTCCAGTTGGGATTGCAAATTAGGAGAGCCTCCCTGCGTGACGACCCATGAAACCTCTATTCCTATCCACGGGGTGACTGCTGTACATAATTTGAAAATTAGGGCCTTTGATAACATCTTTATGTTGAGCAATACATCAATGTGCCTCCGCCGTGCAGGCCATGCGCTGCAGGAACAGCTGGATTTTTAACGTGATGCTGTTTTAACTCGCCAGCGTTTAGGATGGAAATATCTCCTCGTTTTTTTTGTCTGTTTCCTTTGGAGCTCTCGAATATGCATGTTCTCTGTGAGTGTCCACCAGAATTAAGGAGGTTATTTCTGATCATCTGTGTTCCACGTGCTGTTGTTTGCCTTGCCAGTCTGCTCACTTCCATCTCAAATAAAATGTTTTCACATGTTTCATGGAATGCAACAATATTGACAGAGCAGTTAATGACAAAATCCTGGCAGGAAATGAAAGGAGGCTTAATAAGAATATGAAAATGAAAATGGCTCTCACAGATATAACAGGTTTTTGTCCGGATGACTGGATCTTGTTAAAGGGTTTAACTGCTTCTAATTTGTACGTACTTTAATGGCGCGGCCTAATTACAGGTCTAGCCTTTATGGAAGATTAGTGGTGTGAAGCTGAGCCCATTAGGCCTCTTTTATGAGGGGAAAACAGATAGCATCACACCGTCATGTGGAGGCTGGAGCTGGGGGGCTAATTTGCAGGACATGACAGTTTATGGGAAATAATGCGCAAAGAAGATGACATGTACAGCAACAACTGACAAAAGAGAGAATCTACCTGAAACAACATCACTAATTAAAAACAAAAATACAAAAGCGAGTTAAACCCTTTGTGTGGTCTTATAAATATAGACCACCGAATTATTTTTAAACACGCACTTGGTCCAATGAGACTGAAACTGTTTTGATATATATACATATATTTTATTAATATAATTTAGGATATAAGATATTGACAAAGTCCTTTATGTTGGTCTGCAGCTCAGAGGAGGAGAGATGACATTCCACAGTTTACTCACACATTACGGGTCCCGTCCCTTTGAAGGTCTTGTTCAGAGAGCCTTAAAGTGAAAGAAAATGTTTTCCTATTACTTAATTCAATCAGAGTGCGAGGCGGGGGCTTGACGCGCAGCGCATTGGGCTCCTCTATGACAGAGTCGCCTTTGTTGCATCTATCCGCCGCTGTCACACACTTTAATTCGACTCTCTTTCTCTCTCATTGAAAACCCTCCACAATGACATTCAATAAGGGCCGCAGAGTGAAAACCTGGTTATTTTTACATATTCTTTCCCCCGACTCGGCAGGGGCCCGAGCAAAGGAATTAATCACTGCTCTTTAACAGCACTGCCTTCAGGCAATGACTTGTCCCTTTTTTGTGCCCAGAAATGACACATTAACCTTAAAATGGATATGCATAAACTTTACATTCAGCTGTTGCATTTATATTTGTGCTCAACTGTCAGTAAAGCAACCACACAAGTGTACAAGGCCCGTGCTGCTGTACACAAACGGCCTCATAAACAAGCAGGAAGGATTCATTTGGTCAGTGTTTAAAAAGTGGATGAACGTGGATACATTCAATAAGTTAGTAGTTTTTCTAAAAAATACTGAAGGTGGTATTTCCCATAGTTTAGGAAAGTATAGTAAATTACACTGTGATGATGAAAATGATAAATGTGCCTTTAGAGCTGCGAAATTGTCTTAAAAGTTGTCGCCGGTGTTACTCGTCGCTGCCAGGTGGCGCAGGCATTAAGGCTTTAACTTAGACTCTTAAGTCACCAATAATGCGTCGAAACATTGAATAAATATACTAGATTTCATTAACTTGACAGAAACGTTTTTGTCACAAATTTAAGCTGTGCTGTATGATAAAATGAGAGAGATGATAAAAGGGAGAATGGGCAGTGCCGCCTCTTGCGGCGTGGGTGGGGCTGACAAGAATAGACTACATTATGCAGTTCATTTAGTTAACAAGTGAAATAATGGGGAAGCGTGCAGTGGGAATGCCGAGAGAAAAGCACAAAACCCTATTGAGGGCTCTTGGCCGCTTACAGCGTAACCGTCACATGGCCGAACCGAGTCCACGGCGGCTATTTAAGGAGCGGCGGTGCGCGTTCAGCACCACTTCGCTGTCCACCGTCCACAGGAGAGCACACTGACGCACTGACGCACGACGCGACGGCTTCATCTTCACTCACATCGAGCAACAAGTTTGCAAACATGCCGAGGTCTTTTCTTGTGGATTCCTTGATTTTAAGGGAGGCCAACGACAAAGGAAACGAGAACAACCCACCGTTATTCCCTTACGCCGTGCACACGCCTCACCACCCGCACGGGCTGCCGGGCTCCTGTCACTCCAGGAAAGCCGGACTGCTGTGCTTCTGTCCGCTGTGCATGACTGCTTCCCAGCTCCACCCGTCTCCGCCGACCCTGCCGCTCCTCAAAGCATCTTTTTCCCCTTTCAGCTCACAGTACTGCCACTCAGCACTGTCCAGGCAACACTCTTCGTCCAACAGCGTCAATCTCAGCCACGGACCGGGGATATACCAAGCTGCGTACTCCGTTCCAGACCCACGGCAGTTTCACTGCATCTCTATTGGTGAGTAAAGAATAACTTCGGAATGTTGACGTTTCATAGAAGACACATTTCATTTGCTTTACCTGATATCGGTTTGACTCATCATCATTTCTCTTATTTTTCTACAGAAAGCAGCAACAGCAAACTTCAGAGCAGCAAGCGCATGCGCACAGCCTTCACCAGTACACAACTTTTGGAGCTGGAGCGAGAGTTCACCTCCAACATGTACCTCTCCAGACTCAGACGCATCGAGATCGCCACATACCTGAACTTGTCCGAGAAACAGGTGAAAATCTGGTTCCAGAATCGCAGAGTGAAGCACAAAAAGGAGGGAAAGAGCAGCGGCCAAAGGACTGGATCACATAACTGCAAATGCTCTTCCCTGTCAACCGCCAGATGCTCGGAGGAAGAGGAGGATGACATGCCCATATCTCCATCCTCGTCCGAGAAAGAGGACGTGGACCTGTCCGTGTCCCCCTGAGCTGCCCCTGCCTCCATTATGAAAGATTTTGGTCCTCATGACTTTGACTACAGCCAAAAAAAAGACTGTTCCACTTGTGTTCAGTCGTCTGTACATAGAAAGAGAATATTTAATCAGGGAGTTGCCCTGAATTATTGTATAGTTGTATACATGTTGTACGTTTTGTATGTAGTTTTTTTCTGAAAACGGTCCATTTGTTGTTGCCAATCTGATGAATATGATAGGCATATTTGTAATGACAAACCCAAATGACGAAAACAATATCAGCATTGTTTATTAGTATTTTGGGGAAGACAGTATTTTGTATACATGGTGAATACTGGTTAGATTCATTCTATATGGATGGAACTGTGACTAAAAATAGGCTATGGAAAGCTGGAGAGAAATTCCCTCACTGTCACTACGCTGAGATCACTCTGAAATTATAACTTCAGTGTCATTGAAAAATATTTATTTATTTAAAAATGTTGATAAATAAAAATATTTCTGAGCGTATAGGCTATGTTGTCGTCTGAGTCAAACCTGTTGCTCATTGCGCATCATCGAGTGCGCACAGTGGCGCACGGAAGGCCAAGCCACTTTTCATTAGAAAAAAATATTAAGGAAGCAGAAATTACATAACATTTTAACCAAGAAAAGATTGTGTGGCACGAAGAAATTGCCAAATACGGTAAAAATGGTAAAGATGAAACTGAATTTCACTGACACATTTAACTGCTCCGGTTGCGCCTGGTGCCAACGAGTGTGGAGGTGCGGTACATTTCTTAGTCAGTGCACACATATGAAAAACGTTTCTCTCCGATGCATGTTAGTGTATAAAGTGTATTATTATTATTTTTTACTTAAAGCAAAAAAAAAAAAAAAAAAAAAATACCGTGTGTAACAATTGTTTGATGTTAGGGCTACTGGGAGTTTAAAGGGACTGACATGATTAAATTTCCCAAAACCAAGAACAAACTCGACAAAACAAAATAATGTTCCTGACTTTTTTTTTCCTCGCCCAATATACGTAGAAACAAAAGGATGCGTGTGTGTTTATAAGGGGCACATTAGGCCATGCATTAACTCAACTGCATCTCTAAACCAGTCAATCAAAAGCTCAGTAATCTTTATCAGGGGGAGATGATAAAGGCGCGAGCTCTGGGGTTTTATGCGCTTTCCCTGGGGGACCCTCAGCTCAGATATCTCTTGAGTTGTCCTTTGGATCTCTTTTCAAGGTTCACTATGACCCGTCTCGTGTGACTGAGTTAATAATCACTGTGCGTGTATAATGGTGCATCAGGAGTGTGAATGTCTTAAGATATTGATCTAACATGAAAATAAATGAGGAAAAGACACAGTTTGGTGTCCTTGACCCATATTGTTCCATTGTCAGCGCGATGAGATGGTTACGTTTATTGACAGTTTTATGAGCTCCAGGTGTGTTTAAACTCTCAACCAAGCCTCCTCAGTTAGAATGTTGTTTAAAAAATAAACAAATCTCACTTATTCATTAGCATAATACTTTCTGGTTTCTTGGGAAAATGATCCAAACCAAAAAACAAAACAAACTGAAATGTTAAGACAAGCCAAATAATACGCAGTGTTACTAGACACAATTCCAGTCTTTTAGAGTAAACTACAGTCTTTGGATGAATATCTCAAAAATAATTTGCAAATATATTTTCTCTCTGCTGTTAAAATTATATTATTTTATGAGTAAAATGTCTGTGAAAGGACCATAGCACGACTTCAGCGTATGGATCTGGTTTTTATTCGCCTATTTTACGCATCACCACAGCTGCTCTATTACCAAAGCTTTGGTTTTCAAAATTATATCTGTCGTGTTGAATAGGCTTTAAAGTATAATAACATGCAAAGAAACGCATCTATAAACTTTTCTGAAGGGAGTAAAAACTATTCTTAAATTGCGTACTGCACATTATCTGCATTAGTGTGACTCTTTTGGATGTGAAGTTTCACTTGTAAACTTTCATTTAATTGTTCACTTAACCATTTTAACAAAACTCTAATATTTGCATTTGTTAAGATATGGGATTAGACCATTTTGTTAATTGCACCATAGAGCCCCATTTTGCTCACAACGTCCTCTGCAAAGCGCCCTTTATCCATTCAATAGCCCGGGGGTATGCGCCCTGGGGGAGCTTATACGCTCGGTGCTCCAAATGCTCAATTTATTTATTCTTAATTTTGTGCCGATCAATTCATTGAAGCAAAAAGGACTACGGTGTCTTTTTAAAAAGAAGAAAAGGGAATTGTGGACGTAACCTTGACGGAGCTGAGTAGAGGGCTCCCCTGACGCTGGAGAGCCGCTTGAGTCAACAGGCGCCCATCTAGCAGACTCGCCCTTGTCTTTATTCTGGCTAATTTTTTATTTACGGCTTTTCTTTGACATGTCTCTTATCTATCAGATTAAAAGAACAGCTTGTAACAAATCAGTCTGCACGATTTACAACAGCATTAAAAGGGGACAAAGGGAGCAGGCAGTCAGTACCTGAGAGTCTGGTAGACGGCGCGGCGCTGCAGCTGATTCGATGGTTTGAAAATACGCACGAAACAAAATACTTGAATCCTGAAAAAGAGCCTTTGTACGTTTCTTTAGAAATCAAGCAATTCTGCATGACAAAGGACAATTAATAAGCCGTCTTTTCACGACCAGCAGCTGGTTTCCCCGTCAAGGAAAGTTGGAAAAAATTCAGACTGAATGCGCGCAAAAGCCCTTTGCGCGCAGACAGCAACCCAAGGTGACCCATTTGGCACAGTTAAAATAACCAAGCCGAGGTAAAAGCGAGGGAACTGTCAAAAACATTTAAGCTGAAATATCTTGAAATTGCAAATCCCTTTATGTGGAGGGACGCTGCCGATGTGGGTTAGTCGTACAAAGGAGGTGGTTAAGTTGGAGAGGCTTTGGAAACGGACACGTGGCTTCTCAATGAGAGCTCTTTTGGACCCGCGTGGCTTGCTGTGGCACTGCACATTCACTTAGTTTAAACTTATCCAGCTCAATAAATATGTGTACTACGCCTAACATGTTAACCAACTCACTTTACCAAACTACTTTATAAACTTTTTAAACACTTTGGTACGTTTTTAAACTTTACTATACTCCATTTCAAAGCACAAATGACTTCTGCTCCAGGCAGCCAGCCTCACTTGTGGATGTAAGTAATTCTTGAATTAGAGGCATCATTTTTGAGAAAATATGTTTGAACAAACACTTCATTATAAAATGCACTTTCATCTTAACATTTCACTGCTTTGTGATATAGTTTTTTTGTAGTTTGCGTGCGTCTATTTTAAATAGAAAGTGAAATGGGTGGAAGTTTTGCAGCTCACATATACAAGTCTGACTGAATGCGTAATCCAAAAATAGCTAAGGTTTATTTTTGTATTAAAATCTAAAAGGCAGTGTAATATTCTATCGGACCTGCAGTAAGAAAAATATTAGTGTTAATTCCGAACTCAGATCCAAACGTATCGATCTGTGGAGTTTGGATGCCTCTGATTGTGCTATATTAATGTGCTTAAAGTAAAAAAAAAAATGCATATTGCCTCATTATTGGAACTGTTAGTGGAAACAAAATGTGTTTGTCCTGCTGAAGTGGCAGGGAAGGAAACCGCTCACATTACCTTGAACTCCAGAAGTTTCTGTTGCAACATTCGAACCCATTCAGCTGTATATAATCTGTTTAACAGCTAATCAGTAATGTAAGATGAAGGACTGGCACGCAGCTTCACTTTTCCCCACTTTCCCCCCTCTAATTGAATATTCAACGCGCGCACCGTGCTCTGCTTGCCTTTTTCAGTGTGGTGAGAACACGCCTTTTTAATTCTCGGCCCCATACACAAGCAGTGTCAAAGGTCGAGAAATAATGAACTGCGCAGACATGGAAGTGACCTCTGCAAACGCAGCCAAATGACTGAATCTGAATGGAACCATAATATTGGATGTAACATTTCTGGATTAAATACACTGGGCTTTTGTTTTTTAGTCAGTTTATATGCATGTAAGAATGTCTGACTGAACTGCAAAGAGAGGCCTGCACCTGGTGTGATGTTACGCATGAAGAATCGAAGCAAACAGTGATGCATTTCAACGCACAGGTGGAAAACTTAATTCCTTGGCGCTGCAACAGGCTGTTTAAAAACAGATAATGTAATAGAAAAATAAGATTATGTATCTTTGGCCTTTCCAAGCAGTTGGCTTTTCCACTGTTTGATATTTAAACCAATTTCTGCTGAGTAATTTAATTTATTTACCCTTAATATTTGACTTGTTATGCAATGAAAAAATAGAAAGAAATGTGTTTTGTGGCGATGAGCACAGTGAAGTACGCACAGAGAGCGCACAGTCCACTCCTGTGTGCGCACGAACTGCCACGAAATATAAGCCAGTGTGCAGGTAGAGCAAATCAGTGATGTGTTTGCAGTTTATTGGAGAAAAACTGTCAATCTTTGAACACGGTATAGGAGTCGATGGAGCACTTAATACACCTGCAGCAGTGCATGTGATTCAGTGGTTTAGCCTACATTTAGTTGATGAGAGTGTGGAGCAGGAGCGTCATCTGCTGGCAAAGAAAAAACTGGTTCTGGGTTCATGGAGACTGGAGGATTATAAAACCAGTGCTGGGTTGAGTAATATTCTTATAAGACTGTTATTGACAAAGACCCAGCCTCTTCTAAACCCTGGCTGTGTAGTATAGGACACACAGAAGATTGTTTTATTCAAAGGACTTGTCATTGATTTTCTTTCACTTTAATAATAATTTTGTCTTGTAAAGTATCCCAGACAGGACCAAAAACATGTCTAAGACCCCACCTTCCCATTTTGGTGTGGCACATTTCTGATCTAGAATACAAGCCTTTCACAGGTTGTAGAGAAAGTTAACAAAACATTCCCGTATAAAATACAACTTAGGAATAGTTTGGGGGTTTTTTTGTACATGAATATGCTCATATATCCATATTTGTGATAATGTCAGGGGCACATTGTTATTATACAAAATCAGGCCTTACAGTTGAAACACAAGTGGATAGATATCAATTTTACATGTCAGTTTAAATGTGATTGTCTCCATAGCATACATACTGTAAACAGCATCAGTCCAGTCATTTATAAATCATCAAACTCAATTGTACAAGCCCTGCTCTGTTCCAAGATAAGCTCTGTAAGGTTTACATCTAAAATGTGGTCTCACTGCTGAACAAGCCTTTATGTATAAGCAAAGTGTGAACATATGCTATTTCTTTTCCTTTTTTTACTTCTTTTATCTTATCTTATCTTATCTTATCTTATCTTATCTTATCTTATCTTATCTTATCTTATCTTATCTTATCCTATC
>JAQQZY010000007.1:19334645-19374953 GCA_030068375.1 Ostorhinchus rueppellii | reverse complement strand
TCTTATCTTATCTTATCTTATCTTATCTTATCTTATCTTATCTTATCTTATCTTATCTTATCTTATCTTATCCTATGGACCTAGTTTATGTGTCCTTAATAAAGCTTGAATGAATGAATATAGTAGGTATGTCTTTTTTCAGCTGTTTTCTAGCCTTCTTCCTTTCTACTAATAGCAGTCTCAAAAACATGTATCTCTCTTTGAACACTTGAGTAATTCTAAATTATTGAGGTGCATGATTTTAAAGTCAAAAGAGATTCTAAACTTTAAAACTGCCTCCAGGAGGCCATGAACACATCTCCAAAATGGAGCCACAGAGGGAAAGTCCCAAGGATGTCTAAGTGGTTTGCCATAGTTCTTCCACAGGATTTCCATCCAGCAGTCTGATCGGAGGATTTATTTATATTTGTACTGGGGTCCAACAGAGTCGAGTCAACTTGGGAATTGTTTTAAATGCACGAGGGATTCATAATTCGCTCTATTAAACAGTCACTTGCAGCTCTTCTTGAAATGCTGAAATTAGTCGGTAGCAGGAGCAGATTAATTCAGAGGTGCTGTAACTCAAACATTAGAATGAAAGAGTTGGAAGGAAAGAGAAATGAGGTTAAGCTTATCCCACTCATATGGTCTCCCACATAATATTCACAAGTCATCTGATCATTGTATTAACTAGTGGATTCAACTGAATCAGCAGGCTCGAATTTCATTGTTTGACATTATAAAACATTATAGAGTTGTCAGTTAATTTTTTCTTTTACACATTTTATTCTCTTCTTAACATTCTCTTGTAACAAAACTTATCAAGTTCTTATGTACATTTCATTAGGTGTCCATTTGTTAATTCTCCAGTCAGACATCTTTCCTCCAAGAGGACAGCTCAAACAGTGATGTTCAGTATCAACAAGTATACAAAACCTAAAAAAAAAGAAAAAAAAAAAAAGAAAACACTGAAATTTCCATTAACATCACAACACATTTGAATACATCATGGTAATCATTCATTCAGTCCACCCTGTTAAAAAACACTGTAACTTCAGAAATGTCCAAGAGATCTTCCTTTAGCCTTCAAAATCACTTTTGTGCATGTGTGGTCACCCAAAAATAGTACAATTATAGAACATTAAATCATGTTTTTGGTAAAATATTAAGATAACAGATAAAACCTGGAGATGTTTGTTTTCAGATGATATAGTCTGACTTTGAAAGCACCGTTAAGGCTCAAACACACTGAACACACTCACAACCACCAGTTTAATCTCAGTGGAGCAGCTCCAGGATCTGATTTCTGATAGCATCATAAATACTTATTTGTTCTTTAATTAAATGCTTGTTCTCAATACTGTCAAAACCAAACTGTCAAACAAAAAAAAGAAGTGATAAAATACAAAGAAAATACAGAAAATAGAGATGTACAGGATTTTAAGTCCTTCTGTGAGTAAATACTGTTGCTTAAGTTTTTGACTCTCCTTTTAAATATTAGCTTTAGAAGATCATGTAGACTTCAGTTTATCACAGAGCCAAGAGCTACTACAGTATATTGTAACATATAGCATCATGTCTAACTTATTAAAGGAATAAATACTCTTCAGCAATATATTTCCTGTGTTATGCAAACTATACAGTCCATTAATTTTGACATTTATTCAACTGATTGGCTTTTTCTCACTTCAGACATGAGTATCCCAGTGAATTGGTCATAATTTGATATAATATGACCTTTGGCAGTTCATAGGCTCAACATGTAACATCACATACGAACAGGTGTTTGGACATGCATCCTGGTTCTGACAGAATACAACATTTAGACATACGCACACATATAGGTAACAAGAGAGCCAGCTGTTACCAGTTTTGTTGATTTTATTGAATGCGAAGTTAAAAAAAAGGAGAGTAAAAAAGTAAATTAATTTCAGTTCTATGCTTAAGCCACTGATCTTTGTTTCATAAAGTCAAACAGCATTTATTCGGTGACAGCAGCTCAGTTGTTAGTTAACAGATGTGACTTTCAGTGTCAAAGGCAGAGAGTGCTTTAAATGTTGTGTGTAGCGGGCAGTGATACGCTGTGACTGTTTAGTACCACAAATATGTGACAGGGACGGCTCTGATATGCGGAGTGGGTTTTAGAAAGGTTTTCTTTACATTTCTCATGCGTCACATAATTTCCTCAAATATCAAAGATTGTGAGAGTTCATATTTGAAGGCATTTCTGTTGTATAAAGTATAATCCAATGATTTACAGAAATCTTTTACAGCATTCTTTAGTCCTTTCCCCTTTTGGTGATGCATTTCTTGATATTCTGTAAGTATTTACACGCACCCAGTCTGTTCATCAGTGTTGTACATCCACTCACTCTATCTGTCTCTGGCTCCTGTTGTCAAATATCATCGATCTCCTCTGTGGTTGGTAGAAGCAGCTGGTTGATGTTTCCAATCTCTGTCCGCTCTTTGGAATAGTCATTTTGTTTTGTAGTGCGATCCCCTCAGGTGTCCTAAAATTCTCTGCCATCTCTTTGGAAAACACTGCTGATGTGTCATTCATACTCTTGATGGATGACAGGAGTTTGCCGTCATCCCCAGATGATGGATAGTCCATGATGGGAAATGGAGGACTGAGCAGGATAAGACTCTGGGGTCTCTGTTTCCTAAAGGATGGTCTTTGTAAGAGGTTGGATCTGTTAGGTCTGGGACCATCTACGAACACTTCAAGACTGGGAGGATGTCGTCTTGTTATGACCGGCAGCTCCTGGGTGGATGTGGTCTTCACAGACTCAGTGGATTTCTCCACATTTGGGTGTCTTTGGTGTTTGGGGGCGGGCTCTTTGTTCTCCAGCTCTTCTTTTAGTTCGGACATCATCTGAGGAGTTGCTAAGTTGCTCTTCTCTGTGCTCATTTTTTCCTTTTCTGGTTCATTCACTACCTCAGAATCCTTGTCCTGTTTGGAGTGAGGTATCTGGCTGTACTGCACCTTCGGAGGGATGACTGGCACTGCTTTGGCTTGGCATGTCTTTATCATGAAGGCAGTTCGGACTGATGTCACACTGACTGGGGCTGAGTTTCGGCGTAGAGGTGCTTGCCGATCATTTAGAAATAACTCCAACTCTGAGGGCAGTCCATTACTTACAGTTCCAGAGGGTGTTAGTGATCCCTTTTGACAAGAAGAAAACTCTGATGAATTGTGATTTTGTTGGTTAGAAATGTCTCTGATGCATCGATATCCCAAGTCCAAATTTAGTGAGTATGGCCTGTGTTTGGAAAAGCTATTTTCCTCTCTTTTCTCTGAAGCAGCCGCCTCATAAGACACCTGTCTGTAAAACCTCTGAGATGACGCGGTATTCTTCTGTTTACATTTTCCCGCATGAGGCTGTGTTGTATTATTGCTGATCCTCGTGGGCAAATACACCCATTTAGTCTCTGGTTTGGAAGTCTGGGGAATATTTCCTGAGAAGCTCTTCGTTAGAGATGTTTTATTTGCCTGTTTGTTTGTATCTGATACGGGAGGTGAAATATTCCCTTCCTCTGTGCTCAAAGTTTCTCCATCAGAGCAGGAAAGTTGTTTAAACAGCTCCTCCACATCAGGAGAGTGAAGGGGGCTGGTAACCCACTGTTTGGTGGCGCTAAGATCTTCCCAGGGCTCTACCAAGTCCAGCTCTTCTGAGATTCCTCCAAATGCATATTCATCCTCAAGGTTAGGCAGCTCCAAAGTGTTACGCTTCTCCTCCAAACACACCGAAAGTCTCTGGAAGACCTCTATCTCAGGAATCACATTTTTATTACCTGCATCACACGAAATGTTTTTGTCTGTGTGGGGCATTTCGGGAATCTCTGATGTTTTGTGTGTCAACGCATTCTCCTCAGTTACTACATTTACAGCTTCATCTAAATGGGTTTCCCTTAAAGGACCTTCCCACTGCCTAATGTCCGTGGGTTCACCTTTGTTTAAGGGTGTAAGTTGGAGAGAGAGCTGTTGCAATTTCTTCATCTTTTTCTCCATTTTGTCAGCAGCCGTGGTGTTTTCTGCGTCTCCAACGACAAAATCAAAGTTTTTGCGGAGAGAAAATAAGATGTCCGACTCTGAGGGCTGTTTCTTTGCAGAGTCTGTTCCAGTGGCGATAACATGATCAGTCAGAGAGGTATGTGAAGACTGCTCCCTACACAACAGAGACAGAGATGGAGAGCTTCGGCTTCTTTTTGATTTAACATCTGCTGTTAATCTCATATCCTCAAATGTGCTTTTTGGCCCAAAAACAGGTTTAAAAGTCTCATCAAGCAGGTCAATTTCAGGTTCAGTTATCTTCAGCTCTTGGTGGAGGTCAGGCCACAGCTCTTTCCCAGTAGAGGATTCTTTGTCCTTGAAAAAAACCAAACACAACAAAGCTTTAATAACTACATGGTTATTAAAAGAAATATTCAATGATCCATGATTTAGTAAAAATAAAAGAATAATAATTCAAGAGTTAATGTAACAACATAATGAAAATGCATGAGACCCTCCTAAAAAAAAGACAGTTTAAGGTATAACTAAGGTAAAGGTACTAATAGATGCAAAATACACAATAGAAATGTAATGTTAGAACACAAATATGGAGTAGAATTTAAAATTACTGATATGTAAAAATAAGAAAATAGAAATGAGTAAATAAAATAAAAGAAATAAGAGAATTAAACCATTAATAACATGACATATAAACGTATAGAAGTATAAACAACAGAATAAAAAGCAAGTTTATAAAAATGTGTCTGAGCAAGTGATGGAAAATAAGTGCAGCTGAAAGGATTAATTGATAAATCAACGTGAATCGATTAAAAAAATATATTCAGTCCCAATTCTCCTGATTCCCAGCTTCATTTCTTTCATTTCACTGCCCCCAAACATTGCTTCTGCTGTTGGAATTCACACGGATGCTTACTGTGACGCTTTTGACGCCAAGATCGCCACAAAGTTGCAGATTAGTGACATCTTTAGTTGTTAGTAAGCTGTCCATGTACATATTTTTAAATATATCCTCTAATGTTTGTACTTCTTGTGGTCATTTTGTAAGTTGGTTCTTCAAATTGTTTGTCACTGTCAAACAAGTCTTTTTTTTATATTTTCACATTCCAAATCAAATTAACAGTTTAATTGAATCAAACCAAAGAATATAATCGATATATGAATCCAATACATAAATAATCAATAGCTGCAGTTGTAGAAATAAGTAGTGATCAGTGATTTACCAGTTCCATAGATACAGGTTGATTGTGCAGTTGATCTCCAGAAGAGGGCGCTCCATCTTCGTCTTCTTTTACATTTGTAAGGGAGGCCTGTTCCAGTTCAGAAATATTTGTCCCTCCTTGGCTTTCTTGCCCTCCATCTTTGCTCGAATCTGAGTAAAAAGCATGTTTCCATTGCAGACGTTTGACTTGAACATGTAACATGACAACATGCGATTACAATGTGATAAAGGAAGATGCCCTCACCCTCTGGCAGCACGGCCGAGGTCAGCTCCTCTGTGTTTTTCTTCTCTGTTTCTTCCTGCTTCTTTGGTTCCAGTTGGGGGAACGTGTTGCTCTTTCCACTGTTGCTGCTCGGCTCTGGCGTCTCTTTGCAGGGTTTCAGAGCAGCTGCTTTGTCTTTGACAAGGCCCCTGCATGGTGTGCTGTTAGAGCTGATAACAGCTGACACGCGCAGGGGCACAGACACTGCAAAAGGCTCTGATATGTTGACGGCTCTGCGCTGGTGACGTGGGGAGGACTCCAGTGGGAAGAAGCTTCCAGGGAAGGATGGCCGTGAAGAGCTGTTGTGGGAAGAACCTGAGTACAACATCCTCCTGTTTTTCGGAGATGTGGGCTGGTAGCCTCGCAAGTCATCACCTTTAAACACCTTCAGTTGTTCCGGTAGTGTCTTTTGAGGAGCCGCTGAAGCACTTGGTGAGCCCTTTTGGTTCATGTTTGAGCTCCAGCCACCGGTTGCTCCAGCAGCTTTCTTCCCTTTAAACTCCCAGTTTTGTTCATGTTCACTCAAGTCGTAGAGTGAATCCGACCCCAGCGTTCTGGATTTAACATCTGGAACAAAAAGGCTGCCAGGTCCACCGGTTGGACTGTTTCCTGTTCTGTCATCATCTGTGCAGTAAAAATAGTACAAGTTATAAATAAAGTACCCCATAATGAATGCAGCAGTTTCATAATGTGGCAAAGACTCCACTTTCACACTGATTTTGTTATTTTATGTCAATGAAAATAAAGTTATGTAGGTTTAGCCCCACCTGTTGGTAAAGAGCATAATGACTCCATGCTCCTGGAAGGACGGAGAGGTGCCTTTTCTATGGAGAAAAACAGAAATATGTAGTATATCAAAAATCAGTACAATGTAGAATATCCTTTATATTTATTACTATATCCCTAAACAGAAGATACAATCTGGAAAACATTTACAGGTGATTAGTTGTTGGTGTTTGGACTATAAAAGCTGTCTGGATATTTGGCATTGGGTTCCACCTCCCATTTAAGAAGTCCAGAAAGGATTCAGGGCTGTGTTTATGAATGGTGACATTTATTGTGTTCTTGGCCCAGAATACCTCATTAAAAAGCGATGATTTCATGGAACCTGACAGGTGAGTTTATGGGCTATGACAAAAGGGGATTTTCTCCTTAAATTGTTGTGTTTGTATAATTTCCACAGATTTGTAGAGTTGGAAAAAGACAACACAGTCCAGGCAGATGTTCTGAATGAAGACACACTGTATACGGTACAATATAGTATGTAAATGTCTCATCTACTCTATCTGTTAGGATTTGTAATTGTCCTTGAGTTGATCATGTTGACATTTTACACTGCAGAACTGAAACAAAACAAAGAGGCTTTCTTTAGTGTTGTTATTTGTTAGTTCTGTTTTTTTTTTCTTACCTGTTATCCCTTGTGCTCTGATGAACACACTACCGTTCCGGCTCAGTTTTCCCTTCGAATCTACAGACCTTCCCAGGTTGAAGATGGACTTCCATTTCTTCGATTTCCCAGATAACTTTCTCCTGTTACATGGAGGTCAGAGATGAAGCATTGTGCATTTGTTTGAAGATTTAACTTAAAAGACAGAATATATTAACCTCAGCAGCACTGTGTTTGTAAGTTAAACTAAATGTTTTCATAATATCAGATATAACGATGGTAAACTGATCGTACTTGCTGTCTGATATGTCTATGACGGTGTGGTAGAGTGTGGCTGTGCTGGTGTCGGGCAGACTGTTCTCTCGCTGGCGTTCTCTATGCACAGGGTGGTTTGGACTCAAAGAACGGGCCTGGGCTTCTTCCAGGCTCATCAGTTTCATTGGCCCACACTGACCACTAATCGGGAGAGTGGCGTACTTCTCACCACACATCAAATTTGGTCCTGGAGGAGCATAATAAAGCAATTTTATCAATACAATAAAAAGCAGTGAAAGAATTCCTCCTATTACCATGTCTTATGCGTATTTTTTTTAATACAATTTGAATGGACCTGTGTTGTTTTGAATGTTACCTTCTTTGGGTTTGTTTTGCACAGCTCCACTGTTGAAGATCTGCTCTGTGTGGTTTAGAATAAACTCAACCACAGACTGCTGGATTCGCACCTCTTGAAAAGCCATGTCTCCATTGCCAGATGAAGACTCAATGTCTTTCGACCTAAGATGAATAAGGAATGTTGTATTGCAACTTAGAGCTGGGAAATACAGCCAAAAAATGCAATATTGATTTATTTATTTTTTTTACAGTACTACGGAAGATTTATGATTGTTTCCACAATTGGATCTACTGAAGGCAAAACTTTTTCTTTTTTTAATTAAATCTTTACGACACATATGACTGGAGAAATACAATCACTACTAATCTGTTACAACAATTAAACAGGTTGCGTTTTGAAGGTCTCCAGAGGATGATTTTGCAATTTTGTGAAAGCAAAATTGGATAAATTCAGTATATTTCGCGGGCATATTTGAACATTAACAAAAAGTATGTTCCAGCAGTACTGTTCTGCAGAGTTCTAATGTTTCTTTTTGTTTTTAAAGTGTCACCACATCAGATTACTATGCAGGACTTGTGATAAATAAAGTTTTAAACACAGCAAAAGTACAAAACTGAGCTCACCTGAGTAGATTTGGAGCCCAAACCAGGGCCAGGTTACGCGTGTGCATGTTGGTCTCTGTGCTTAAGGTGGCAAGATGAGCCAGGTGTTTGGTCAGATACTCCAGAGTCCTAAGAACAAATGGAACTCCTTGTCACATTCACTACAATACAGAGTTTGTATGGGTGCTTGAACTTCAGTGGGGATTTTCAAGGTCTGAAAAGTGCTGGGATTTCAGTTGAAGTGCTTGAAATTCTAACTCTGTGATGTTATTTATTTATTTTTAATATTAACTTTGCCAGGTTAGATGGCAAGCTAAAGCTACTTACAGAGAGGTGATACATTTTGAAAAATTAAACTTTATTCATTTTTTTATTTAATAGTTTATTTGATAGGGACCATGCATATTCATGAACATTGTTGTATAAAAAAAATATACCCATGTAAATATGCCAGAATTAGTAAAAATAACTACTTTTCATCTGCAGTCCCTAGACAGGTAACATAAACACCAAAAAACAAAACAACCAACAGTAAAACACCATTCATTCACCACGGACCTAAAAAAAACAAAAAACTTAAAAAGAGAGGGGAAAAAATGCATATAATGTAGACATAGACAGTTAAAAACAAGCAAACAAACACAACAAGAAAATAAAATAAAAATGAACAGATGGACAGATGATCGCAGGGGCATTAGCCTATCCATTCACCTCTATACTTACATACAACTTGACAAAGACAGTACACAAGTAAGGAAATGTGTCAGTTAAAAATGAGTGCATCTCTGATTTTTTAGAAGCCACTGTTTTAAACTAATCTTAAAAGTGTTGTAAGTTGGACACTCTCTTATTTGGAGTGGCAGGTTATTCCAAATTTTACCTCCTACTACTGACAGGACGTTTTGTCCGAAGGTGGTGCATCTGAACGGTACCGCACAGTTTCCATTTGCAGAGGCCCGTGTTCTACCTCCACCCTCAAGTCTTTGGAAGAAGTCATTCAATGACTTTTATGTCAAAAAGGAAAATGACTCGTTCTCAGGTCGACTCCAGGCACATTTTGATCTTAATCTTTGGTTCAGTGTGTTTGAAAAATGCCAAGTGGCTTCCTTTTTTGTGTTTTTTAATTTCCAAACTTTTTGCTATTATGAAACATAATTTCACATGTTTCTAGCATAATACAATGTCCATCATTGTGATAAAAAGTGAAAATAATAATCATGAGTATATGTATTCCTGTACATAGACCTATGTGTTTTATCCCAGCGATAACATGTGCTGAAAACATTTGAAAGTGCTTGAATTTGACCATGAAAAATGTGTTGAAACCCTGACAATAAGACTACTACAATACTACTACTTCTAATAGAGAGTAGGGAAGGTTGAGTTCACCTGAAGTGAGGAGTTGGCAGTTCTTTGATGACCCTCTGAATGTGTAGGAGTTTCTCATGATCCCCCTGGACAGAGGTGGCCTCCTGTTCAGGAATTAGACACAAAACAGTCTGTATTTAGGGAAAGTTAAATGATTTGGAAGTTCATTCCCATACGTTAAATATTCAATGTTTCTTCTTTGTTTGAAGTTCTGCGTGATTTTAGCCTAATAGTTTATGTTCCATACAGGCTCCTTACAATTGATTATGTAAAATTTTCTATCACAAATGCATTTTTACCCACACTTTAGCACAGGGATGGGTAATCCTGGTCCTCGAGGGCCGGTATCCTGCATGTTTTTTAGATGCATCCTGCTTCTAACACGCCCGATTCAAATGATGAGCCTATCATCAAGCTCTGTAGAAGCCAGATAATGACTGTCAGGCATGCTGGAAGAGGGAAACATCTAAAACATGCAGGATACCGGCCCTCGAGGACCAGGATTGCCCATCCCTGCTTTAGCATGACATTGCCTAGTTTTACTCAGGATCAGTGCACACATAGACTGTAAAAGTAGGCTAGAGCTGTGATCTTAGAGCATGGCCGTGCAGTGTAGCTCAAATGTGAGGTTGTCAACATAAGATTTTATAAGCAATGACTGAGGCACAGCAGGAAAGGAAATTAGAACAAGGAGTGGCAGATTCAATTTGTATGTGACAAATTGTATTGGATGAAAGAGGAGAAGCTATAAAATAACCATTTATACAAAAGGATCAATCTGTAACTGTCAAACCAAACACCTTATGTTTATTATTTTCATCCAGAACCCAAACACCATCAATTCCTTCGCAGAGTGCACTCTGTACAGCAATGTGAGGGTGTGGGTGTTTCCAGGCACGAGGCTGAAGCAAGTAGCACAAGAAGTATAAACGCCAAAACTATGCAAATGACCAGTGAAGGTACACAGAGAGCTACACAGAAAACATGAACCAGGTCTTACAGTGTGGCATTCCTCCTGCTCCTCTCTTAAGTCTCTTTCACATCTGGAGTTAAGCTAGAAAACGCTGCTGTAAAGATATTTTCTGCAGCTACAAGTGAAGAACTTCTCCGCCTTGTTCATAAAATGTTGGCCGCAAGACTGTCAGTTCCACTTTGGATTGGGTTTAGGTTTTTATAGCACTTCTTCATAACAAGTCTTTTGTTAGACTTGTTATGAAAGATTCTCCAGAGTATGATGGAAAATAGGAAGAGAAAAAACAGCCTCTGCACTATTTATTTTGTCACATGCAGGGAAATATTTAATGATTCTAAAGCGGCAGATAATGTTGATAATGGAAATGGTAACGCACAGTGTCATATGTAACATGCTAAATACAGTGAAGCTGTCGAGACCTATTTATAAGTGAAAAGATGAGAATAAAGCAAAGTTTGAAACACATACTGAGGGATGTTGCATGTTGATATCTGGTTTTATAATGTGCACAGTGCATGAATGCACAATAAGTCGAGTTTGTTCTTTAACCCATAAACCCATAAAACATTCATTGGTGACCATAAACATCTACTGATCTAAAATGTTTAATACCTGTTGATCTATTAATCCTATCAATATATGTCAATAATTGGTGTAAAATACAGTTTGTCATCTTTTCATGGTCATCAGATATGACCTATTTGGACGTTCAGAGGCTCCATAGTGAACACGGAAACATCGTCAACTTCTATAATATTGATTCACTAGTAAAACCCATGGAGTTTAATAAATGACGGTTTATGTTAATGGTTTATGTTCAGTTACTGATAGATTTGACTGAAAAAGTTACTTTTTCTTCAGTTTTCTCTGTTTTTGATATAAGCTTCAACTTTAATCAGAGCTGTTATGGACATCTACATGATCAGTAAATGAAATGAAGGAAAATACCTGATTTGTCACTTGGGAACTGCCACAAAAGTAGCTCTTGGTCTTTATGGGTTAAAGTGTAAAAGTGATTAGGATTGGGATGTACTCACTGTGAATTTGTTGTATAGCTCATAGGTGAGCAGAGGATTTGGAAGCTCCCTGAAGTACAGCTTACATAAGGAACCCACACAGTGGATGTCCTGGAGGTACACTTCCTTTGTAAGGTCAGGGCACGCCTCAGAGCAGAATTCCTGCCTACACACACACACACACACACACACACACACACACACACACACACACACACACACACACACACACACACACACACAGTCAGCTGAATGCGTTGATTGTTTAGCACCCTTGCTCACTACAGTTTAAGTGTGCGTATTGTTTATTGAACTCTATTTATGCGTCTTCATGGCACAAAAAACAACAGCAACACCAAGCTGAACTATGAAAACAGTATTTGGTAAACTCAGTATAACATAATAATTGTTTTGAATAGACAGATAAAATGTTCACTTGACACTTAATGGTTTTTATGTGTGATTTGTTTATTAGTTTGCATTTACCATAAACAAAATTAAAGCAAAACCACTAATAGTAATAATGAGTGTATTTGAGTTACCTCTAGTGGCCTGAAGTACATAGACTAAATCCCAGTTATTACTTAACATTAAGATGCTATGCTTTTATGTATATTAAATGACAGCTGATGTCATTTTGTATCACCTGATGTCTCATATTAACTGAAGGACCATCCCTGTCAGCTGTGCAGCATCATTATTTTATGCTTTCAACCTCATTTCCAGTGGATTCTGGGAAAAACACATTTCATGAAGTGCTCACTGACACAAGTACCTGAGACGTTGGATATTTGAGGTGATCCCCGACAGTCTGTAGATCCCGTCCACAATGCCATGCTCCTCAATAAACTCTGCACATTTCTTCAGAACCTGAGGAACTTAAGTGAAGAAAAGGCATCATATTAGAAGTGTAAACACGTCAAACCCCTTCTTTACTACCGCTCAGACGTTTTAGAATACGTGACTCATGGGTGATTCAGACAACCTTAAATCTCAGAAGCAGAAGATGGAAAGTTTTACTAATGTAATTGTTGACTTGATGGTATAGGGTTTGTTCCATTATGGCTGGTTTCTATTCCTTAGGGCCTCTGATTGTAGGTGGACTTTGACAGGAAGTTAAAAATGGTTTGTTTGTTTCAGAGGAAGGTTGACACACCCAGTCCTTGTAGCTGGTATTACTTACGACATTTCCTCTAATAGAAAACTGCTTTTGAAATGTTACCACTGACCTACACGACAGCCTCCTGATACACGTTACATTACCTTTAGTACACAACTCTGTAAGTAGCATTTGTTAACAAATCACAGATCTGTGGTTTTTCAGTGTCTCAGATTGTGCTTTTTTAACCTTTATTTAACCAGGTAAGTTGGTTGCGAACTGATTATCATTTACAATGACGACATGGCTGAGAGACAGCACATTAACAGATCATATGATTAACACTCTGAGTCAGTGGAGCCATAACTTCCCTTTTGTTAATGCTGAAATTAAAGATAAACTGCAAATCAGTTTACTGTATATGGAAGAAAGGGGATTCTTCTGGTGAATCATGGGCTGAGGCAGCAACGACCCAAAGGAAATGACTGCCTGTACATTCATTGATGTGTTGTATTTGTGCTTCTTTTTGTACACAAAAACTTGATTCAGCAGTTTTGGTTTTTTTTTTTCTTTCTGTGCAGCTACAATGAAGCTTTTTCAGTCACATGTGCACCAAGCTTGTAGTAATCTATATTAGCTGAGAAGTGAGTAATTTATAAGGTGTCGCATAAGAAGACTATGAGTGTATCATAAAAAAAATAAATAAAAAGAAACAACGTAATGACAAGTAAGTCATTTAAGTGTTCTTGGAGTTTTGAGTGCTTTGGTAATCGTTAATTTCTCCATAATTACTGTAGACACCAAACATCTGCCTCATTTACATTCTCGTGAATTAGCTTTAATTAGACTTTTAGAAACATGCCTGTGGTCATATCCTAGATGATGAACAACTCTGAAGCCTTCATTTTGTGCCTCTAAGTATCTGAGCTAAATGAGGATTCCTGTTTTTGCAGCAAAACTCATGTGGATTTTCTGCTACTTTTTAAGATCCACTATTGACCCATAAAATCTGAACAATGTGCATTGACTTAGTATAAAAAAAGGATTCTGTCTCGACACAGAGTCAATGTTTAAGGGCTATTTGTTTTTGCAATGATATTCAGTTGCTCCATTAAATCCTGAAACTGCAGCTGCTGCTCAGTGGTCGACTTTACAAGAGCCCTAAACACTCTTCCTTTCGTCTTGTCTGCTTTTATTAACATCCCTATAAACAGGAAAATAAACATTTTATTGTAACAGTTTTGCTATGTAACTATAGCTCCCTTAAATATCCAGGGATTGTTCTGGGTTGAGTTTGTCATAAAATCACTGGAGTGAAAAGTTGAAGTTTGTGTATTTTGAGCTCCTTCAAGGGAAACATGCAAGGGTGTTTGAGAACGGTTGCATGCGGATTACAGGATTCCAGTTTCACAAAAACAAGGAGATGCACATTTCCACATCCACACAACAAAAATAAACCAAGGCTTTTACCAAGGAGAGAAGAAAGTGTGGCGAAATGGACAAAAAAAAGAGAAATGTGGTTCATTGGTCATTTAAAGCACATGTACAGACCCTCACTGATACTAAAGGTGCAACTTTGTGCTACTTTCACACATGCAGATTTAGAGACATGCAATACCGTAACTTGTGCAGGATTAGGTGAATTTGTAGTTACAGTGTATCAGTATAATAGTGTAATAGTATCACAATGATGTATTATATCATTATCTAAAAGCACAACATGTCTGCTGGACATCCATGATGGAGGGGTACAATACTCTACCTCCTCCCTCACTTCCTGCCCTGAATGCCCCTCCTTACCACGTTCTTATGTCCACTCCAACAGGTCTTCCTTTAAGTTATTTTCAACACCGGCTATTCATATGTCCTCCATATTTCTAACTTGTTTCCACACATGGGAGACTTCTTTTTTTTTTTAATCTATACTTGATAGTTTTAAGACAAGGTCAAGGCCTACCATCTAGACATAAACAAGGATAAGAATGAAAAACTCTGTCAGCCCCGATCACACAATGCATATTTGATGGTTCTTTTGTTTCTATCCTTCTTTTTTTCCCCCACTGTTTTGTTTCATCCACAGGCAGCAGGACCGCCCTGTCTTTTGTCAGACATCGGGACTACAGTCATTGTAGGAAATTGACTTAAAAAATGTAAGAGCCACACCCAAAGGCACAGATGACAATTTAATACAGCCAATGGGTGAATGAATGACCTTACGAAACCTAAAACACATGTATGTGAGCAAATTATAGACTAAAAGTTACCCTTGAACAAAGAATGAGTCTTACATGATGAAACTTATTTTGTTTTTTTAAACTGTTTTTACTAAATTTCATAAGATGTATTATTATAAGAATGATTTTCTAAGACACAAGTACTAAAAGCTCAAACTTCATTAAATGTCTTAACCCTTTTATGTAATGACTGATGAAGTTCTCACTGTGATGTTGGACTACATCTGCTTATTAAAGAACATTAGATTTGAGATTAGAGAAGGAAAACCAGAAGTTTACCATCTTGTCCTGAGTTCTGTAGATGTTCTGTCAGGTCACAGCCGAACGCATTTTCACTTCCTTTCTTTTTGGACTTTTGCTTAGTGCCTTTATTCTTCATGTGGCTCCCGTTAGTAGTCCAGACGATTGAAACATAAAAGTCCTTGGAGGCACGGCGATTGATCCATATGACCCTGAGAAAGGTTGAGTTTGTGGGTCAAAAGGAGAGAAAATCCCAGCAGTCAGCTCCCAAAAGTCTGCATCCGCTCACATTCTGACTAACCACACTGAGAGCAGAAGTGACGTCACGTTTTGAAGTTTAAGGCATTTAGAAGGTCATTACTTCAAGTGATGATTAAAGAAAAGACATGATATGATCGTAAGGTCGCTGGGACGTGGCAGTGCGCTGCCTTTTCTCTGAAGGATTTGCAGAAACAGCATTAGAATCGGTTGGTTTCCTGTTGTTTTTTTACCCCCAGCCAGTCTCCCTGCTCCGCTTTATCTCCTCCTCTTTTCCTTCATACCACACAGTCTCCCTTTTCACTGGCTTCTCTGTAGCTGAGGGAGTATACATACATACACACAGTATATACATACATCAAGAGAGGCAAATCATCTCTATGTAAACCGAGCTCCTTTTGAATCTTTTTTTAGTGTTTAGAGCTTTAGAGAAGAACTGGAAGTGGTGGGGATTTGTAATTTAAAGGTTGTGATTGTATGAAGGCGTTGAGTGAGGGGAGGAGAACAGCTGACCTGTGTCTCTCCTCTGCTGTAGGACTTAGGGCCCTCTTTTATCCACTTTTTCTTTTGGTGCCCAGACTCAGCGCTAACGGGAAAGTTGCTCTGTGCCTTCCTGAATGCTCCCAATGTATACAGTTTCCTGTGCAGAGAGCCCGGGCTCAAAAACAAAAACAGACGGGTTCTGAAGGAAGAGGGAAGTGGGAGGTGACTGAAGTGAGGGCCTGAAGGGCACAGATGGGAAATGGGGGGAGAACAGGAGGGGGGGTTGGGGTGAGGAGATGGACAGCACATGGTTCTTGTTACTAACTGCTATGCATTTCATCTTTTTCTGTTTCAAACAGAGACTTCATAGCAAATAAATCTTCACTGGTTCTATTTCAGACACAGCATTTGGATGAATTTCTGACATAAATTGAGTTTTGTGCCAGTATTCCATGTTGGTGTTTCACATGCTGAAAAACAAACTGCTGTAAAATACTAAATTGACCCTGAGGTGATCTTTAGAGACCCCATAAATAAATTGCAGTATTTTTATTACCGTTAGATCACTGATGAGCTACCATCTCAAACAAACCTAAAAGGAGACAAACTGAAAGTCACTGACTGAAGACTGAAAACAACACAACAAATATTTCTTCCATTAGTATAGTGATAATATACTTACAAATCCATTCAAAGTGTGTACAACAGTGTTTCCACTCTGCAAACACACGTAATTTTTCACTCACAGGCTTAACTTTTACAGTTATAGTTACTCGATTAATCTCTGCATTAATCTCCTGATTATTCCTATCTAACAGATGAGCTTCAAGAATATCCTTAGACAAGCACTGGATGGAGAAAAAAAAAAAAAAAACGTGGCTAATAACACACATGGACAACAACAACATTTTTGTCTGTGGAAGAGTTTCCAGTTCACCTGACCTGCGTATGTTTGAACTGTGGGTGAAAACTGGAGCAGTCAGAGGAAACTCATGGAAACCCACGTTGTTCTTGCTGCACAGTAGTGCTCTTGAGCTCCTGATCCACCCTGACAGATTAGATTAAATATTTTATGTGTGGACTGTACATTAGAATTGGCCAAGGACTTGACAAAAAGCAAAATTTACCTTAAAAAGAGTGTGTGAAGTTGTGTGGATGTTAAGTCTGTTTTTTTAATCGTTGATATTACTAAAAAAACACCAAGACACTGACTTTATAAACACTTCTGTCTTTATCTTTGTTATTTGTGAGACATCAGGCTCCTATTGGCACATTTACAACACTTAGATAACTATATCTTCAAGTAGGAACATAACAATGCTCAACTCATGCACTACTGGCACTTCTCTTATCTGAATAGATTAGTTTGTAAAGGAGAGCACAGTGTTCTGTTTTGCAGAGTTGATATTTTTATGCTTAAAGTGTTTTGTGAATGTCACATGTGAACACGATGACCAGGGCTGGCCTCGACAAGACAAAGCTAGCTTTCTGCACCATAGGAAGAGGAGATGACATCATTCTGTCCATACAAAGCCTCAGACATCCCGCTCTTTCTTTGCAAGAGTAAAAAAAAAGTTCTGAGCTGAGAAGAGCTGATTTCATTGTAGCTGAATAATGAGGGGTTATTCTTGTCCTTACACTTTGAGTACATGTTCTCCATGTCCTCATGGTGATGCAATGCCTTGACAGAACTGCAGCATATGTGAAGTAATGGGAAACTGTGGAATTGGCTGGAGAAAAAAAGTTCTTTTGAAGAAGTTCTACTGTGTAAGTGGATTTTCCTCTGGAACTTTAGTAGTGTTGGTTCTTTACTGCAGCGGCACCAAAACAGCGAAAGGGGATTTAGAGGACACTCTTCTGAGAACAAACACACTGAAGTTGCTTTAACTTAAGAAACATTTTATATTTAAATATTAGAAATTACATTTGTATACTGTAACCCAGGGGTTCCCAAAATGGGGTACACATACCCCCAGGGGTACTTATGTAGACTTAATACATTAAATAAGTCATCATGTACTGAATACAAAATAATGAGAATGAATGCTGACATATAAAACACAATAAATGAATTCATGTAATAGTTTTATTATCAATCATCTTGTTTAAGTAACATTTTAAGAACTTTTCTATTTATAATATTCAAAATGACTTAATTTGAGTTGCTAAGTAATTATTATTTTTTATTAACTGACCAATTTATTTATTTTTCTTATCAATGAAAGAGGACACTTGTCAGTTTTCACACAAAAATTTCCAAAAAAATTAATTGGTTAAATATCAGTTGTTTGTAAAATGTTAAAAATATAAACACCTTTAATGTAGGAACAAATTTTGCCTAATTTTTTCTCAATCAAAACTGCATAAACAAGAGTTGGGAGTACTTGGCTTATTTCAGGGGGTACTCTACTATCATAAGTTTAAGAACCAGTGCTGTAAACCTACAATTTTTAAAAAATTTTTTAAATAAGGTTATATTTTACTTTGTAAAGTTTGCTGTATGTCACACCTAATAGAACAACACAAAGGTTAAGAGAAACTCAATATTTTAGGTGTATTTAAAACTTACGCAACTCACCTCAGTGTCTTTAATGATGGAAATTGTGCAATCAAGGCCCCCTACTGGTTACATTCAATCCCTGCATGTAGTTTGTCAACTATACTGTAAAACAAAACTATCAGTTATGTTGTATATTTGATGATGGTAGTGAATATAGGAAAATTGCTACAATTGAAATGAAAGAGATGATAAAAATGAAGAAAAGTAAAACCTAAGTTAGAGCGGCACACCTCGAACTGAAAATAAGCTGATAATGTACATCTGAACACATAAAACCACAAGATAACTCATAGGAAAATACTATTTATTTTGCATGTGTTCTAAAAGAGAATAGTTCCATTAGTAGTGAAATCAGTAAATCCCTTTCACAATCAATCATTCCCCATAAAAACAAGCAGAACATGACACATCATTCCAATCCAATGCTAAAACATTTAAAAAACAAACAAAAAAAGACTAGGTATTCTGATAAAGTTACTACATGGCATCATTTTGAGATTCATTTCACAACAATCAACATCAGTGAAGTTTGTGATGCTACAACTTTTCCGCAGATGTTTCTTTGCTGTCATCATTTATAATTATTTCACATTATAAAAGGCTTTAAACCACAGTGGAAAATAACAAAACATTCATATAGGAGTAAACAGAGACAGGCTACAAGCAGAGAACTTGTATTTTTTAGAATTGAAATGCACATATTTATAATAAAATCCTGTCTAACAACGTACTGCAGCTTTATTCTTTAAGAAATGTGTGTTTTTCTGTCATACTTTTAACTGTTATGAAGCTCTTTAACAGAATATGAATAAACGTATCTATGTTTATGAGTATAGTGTTGTAATACTGCTCCCTCAGTCAGATTTGCTGTAGTTTTATCAGTGTAAGTTGATATGAGTAATAGACATTTCTAAGCAGCATGCAATGATCAAACCATAAATAGGCTAACTTTTCTACTGTGATTTTTTTTTTTTTTTTAAACTGAACTATTAACATAGATTGGTCTCAAATCACTTTGTCCTGCAAAAATATTAATAAATAAGATTCCACCACCTGTTAACTTCACCATCCATATAAATCTACCTTACCCATTTTGAACTTGTAAGGCCTTGTAAAAAATATCATGCACCATAAGAAAGTATGTATGCAAAGCACAGAAAAAAAAAAAAAACATCATAAGGACAAATACAAGATCATTCTTTGAAATTGTGGTTCTGTTCTGTAAATAAATAAAGTGAACTGGTCCAGCATAATATTAATGACGGTGTAATTTAGGTCACATCTGTGGTGTCCAGACATTTACACCGTCTTAAATACTAGGAAACTTAGAGTAGTACATGTTCTAACTTTAATAACGGAGAACATGTGTGCTGTTGTTATTGGTCATGTCGGTATTTTACTACATTTTTATTGCTTTTCAGTTGACCATGCAGTAAAATAAAAAGCTAGATGAACTTCTGCTATTCTATTTACAACTGTTTCCAAACAAGTTCTCAGCTGTACGACTGATACGCAACTTAAATCCTTATGTATTGTCCTAAACTAAAATGATATAAATCGAAGTAGTCATCCTAACATTTACTATCATTCAACTCATTTGGGGAATTAGAGATGGAAATGATATTGTTCGATGTAGAAAGTCAAAGAAATTCTAAAAATTATTTGCTGTTTCCTGACATATTGTCGTCTTCTACATTCCAGCCAACTGCACTTTTTTTTTTTTTTTTTTAAATCGCATTATTTGTGTCACATTTAAGCTCCTTTATATTTGTAAACTTGTATCTGTATTTTCATCTTTATGTTAATGGATGAACATCAGTGTCAGTGTTTTAACCCAGATTACACATAGTATCCAGTTTGTAATAAGCATCTTGGTGTCGCTGAAGAGTCTCTGCTCAGCTGCAAACCAGACACTGAATTACTTTGAAGACTTCAGGCAGTCGGATTTCATACCTAACCTTCAATAATGTCTTGTAATATGCTCCACACACACACAGGCAGGTATTTTACGTTTCTCCAGTAGACCTCTGATCTGCTCTTGAATATTAAAAGGTGAACATGACTTTTTCAAAGAAAACATTATGAGATTTAATAGCTAAAAATTAAACTAGGACTCAATTCCACTTATCTTCTTCAGAATTGAGATCCTGGGTTTTTTTTTTGGTTTTTTTTTTTGTTTTCTTAAAAATGGTAGCTCACAAAGGAAAACTATAATAGTATAATTTCTGATTGATCCACATTCTTATTACAGTTTATCCTATCATGAAAAGGCAAAATGTCTTCTATGAAAAAGTTGAATTGTCCTGTTCCAAACCAAAGACACTAAAGAATTTATCAGTTTTACAGGATGATATCAGTCTGTCCCTGACTAGCATTTCAGACAAGGTCTAATTTCTCAAAATAAGTGAAAATACAACGCTCTCACGAAACATCACTGCATCCGCAAACAGAAGCACACAAAATACACACTGTCCTGAAGTTGAAGGCTATTATTTAAAAACTATCAGTGTTTCATGCTACAGAATTGCACATGGGTAAATAATAAGGCAAACATGTATTAAAATCCAGTTTAACAGTTAGACATTTAAGCAATCGATTTAAATACACCTTTAAAGTTTGTTCCATGCAAGAAGAAGTCTTTTTGGATTTGGCTGGTTGCTTACATGAGCATAAATGAAGGAAGCATTTTAATGATATGAAGAAATGAAGGCAGCATGATATGCAAGGGATGTGCAAAGGAGTACTGGCTAACTCCAGTTATTCAGTCACCATAGCTGCCAGCTGATTTTAATATCTGGATGTAAACTAAAAAGATCAGTGTGCATTTTGTGTGCTTAATATGGCAACTGGTACACACCTTGTGAATTAGAGTCAACTTCCTGTAAAAAATATAATAAACTATTTTTGGTCACAGCGGGTCTTTCAGGTTAAACTCTCAACTCTGTGGCTTCCCAATGTCCACTGTTACATTCACATAAAGAGGCAGCCTCTTCACAGATAAAGTCTTATAAGAACAGCTATTGAGCCCATCCTTTTTCCATACCTGCGGTGTCCGACCCAACAGTTTCATCCTGAGGAAAACAAAAAAAATCATGAATATGCAGCGCAGTATACATATAGTTATCTTCAACTGACAAGCACATAGATTCAACCATTAAACCTTACCACATACCTGTCTTTGTTTATTTCATTTCCACTGTCTCTTTTGTGAAACACCATGGTATAGCGAGCTACATCAGCAGGCGGCCGCACAATCTTCATTTTCTGCAGCTCGACCCTGCTCAACACAACCGCACAATAATATCAGTGAATGAATAAAGAACATATCCACATTTTCTGCATATTGTCTAAAGCACAAAGCAAGATCATCTTGAATATTGTTTTCACTTATTTTTCTCACCTAATGCGAAGGTCATCATCCTCTCCACCCCACCCCCAGTAAATGTTTGAGAAGCCATTCACTTGATAAAACTGGTCTTTGGTCATGGCTGTGACTCCTCCAAAGTATCCCTTGTAACGCAGTCTGGGTGTTGAAGAATAAGAAGAAAAATACAGGTGTTTGTCTAAAATATATCAGGCTTTTTAAGATAATGTCAGGGCTGAGGTAGTTATCAAATGTTCATCTATTAATGCTGAGTTGTTTATTAACAAAGGCTGACTCATGACTTACTTGTATCCTGTTGCATTCCGACCGACCACCAAGTGTTTGGGCTGCTTGTCACACACATATAAATTATGGTCATTTTCAGGAACCAGGTCCACATCATGAAAGATAAAACACTCCCAGCTGTAGTCTTTCAGAGCCTCCAGATAGCCAACATTCAGCAACTTGGCACGATTAAAAGTTGCATCACCAGCCTTTAAAATAGAAAATGCCATTTAAAAAAAAAAAAAAAAAAATCACAGTCTGCCACCATCCTGTTTGTTCTTCATCCAAAATGTCATTATGCTAAAAGATTAGATGTAGTTAAGAAGGCCAATATAATAGACTTAGATAAGGAAAAAACTTCAAAATATATTCTGTAAGATATTACTTTTCCAGTCAAAACCAAGTTCTGTCCAAACCAGTAATTTGTAAAATGTTCAACAGTGAATGACTAATCAGCCAAACTGGTTAAATCAGTCTATCTTTAGTAGAAAAGTTAGGGTTACATATTGATTTCATACTTCTCTCTGCCTATCTTGATTTTTTTTTTGTATGAAACAGAAGAATACCTGCTGGATGACATAGATGGCATAGTGTAATTGTTGCCTCTGCAGGAAAGGGTGGAGGTGGTGCAGGAGGTAGAGGAGGTGTTTCTCTCGATTGCGATGAGGAATGAGGATAGCGACACTCTGTCTCGCGGTGCAGTCTGCAGGCTCATATTCGCCTTCAGCCACTCCTTCATTCTCTTTCTCCACATCTTTAAGTGTCAGAGCAGACTCAAAGACCAGCTTCACAGCTCCCCCTGTTGAAAAATCCAGAAAAAAACAGGTTCAACTCTCTTCTGATTTATTGACTTATGGCACACTATAAAAGAAGTTTTAAGATTTTATAGAAGCATCATGTTTGGTGCAATGTCTCATTGACCTTATTCATCATATTCCAATGACACTATGTTAAAAGTGACATGACAGACAAAGCCTTGTCTGATTTATTAGACAATAGTCAGTTTATAACTATTACTCTTATTTTATCTCTAAAGATGAATGATCTTAGAACTGGCTGATCACAATAAACTACTACAAAATAGTTAAATGCAGTAGTATAATTCTTTCTAACAACTGCTTTATGCCAGCAGGGAGCTACTAAGTGGTTTGACTGAGACACAGCCTAGTTTGGGCGGCTGTGGCTCAGATGGTAGAGAGGGTTGGCCAATGACCAAAGGGGTGATGGTTTGAATCCTGCCTCTGACTGTCCACGTGTCAAAGTATCCTTGGGCAAGACAAAGAACCATAAATTGCTCCCAGTAGGGCCTGGCAGCCGCCCACTGGTGTATGAGTGTGTGTACATGAATGGGTACATGTGAGGCTTTATAAAATGCTTTGAGCACCATTAGAGTGTAGAATATGCGCTATATAAGAGCAGTCCATTTACTTTTCTTTTTTTTAGCAAAAATCTTAAAATGTTCCAAAAGAACACAGAAAAAAAAAAAAAACAGATGCACAAGAAACCTCTTTAACTTTCTTATTAGTAGAAACTTACTCAGAAGTGGTGACTCCTCAGGGCAGTCATCCTTTGGTAGAGGAGTTTGCACATGTTCCGATGCTGACGTCCAAGTTATTAGTTTATCTCTCAGACTATCTCCTTTAATATGACTCTGTGCTGTGGCAGAGGAAACCTGAAGGGCTTTCACTGTTTCACCTGAAAAGGTTGCAAACCAAGCCAGCACAGACAGCGAGAGAAGAAGCAGCACAAAATACTTCCCCCTCCGTAAAATCTTGCAAATGGATGGACAGAAGGCCATAGCTGTGAGACTGATGTGCAAACTGTAGATGCTGTTTGTTATGATTTATGATATGTCCTCTGTGCACGACATTTCAGCAAAACTGTCAGTCACAGATTATTACGACCAGCAATCCCCTAGCAGTGAAACATGTTGCTGTAATAGAAGTCATCTGTATGGTCACTGAAGTAAGGACAACTTATCACTCATAGACCATCACTGAACACTTTAAGTCCAGGGTTTAGGAGAGCTGCAGCAAAACTTTGGTTCCTTCAGCAACTGTGAAGAGGATTTAAAAAGAAAACAATATTAGTACCAACACACACACACACACATCATTACTGCTTGGACATATATATCCCACGTTTTTATGAATAGTCTATTATGAAAGCGGCATATCCATTACTTCCCATTCAGTGATCACAAATAAAAAAAAAAAAACATACTATCATTACACACCATCTTTGAAAACAGAGCAAGACACCATTTAAGTGTCTTTATTTCAGGTTCCTCACTTTTGTGTTCTTTAGGCTCGTCTTCCAATAGATCTACGCTGTTAAACAATACTGAAAAAGCCTGATAATGTTACACTCTGACACTAATACTTGCCTTATTCTGAGCTACCAGACAATGTTTTGTGTCACATTACCATGCTTTCTGCTCACTTGTCATATTTAATACCGAGAACTCAACACTCATAAATGATTGCTGTTAAAATATGGACAACATAGGCAATTGGTATAATTCATGTCATTATTACTATTGTGTGTTTGCAGTAATTTACTTTTAGGCTATGCATATATTTAATATAATTTGGGGGTATAAACATAAGAGTAATGAGAATGTATACAAATTACTTTGACCATAAAACCTTCCAAAACTCCGGGCAAATGTGTAGCCCTTTAAGCAACAAAATATTAAATGAAATGTCAATAATAGGGGATACTTGTGTAACAATCGGGTGTTAAATAACATTAGGCTAATGCGACGTAGCATCAACACTGTTCCTCAATCACAGAAACAGGAAACATGGACACAACCTTTAAAAAAACCCAAAACTCTAATCTATTTTACTTAATCTTAAACAAACTGAAGATTAGCTAACAGCAATGAAACGGTAATATGCAGTACATTTAGTTATCATTGTTCAATACTGTATCAGGTTTTGCCCATTTAATTGAACATTTAACGCTTGTATCACCTCACATCTCGTCGACAAGCTAGCATAAATTAACTGAATTAAACACATTATCTATCGGTATTCATAGAAAAACATTTTAGCCAGGATACTACCTTTTACACCAGTAAGAGCTCCATCTCCTGCTGCCCAGTGTCTGGATGGAAAGGAGTGTAATACTGTTGTGTTTGGTGAACTGACTGTAGCCCTTCTTGCACAAGTTAGCTGTTAGCTAGCCGACGAATGCGGATGTAGTTACCGAAAACTGTTAAATGTTAATATGTACAGTCGCTTACCGCTGTGGTGGCTAAACAGAGCACAGTCTTACTTAAGTGCAAACCATCCCAATGTTCAGTGTTGCTAAACTTAACGGTCTTACCTTTTACTGAAGCTAATGTTATTCCAGGTTTTCAACGCAGGACTCAACGATAACAGTGTCAAGTAAATAATACAACTATCCACTTCCGCTAGGCTCTTCGAAATAAAAGTATTATTTGTGTTTTTATTTTTCTTAAAATTCGGTGTTTTCGCTGTCTCCCAAAGAAATACATTGAAAACACATGGTTCATATTCATAGTGATATACGGTACAAATAGTTGGGTCAGGTTTTAATTAAGTAATTTTTTTTTTATTTTTAATTTAAATTATTGCTTTTATTTTAGCTTTTATTGCACTAGCCTACAAGTGAAATGTCTCAAAAATAAGTGTAGCGAAACTTTATCAAGTTTGAGTCAGTAATGAATAAAAATTAAGTCAAAAAATGCTGGTAGGCTGTGGTTTCCAAGATATAGCCTTGGGTCAAAATGTGAAATTCTTTCAGTTGGTGAGAACTTGGATTTTACTCCAAAGGAATGCCTGTCTCAGATCTACCAGATCTATTTCGAAACACTGTCTGAATACCACAATACATACACTTTTCAGGTTCTTTCTAGTGGAAGATTTATAAGTCTATTGTATAAATATACATAAACCTATATGTTTGATAACACTTTATCATATACATTGAAAACATCAGCTAAACAGCACTTTTGTCATTTGTTTTCCAATCCTTCTTATTAAAGTATGCCAGATTTAGCACATTTAATCTCTGAGGGAGACAATTTCCTAATGTTTCATTTGTTCAGTCTAAAAGGTTCAGTAATATATGTAGAGCTGGGAATCCTCTAGTACATTAAATGCAGTTTTATTTACTCTACAATCTAGCTTCCATGACCAACTAAATACATCTATAAATGACAGTCCTGGTCCCAAGAGAAGGAGAAGTCTGTCTGTCTCATTATATGTCTGGTTCAGACAGAGACCACATGCTGGTCTCTGTGTTGGACCCTGTTGTGGTTTGCGATTGTCCAGCTGCTCCTGAGCCTCTTTCAGGTCTCAGCCTCCTGTTGAGTGATGTGGGGGGCCTGCACTCCTCACATGGCTTCTGGCCCTCTTTTTCTATTTTTTTGGAGAATTTCCTTTCAACAGAGCTTTGCCTTGGGAGAGAGAAAGACTTTATTGGTCATTATTCAGGAAAAGAGAAATAACCAGATGAATTTAGAATTAGAGTATTTTGCAGTTAGTCTGTGATATTTTAGTTTGACATTTCCAGGATGTGAAATGATTTATCTGCTTTTCATTGAATTTTTCATTGTATTTTCTACTCCTCCTCCTATGTAGTTTTGTGACTAAAACAAATGCCCTTCCCTTTCCCTTAGTAGATTTTGCTCTTTCATAGCTATTCATTACAAATATTTTCTCTGGTGTCGTTGCTTGCTATAAATAAATCTGGACTTCAATTATAATATACCCATAGTTCACTTCCAATGGTTTTAAAATGTCTTTTGGCCTTTTTTTTCTCTTCTTCTCCCTTATTAATTACTAATCACTTGATAGTTTAATAGAATTTGAAGTATTATACTGAGGCCTTAATATGTGAGCAGCAGGTCAGCTCAAGGTTCACCATGACTGGTAACTAAGTAACTTTGGTACTAAAAAGTCTTCACAGCTGACTGTCGAGAAAAGGAGGTGGAATAAATTGCATCCTCTTCAAGCTGCACCTACCACGTCCTGCGTAGTGTGCTGACATGACTATGGCACGTAGGTCTATAGTGAGAATAACATTAACATGTGAGACGGGCCTGCACTGTTTGCTGTTGGCAAAGAGCTGTGATAAGTAAGCACACTACAACCTGCTCAGGCTCTACACGTTGGTATCAGTGTGTTCACTGTTATTTGGAGATGCATTTTGGATATGTATATATAATTTTTTTTTCTCTCTTTTTTTTTTTACTGAGTCAAGCATGAACATCTTATTTAGTATAATTATTATTTTTCTCTACATGTAGTTTGCATTTCATCTCATACTTTTTTTACACCATCAAAAATGTTACTTAAAAAATATTACAGCAACAAAGTGACTAGTAGTACAGTAATATAGGAACATAATATAATAATAACATAATTTAACATTCCTTTCTTAATCTTCACTTATTCATTTTTCAAGAACAACAAACACAACTTTAACTTATCAAAATGTCATTAAATGAAGACAGACAAATGTAAAGAAATAAAAAAATATATATATTAAAATCACTGAAACTAGTGATTTTACACTGAGTAAAATAAACGAATTCATGTTCTACACTGTTATAGAGTAATTTAAATAATGATAATAATGTTATTTAGTAATATATGTGGAAACTAGTTGAAAAGTCTGGAGTAAATGATTACATATGTTTAGAGCATTACTTTTAGCCTCCTCAAATATGACAGTGAATTTGTCAGGAAGCCTGTTTTAAGGCACTTAAGTTCTCCGTGGTTGACTCCCGGAGCGTGACCGGAGCACTTTGTCTACATCCTGTGTTTTTTGCATGTTTACATTGTTACTTGAACCATTTGTCCCCTTCTCATCAAATAAAACAGCCTGAAATGCTTTCTGAAACAAGCCCCAGGCTCACACTGTATATTTTGTGCTACATGTGTAACTAAATCTACATTGTACATAAAAAAAAAAAAAAATAGATGCAGATTTTACTTGTAGCTACTGACTATCATTTTATTTCTATTTATTCTATACCTTTAGTTGATTTATAGTTATAAGTTACACTAATACCTTTTATTATTCCTCTTTCAGAGAATATTATTTGTCTATCACATTTTGTTTGTTGATGAATTGTCACTTATACTGTATAGATTTAACATGTTGAACATTATCTACATTTATAAGAATTATCCATCATTTTTCACTTCTATCCATAATTGCTACCAATGAACCAAGGTCATCCATTCCCAAACAGTGGGTCATAACCCAGGCTAATTGCAGAAGATTTTATTTTACCACCTAAATATGGATTTTAAGCATTTAAAATAATGATAGAGAAGAAGCCTGTTCTAGATTCACCTGAATGTTTATATCGTTCCATTATTAGTAACAGTAGAATGAAAGGGTATTTTACTGATGAGAGGGACAAAAATACCTGTAAATTCTGCTGAAATCCACTTATTTTGTCCATGTTAAATAAATATTCAATATTTTAAGATATGTACTCTATGTTCTGAAAAACACATATTCGCACCTCCATCAGATAGTAGTCTATTCCAGATAGAGACTGAAAAGAACAGACTGAATAGTCTATTAGTACTTCATTGATTTTTTGTTTTCATTATTTCTTTTGATACAAATTTTGTCATGTTTTGTTTGTCTGTCACTCCTTGTCACTTCCTTCGTAGCCCTGTTCACCTCTTTGCATTCACTGTTTCCACCTGCCAGCTTTTTCAGATTAAAAAAAAAATATATTTCTTTACATATAAAATCCCATTATCAAAGTTATTCTTTTTCTGTATAGTATAAGCACTGATTTATCAGAATTGTCTCTCTTTAAAGTGTCTGAAATGTCAGCAAAATAATATCAGAAAAATTGTCAAAAAAGTTTATTTATGCATGAATTTACTCTCCTTTTCAGTAACAGTTTAATGGTCAGAAAAAGTTGTACTGAAATACTGTTGTAGATTACAGCACTTCCAAAAGAACAACAAAAAACAACTTAATGGTTTAGCATAATGACTTTTTATTATACAAAAGTTGTTTTTTATCATCATTTGCAGGTTTAGAGAACATAGTTACAGTCTGTCTACAGTTACTGACAATCATTTATTATGGTCAAAGAATGAAAGCATGACATGACACAATAATGCTTTCCTACACATAAAATGTAATCTGTCATACAAAATTCTAAAGGCATTAATGGGTAGAGGAAAGAGCTACATATGAGTACTGTAAATTCCAAGTCAAAATTGTCTGGGTCATTATTGCTTGAGTTCAACACATGTACACAGGCCTTTCATCACATTAAAGAACTCCTTCTCGACTCTTCAAAGCTCAAAGACAGAGTAACAGTTCCACTGCCAAAGCTCACCCTTGGCATGTGCTTTCTTGAGGTCGGATCACAGTCGTTCCCGTTGGTCTTGAGGCTGATGGATGAGGACGGCGTTGAGGCCGAAGACCCACCAATGCTGCTCGACTTCTTCCTTGAAACTGTGCCATGTTTTAGCGTAGCTTTGGCAGCTACTTTGAAGGCGTGGGCTGCAGTCCTGCATCTGACTTCCTCGATGGTGTTCCTGGAGGGTTTGAAGAGGATGATGTAGACCTTATTGAAGAAAATACAGGCCAGTAGCCCAAAGCTGGAGGCCAGAATAGCAATGACTTCCACCGCTGACACGAACTTGCCATAAGTGCTGAAGTATGCAGGGATGAAGGAGATCCAAACAATGAAGAATATGAGCATGCTGAAGGTGATGAACTTGGCCTCTGTAAAGTTTTCTGGAAGTTTTCGTGATTTGAATGCAAAGAAAAAACATATAGCAGCTAATAGGCATGTATAACCGATGAGAAAACCAAGAGCCATCACAGAGCCCTCATTACAGGTGATGAAAATAATTTCATCTATGTCATGATTCCTGTAGCTGGAAGGAGGCGCATTGTAAAGCCACACCACACATATCATCACCTGGACAAACGTGAACAGAAACACCAACAGAAACTGTAGGTTTAACCCCCACCATTTACGATGGAGACTCGTGGGGATCTTTGCCTCAAAAACCAACAGCACTCTGTTAGTTTTCACCAGGATGCAGGAGATGCAGAGAACAAAACTGATCCCAAAGGCAGGTTGGCGTAAACGACACGTCCAGTCCTGAGGTTCACCGATAAAGATGAGGCTGCTGGAGAAGCAGCATATCAGAGAGAAAAGGAGGACGTAGGACAGTTCTCGGTTTGTAGCCTTTACTATTGGAGTATTGCGAAATTTGACGAAGACTCCCATGACAAAGGCTGTGAAGATGACACCCAGGACGGCACATATGGCCAAAGCAATCCCAAATGGCTCCGTCCATGACAGAAACTCAATTTCCTTAAGGAAACAGAATGTGTGGTTTCCAGTCGACCAGGAGTTATTTGGGCACTTGGTGCAAACGCTGGCATCTATTTAAAAAAAAAAAAAGAAGTGCATTTCCTACATTAGTAATATTTAGCAATAACTATTATAATAGGACTGATTACACTATGATAAACAATACAGTAAAAATAGATCCAGCTACAAAATGCAGAAAATACATGAAATAATATTCTATATAGTGTAAACTGCAAAGCACTATCATTTATTGTACATGTAAAATGCAGGAATTTGCTGTAACTTGATCTGGGTAACTTACTTAATTTAAAAGTAGCATTAACAGACATGACACTAGATTGTAACTCTTTCTTTTCCATACCTTTATGATTACTGTACTCTCCATCTGAGCACTCGGTGCATTCAAAGCAGCATGTGGGCATGCTGTCGATGATCCCCTTCCTTGTGCCAGGTTCACAGTCTTCACTGCAGTTTGAGAATGGAACCTGACGTGGCATATCGTATACAATATATGGAGAGGGTGTAAAAAAAAAAGAAAAGAAAAGAAGAGCAGAAAAATGTTAATGTCTTTGCTCTTACATACTTACTATTAACAGATTTTTGTAGTCATGGTATCATTGTAGGCCTACTGATTATTTTTGTACTGAATATGGTTTGTCCGTTCTGGATTTGCTATTTTAAAGGGATATTTACTTAAATTTACAGTCATTAATCTCCTTTTAAGATGGCGATACACTAAAGAAAACAGAGTACTGAATTATGAACTAGTTTTAATATACCTGTAAGGATTATCACATGTTCAGATGACAACAAATCGGAAGATACTTAGACAAAGGCCACTGTACTTTTTCACCACATTTTAAAAATAAGGCTCTGATTAACTGTAACAATGTATTTGCCTAATTTTCAGCAGACCCTGAAGTTGAAGGAAGTTTTGTTCTTTGTCTTAATGGTTGTGAATACCACACATTTGGAAAATACCACTTCACATCAACAAAGACCAGAGTGCATTTATGTTAAAATCTCTACAAACAGATTGCGTGAAGTACCTCGGAACTGTAGCCATTCCACAAAATCTTTGTCTTGTCAATGAACAGTTTGGCTCCTCTTTTACTATGCATGTTATAGTATCCGACCTCCTCAAACAGCACAGAGCCGTCTTCAGCAGACCTCTGCCAGTTTATGATGGTGTAGTTTGCAGCCAAGTCTGCATTTTCAGCAAAGTTGATCTTTATCCCCATACTGTTGGTGTAGTTCAAATGTCTGAGCTGTTTCAGGACCTGTGAAGCACAAGTGCACTTTGAGATGATTCATAGATTGGTAAATGGAGTACATGATGAAGGATTGAATTGCTTTGTTTTGGGTGAATGAGTAGTATTATACCTGCCATGCTTCCATCTTCTTTATATCTGCACAGGTATTGTTGGCAAAAAGTCCACGTCCAGGCGTACAAGTGAGTATGTCCTGCAGTGCCTGTGCAATGGCGTAAACTGTCACATATACATTGTAGGAAATCCGAAGGTGAGTGTAGTCCAAATATGGAGTCTCCACACTTGTAATATCTTCCTCACCAGTACACAAAGGCCTGAAACTAGTGCTGCCATTCTCACTTTCTGAGAGTCTCGGACTGTCTTCCAGATAACAGTTGAATGTTTCTTCCCAGAATTCCCTGACAAACTCATTGTGACTGTCTTTTTTTGGTTGGACATGTTGTAAAAACTCTTTAAAGCCGGGTATGCTCCCTGCTTTCAGAGCGAAGCCAATAGTCCCTGCCACAACATCAAGATACTCTTGTTTAGCAATAAGAGAAGAACTCGCCCAAGCTTCACTAGCTAACCAGATTCGATCTGTGATGTTTCGCTTCACCATCTCTTTGATTAGAGGCTCAATGTCTGGGCCGCTGGCAAACACAACAATTACTTTAGCTGTGGAGTTCTCAATCCTATCAGCCAGAGCTCTGATTTCATGCTCTTCAAAGTACTGGGAGATAAGTTCATTCAAATGAATGCAGATGTCTCGCTCTTCTGTTTCCTTTTCAAACTTCTCAATCCCTGGTCGTCCATAATCGTCATCCGAGGCCACAGCGATGACCCAGTTCCACTCAAAGTGTTCGATGATGTCTGCCATGGCTGTGGCCTGGTACTCGTCTGTAGGAATGGTTCTCATAAAGGACTTGTACTGATTCTTGTTACTCAGTAAGCGACTAGAAGAGGCATAGCTGATCTGAAACACAGAGTTCAAGCAATTTGTTGGTGAATTTTTAATCCTCTTTGCAGACGCTAATCCTCGTTTATCATAAAGGGTTTTGTCATTATATTGATAAAAAAAAATGTTAACGACGTGGATGTTAAAGTGCATGTGCCATTTGCTATGTAACAACAACAGTGGGAGAAGTATTCAGACTCATCCCTGAAGTAAAAGCAGCAATATCACATTAAAAAAAGGTACAAATATGTGAGAATTATCTGTTTGTTTTTCTATTATTGGGAGACAGGTTGAATGTTATTTCTGAGTTAGATTTTAATACTGTGATTGGAGTGAGGTGAGCTATGAGTCTTATTTTGCAAAGTGAGAGCAACCAATTACAAAATAAGCAATACTCCCAATTTATATATAATGGATTAATTGAAAAGTAGCATTAAATGGAAATTCGTAACAAGCGTCAGATAAAATAAAAATCACACCATTTGTTTGCACAAGTTAAATATTATTTTTTCAAAAATGCATCCACAGTTCAGTCACTCACCTGAGGAATATAAAAAAGCCCCAGTAGATTTGCAACTGCTGTGGAAACTGCCGATCCAGCTGCTCCCACGACTGCAATGGTTGATGGGATGTGATCAGTACAGTTACAGAATTCATCTAAATTCAATGAGTCGATCTTGTTCTGGGCGACAAAACTTAGAGTAGCTTCCAGGGCTTTTGATACTGTGTTGCACGTGTCAAATATCCTGTAGCCCAGGGTGATGTTGGGCAGCAGACTGCTACTGTTGTTAATCTCATCAATTGCAAAAATCATAGCCTGAAGCCAACGGAAACCACGGAAATTGAACCTGAAACAACACGGCATGGATTTAAATGAGAAGTATACTTTTAGAGATGACATTTTGTGCAAATGTAATGTGCCTCATTTGTTTTACCTGACACACTGTGTGGATTCCGGCCTGGCTGCAAGGTCTTGGTCTTTAGATGCAACACCAAAGTGTATCGGAAAAAGTCCTCCGAGCAGAATATCACCCGTCATCTGTGCTCTTTGACGGGGCCCATACGTTGAGGTGACATAAGTGGACCCAAAGAGTACCAGATAATACAGAACAAGTCTCATCTTTTCTTGTTTTTTGATGGTGTATACGTTTACAAGTCAAGATATTTTCAGTATTTTCTTCCCTCATCAAACTGCCTGTTGTGTTGTTTTGTCTGATTCATGTTTATCCTGGTTGGAAGTTAGGACTGTAGAAAGAAGACAGAAAGAAAGGATAAAAATATGTTATACATATGTTTGACTTTAGATTAAATTAGGCTGTCTCCTGAATAGACTGCAATGGTCACATTTGATTTAGCAAAAAATAATAAGCAGTTCAGAATTTAAAAAAAAAATTCTCTTAAAAATCAATGATTATAAAACAAAACAAACATGTTGCACCGTAGCCGAACTGTGTGCCATTCACCTAAATGACCGAGCTCATGTTAAAAACAGAGAGGGCGACATGACCTCAGGCTAGACCTCAGACCAGTTAAACCTTTTAAGAACTGGATTTTACATGAGCTCTTTAGTCTGGTATGGATGAACTGAAGGTCCCTAAAAAGGCTTAAGTGAACAGAGTTGTCCTTTTGCTGTAAATATCCTTGCGAACTGAAATAGATGCAGGAAAGTGAAGTCACACTCTACTGACCCTCCTTCCTGCAAATGGCTGGTCTCACACTGTGGCCAGTGAACCTAGTCACCATAGCAGCCGTGTGCTGCATCTGGCTAATACTGCTGGAAAAATGCTGGGGCAGAACTGTGATAATGAAGTAAGGACTGCCATGTCATAGAATCCACTGTAGAACCGTATTCATCACATACCTCTGTCTGTATCTACATCTTTATCTAAATAGTTCTTAACAGCATTATTTGGGATCACATTTTGAAACAAGACCATTTCCAACAGAAGCATGTTTTACATAAATAATCAAAAACTACTTTTTATTTTTTGTTGTGTCAATATTCAGTCAATATTCACCACCTTCTTCGTGGAATCTTCTCTATTAGCAATAAAAACATGGTAACATCTGGTTTTCAAGCAAAGTAAATGATCTCATTAAACCAGAGCTGATATGAATAATAATATAAGCAGATTACTGAATAAATACATTCACAAAATTTTAATAAAAAAAAGATCGAACTTACCGCATGAGGTCGTAAATCGGATGTAATCATCTTAAAACTTAATCTAGGTTTTCTACTTTTTTAAAGCCTTTTTTCCAAATTTCCCAGGTGCTAAATGGACTCACTGGACAATGGTGTGAGCTTCAGAGCGTCTACCTGCAGATGAATCATTAACAGAGAGAAGGGTGGTCCATTTCCTTCAGCTAATGAAGCCCACTCACAGTTCACTCTTCTGGTGTCTGAACACCAGAAAAGAGTTGGGGAAGTAGTTTTAAGAAGTCATTATCTGCTCTGATTGTAGCATTACAGGAATATAATAATACTCACCCACTACTTTAGTTATTCGAGGTAATCACCACAACAACATGACATAAAGAGACAGGTTTATGGGATGTAATTCATTGGTGTCTGCAATATTATAAATATACAGCCAGCCTATTTTAAAGGGGATTATTGTGGCTAAATGATCTCCATTCGGTTGTTTTCATGGACTTGGCATCCCAAAATCAGGTCTCTGCACAGATTTAATCTGTTTTTAAACTTTGCCAGAAATCTCCAGCATAATTCCAGAAACCCCTGGAAGCAGTGGATCGCACCATTATGTTCCTCAAACAATTAGATACCTTCTTATGCACTGATGAGCCAGTCTTCAGTCGGTTGCTGAGCAGATGTCTGCAGTGAAAACAATTACAGTTTACAACATGTTGACTTATCTGTGTCCAAACTCAGCGCTGTGGGACAGCAGGTGTCTCATTCTTCTTTGTTTCATTCAATGTCTGCACAGTTGTGAAAATATATCCTTCCTCTTTTGCCATTAAAGAGTTAACTCTAAAGGAAAAACGATTATACAGTGAATTCATAATGTGAACTGCAGACCTCTATATGTTAGCTATTGTTTGATCAGGTGCAAAATGAGCTGGAGAATATTGAGGAATGATTGAAGACACTGCCCTCATGTGGATGAAGGCCAGCAGGCTGAAATACATTGGGGCTCAGTGAGGTCCATTAAGACATGCCATAATTAATAAAGGCATTCTAAAAATATAAGAGAGTGCCTTGTTTTTTTGTATTTTTTTGCATTTACAGCCCCTTCACCAAAGGCCACCTCTTTTATCATTTTTCATTACTATTTTTCATTACTGCCTGGAGGTCCATGAAGCATTTAATATTAGATCAAGCCAAAAAAATGATCAAGATTTGAGATTTAATTGGAGTATTTCTGTCAAAATTTTAGAAAGGAGTTGTTTTACACTTGCACCTTTTTCATCTTATGAAAAAAGAAGGAAACGTTTCTTTATTTGTTCAATTGTACCTTTACTATTGTACTCCCAGGTACAAGTACTCAACAACAAAAGTGAAAATAGTAACAGGACACAAAAGTAGTACAAATAAAAAAATGTATGATAGATGACACCAATCCCAAATATTGTGTTGGGGTAATGTACATGTAAAAACAAAATGTGATCATTTGCAAACTTCACAAACTCATATTTGATTACCAATAGAACATAGACGATATATGATAAATGTGAACTGAACCATTTTAAATGTCATGGTTATGTGTTTGTAAAACATTGGGACAGGGCCATGTTTACCACTATGTAGAATCTCCGCCTCCTTTAACAACAGTCCATAAATATTTGGCTACCAAGGAGACCATTTTCTGGAATTTTGAGATAGGAATGTTTTCCCATTCTCGTCTGATATGACTGAAGCGGCTTAACAGTCCTTGATCTTCTTTGCCATATTTTTCATTTGTAAATGTGGAAAATGTTGTCAATTGGTGAAAAGTCTGGACTGCAGGCAGACCAATTCAACACCTGGAGTCTTCTATTATAACAACATGTTGTTGTAAGAGATGCCATATGTGTTTTAGCGTTGACTTCCTGAAATATGCAAAACATCCTCTGAAAAACAGGAGCATATGTCGCTTTGAAACGTGTTTGTCCTTTCAGCATTGGTGCTGGATTTTGAGATATGCGACCTGCCCATGCCATAGGTACTAATGCCCCTCCACTGACTGACCACTGATGATCCCCCTCCTCTTTAGAATAGAGGATACTCGTGGTTTACAAGAAGAATTTAAAATTTCAATTTGTGTGACCTGGGTTCAGTTTTCAGCTTTGCCTCAGTCCATTTTAAATGAACTTTGACCCAGAGACGATGGTGGTGTTTCTGGATCATGTTGGCATGTATCCTGCTCTTGATGATAGACCTTTAACCTGTATTTGTGGACAGCTTGGCGAACTAAGTTTATAGTCAGTGATATCTGGAAATGTTCCTGAGCCCATGAAATGATTTCCATCATAGAATTATGCCTGATTTTAATGCAGTGCTGCCTGAGGACCTGAAGATCACGGGTGTTCAATATTGATGTTTCCACAACACACCGAAATTTCCCCACATTCTGTTGATTATATTATGTGTTGCTGATGGTGAAATATTCAAATTCTTTGCAATTTTGCTTTAAAGAACATTATTTTGGAAGTGTTCCACAATTTGTAGATGCAGTTTTGTTTTGTTTTTTGCAGATTAGCAACCCTCTATCCATTTTTCCTCCTGTTTCTATAGAATGCTCTTTTAATACCCAGTGATGTTATTGACCTGTTGTCAGTTTACCCAAATAGTTGCAAAATGTTCCTCTGGCTGCTTACTTTCAATGCCACTTACTTTTCTGGTCTAGTCTTTAAACATTTGATATGTTTTTTGTTTTTTGTTTTTTTTTTGTTTTTTATGTTGTATTCTGAATAAAATAGGGGTACATGACATTTCTAAATCATTGCATTCTGTTTTATTTACATTTTACACAACATACATTCTGGAAATGAGGTAACATAAATATATAAATATAAACATGAATGTCTATATAACTATTTAAATACATTTTAGATGTCTCAGGCCAGGAGATCAGTTGTTTTCAGCCAAACAGAAAACTAAGAGTGATATTGGAAAAAATGTGTGAAAAGGGATTAAAATGAAACAGGATGAATGGGTCCACCTACATGTTCATTTCATAGAGTTCTCAAGGTCTGTTTCTTTTGTCTGAAACTTGTATTATTATAGAACCTGCCACTAGAATTGTTAGCAGAAAAGAAAAACACTGAGTATATCTGGATAGATTCAAGTTTGAAGGTTAACAAAAGGGAAGCAAAAATGCACATTTTGTATGTTTAGTCACTTTATCACTGATTCAGTGAGTTTGATTGATTTAATCAATATGTCAGAATACCTCAGGAAAGAAAAGAATACTGAAAATGCAGAAAGAATACGTACTGATGGTCAAGGTCAGAACACATCTGACCCATCAAGTAAAAATGTTTACATTTCTCAGAAAATAGCAACGTATGAATCGGAAGCATTTTTCTTTCTTCATTCTAAAAAGGAAAAAGACTCGTCTCTGAGAAACAAGCCTAAAGATTTTCCATTTGTCCAGAATTTCTCACATTCAGCGTTTCATACATGTATTTATAAAAATCACATAGTTTTGTCCAGCGCCCCCACATTTCAGAAATGACACATACCTCTGAAATGTAACATAATGTGTAAAAAAATGTTGAGCTGAGAAGACTTCACAGTGAATGGATTTATCCTCAAATAGTGTGGTTGAACACAGATCAAAACACACTTGGATACACTGCAGTATTCGGCTAAACAGGTATGAACAACTCTCTACTGTAGTTCTGTATCTGCTAATTATAATGGAAGTAGCTTAATGGACCAAAAATTCTTTATTTACAAATGTCTGAAGCCTATCTTAATACTTAAAACTTTATTTTTTCTTGCACATATTATACCATTGTTGCACTTTAGGGTCATTTATAAATGAGATAGGAGTATGTGTAGTTTTTGCATACTAGCTCTAAAGCATTATTTTTTAAATTGTTGTTGATAATTTGACAAAAAAAAAAAAAGAGCATCTGCTAAGATTATATAAATTCTGTTATATTCACAGTATCCTCTGCTGGTATGTTATGTTTTCCTTTTTTATATGCATGTCCTAATGCTGCTTTCCTTTTACCAATCATTCCAATAAATAAATATGTCTTTTTTTAACAGGATGTCTGGTGCAATGATAGTGTCATTCCTTCAGAGCCTTTCACGTAGGAAGCCTCTGGAGCCTGAGGGTGAGGTGTCTAACTTCAAGCGATGCCTGACCACCCTGGACCTGGTGGCTCTGGGGGTGGGCAGCACACTCGGAGCCGGAGTTTATGTTCTGTCTGGAGAAGTGGCCAGAGCCGTGGCTGGGCCGAGTATCATCATCTCCTTCCTGATTGCAGCTATAGCTTCCATCTTTGCTGGATTGTGTTATGCTGAATTTGGAGCTCGTGTTCCCAAAACGGGGTCTGCTTATCTCTACAGCTACGTGACTGTGGGAGAGATTTGGGCTTTTATCACTGGCTGGAACTTACTGCTGTCTTATGTCATCGGTAAAAATAGTGTCACTACGAAAACGTGTGCAGTATGTGCTGTTAAAGTCTTAAGGGTCATTACTATGGAGAGAAATGTGTTTCAGTGAGTCTGTTCATGTTGTATCTTCTGATTGCTTTATGCTCTTAAGGGACATCAAGTGTAGCCAGAGCCTGGAGTGGAACCTTTGATGACCTTATTGGAAATGTCATTGCTAACTCCCTGGGGAAACAGGCTGCAATGGACCTACCTGGACTAGCTCCCTACCCAGACTTCTTTGCAGCCGGTCTCATTATGCTCTTGGCAGGCAAGTTTATCCCATGTCACATCTATGATAGTTTGGGTGCAGTCAGTGTGGGTCTACATTTGCAAATGTATTTGGGTCCCAGTGCAGATCATGTGTTTCCTTTCTAGGTATTCTTGCATTTGGTGTGAAAGAGTCAGCCATCGTAAATAAGATTTTTACAGCAATCAACATCCTGGTGTTGCTGTTTGTTGTCTTCTCTGGATTCATAAAAGGGGACCTTAACAACTGGTACATTGGAAAAGATGCCATAGATGCATATGAGTATGGACTCCTCTTTTATAAATATATACTGTATATTTATTGTATCAATAAAAATAAAAATAGAACATGTTTTATTGATAGGATGAGCTGTTTTTAAAGGTTCGGTGTGTAAGATTGTGGGTGTTTATGAGGCTCTAATTATTGAAATATGATTTTCAGAAACATGTTGTCATGATCCTATAATCACCTGAAAAACAAACAAACATTGATTTCTCCTTTATCCCCCTTTTTGGTATTTAATGGCTGCTACTGTAGCATCCAGTGTTGAGGCGCAATGACATCACTTACTCCACTTATCCTGAAAACAGTTGAAACAAATATATCTACCAAGGAGCTTTTGCCTTTGATTTTTTGATTTTAGCCGTCACCACTAGATGTCACTAATTATCACACGCTGACCCAATAGTAGTTGATATTGTATTACATATGATTTCTGCAAATAATGGTTAAAGTAATGATGAAAGTGATATTTCCATTTGAATGTGGCTTAAAGTTCATATAGCATAATTTGTCAATAACAAATCGACCAAGATTGGGCGACATGGTGGTGCAGTGGTTAGCACTTGTGCCTCACAGCAAGAAGGTTCTGGGTTCGATTCCCGGGTGGGACCTTGGGACCTTTCTGTGTGGAGTTTGCATGTTCTCCCCGTGTCTGCGTGGGTT
>JAQQZY010000007.1:19297102-19307196 GCA_030068375.1 Ostorhinchus rueppellii | reverse complement strand
TATAGTTTTGAAAGAAGAGGAACATTATGCCTCGTTCTTGTCTGAATAATTTGCCGTGTTTGATTGCCTGCTCGGTTCCTGTCACTGGCCTCTGTTCTTGCCTCTGCTTCATTGGTGCAGAGCTGACAATGCTCATCATGTTCCTGTCTGTCAAAATCAGCAGCATCACTGGCTTTAGGATTTCCACTTCACTGCACAGAAATAAGAGCTCAGCGTCTTTTCCACTTTGTATTATATTCTGTTTTTTTCATCCTCTGAGTTTGACACTTAAATTATTCAAATTATACTTCGAGTAAGAAAACATGAAGGTGTGAGGTTGACTTTTTTACTCAGAAGTTCAACAGCGATGCAATTATAGTCGACGCATACGTGCTTTTAGACTGTGTTAAAGGTTAAAAATCCACTCCTACCAAAGGCTCAAGTGTACTTAATGGCAATGACAATTAACCCAGGACCAGCACATGGTCATGAAACAATAGACCAACAGGTGTTTATGTACTGGGTTTCCACTAAAATCCCCTTGACAGCTGCACACACTTGGACCATGGAGAACACTCATTCCTTTCGACTTAAGATGCAAGTGTTTAACCACAAATACAATTTTGAAATGTTCATCAATTTTTATTCAGCATTAGTTTTAGTAGTAGATAAATAGTGTTATTTTCAATATGAGGCTATTGGTTAGGTTTAGTTTTTCATGTAATATGTGGACAATATTGATTTATGGAGGCTGAAAACAGACAGTGGCTGTTTAGTTCAGTAGGTATCACATCAGACTCCCACGTGAGAGACCTGGAATCGATTCCTGGTTGCAGCAGTCATTTTAAAAAGACCCTAGTGAGGATAAAGTGGATTCAGAAGATGAATAAATGAATACTGAAAAAGAAGTGGAGAGGAAGTGAGGGGACATCACATATGACATGTAAAACTTGTTTATTAAACTTTGCAGAGAGACAGTTTTTCCTGTTTACACTCACAGCCAAAACATTTGTGAATAATGCAAGTTTTATTTGTTGGTTATTCTTATTTTAATTTTAAAATGTTTCATAGGCACACTGAATAATAATTAGAAGAATTATATTGTTTCTAAAAAAAAAAAAAGAAAAGATAAATAAATGGCATTTAAGTCAAGGATCCATTATTGTAACTCCCACACCTTTTGGCACCCAGGGTACTATGAACCATTAAGAGTAAAAACAAAGATGAGGCTGATTGCATCTTCTGCAGAGTAGTATTTATTTAGTATTATAGTTGGTGTCATATTGTTCATTGGAGTGTTTATTTTCAGAGAATGAGATTTTTTTTGTTTACTGCTGTTTTAGTTTTTCATCGACAATAATAATTACGCATAAACTGAAAACCTGTCACCACCTTCCTGTAAATTATTAATCAACAACTCATACTCTTTTCTTGAAAATCTACTCAAGTTGAATTGGAAAATATAAGATTTTGATTTGGCACCTTTTTTTCATTGATTTTTATTCATTTATTTGCACATATAGATATAAGCTAAAACAGATACATGTACATATCTCTCTTGATGGAGAGGCGGTCCACCATCTTAACCTAGTGTTGTTGTAGGTAGGGTTACAAAGGGGTGGAACATTTCCAGGAAATTTCCGGAAACTTTTCATGGGAATTTAAGATGGAGAATTTTGGAAATATTCCAAATTGGAAACTTACCAGCAAGTGTATGAATACATTTCTATTAAATTTTTGCAAGTTAAACAGTAATACCATAATAGATCAAATATATTTAGCCCATGATATTATTTTAAAAATTATTGGACTTTATATAATCCACAGGCTCAACTGTGTGGCTTCAATAGTCTTGTGCTTTGGGCTCAAAAGGGTGGCCTCCAGGGTTTAATCATCTGTGCATGTGATGGAGGAGTGCACAGTGCATGCAGGGGGTGTGGCCTCAATAGCCCTGCAGTAAGCAGTGCTGTGTGCATGTGATTGAGGACTGTACTTACATTAAATGTGATGGATTTAGCTAAGATTATGCTACAATATATTTTCCCCAACAATATTTAAGTTCCCTGTTGGATGCTAACCTCCAATTTTGTAAATTTCTTTTTTTAGTCCCATAAATTCCTGTTAATTCCCATAAACTCCCAATTATTCCCATGGAAAATTTCCAACTTTGATAATTCCCGGAATTTTGCAACCCTAGTTATAGGTAACTTGTCAGATGACCATGAAGAGAAGATTACATATGTGGTGTGAGGTTATTTGTTGAATTGGTTCCTAATTTAACCAATGGGTGGCACTGTCTAACTGGATTCACCTCAGATGGGAGCAACTATCACTCATTACCGAGCATCTCTAAACTGTCTTTTTAACTTTCACAGAGTAGATCATATTCTGATGAGCATAAGCAAATGACTGTAGGTTTTAAACACTTCCATGGAAGAAGTGCACAAAACCACAAACCTGACATAAAAAATTCACATCCAGGAAAATTTGTGACAATTTGAAGCTCTCCCTCTCAGCTGCAGCGGTTTAACTGTCTTTCTTAATTGCTTGAATTTTGTCCCAAGTACAGAACTGGGACTCTGATATGAGACATTAATTGTCTCTGGTCCCTCAGGCCTCTTTAAATAACCATGCGGATGACACAGTGTTTTTTTTTAGCTATGCACACACACACACACAGGAGGGCCACTCAAGTGTTGAATGACACTATGGTTCTAGTTGTTTGGTTTGATCCAACACAAAACCAACACGTCAAAAAGAAGATATGTCTGATGATACTTCATTAAACACTGTTATTCACTTTCAGCCTAGTGGGTGTATAATTTCCCTTCATTTACATGCAAGGCGTTCGGTCCTCTCTCCCTTGCGTCTGTTGGACATCTTCAGTTGGACATGTCTCCCTATTTTCTTCACGGCACAAAAGCCACTTAAGAAGACTGACAAAGTAATCAAGTAGCAGCGCAGTTTACAAGGCCGGGCACATGGCTCACTGAGCAGGTTGAAAGAGGGGCAGAGACAGGCCATATAGTCCAGCCCTTCCTCACTTACTTGTTTTCATCTAATGTCTGTCTCTCTTGCACACATACATTTCAGTAGCCTTTTTTCCTCCTCTCCTTGCCTTCACAGCACTTAACTTAAACAATTCCACACACATATCCTGCAGGTATGGAGCTGTGAAGTGCATGATGGAGCTGCTGAGACAGAATTTTGAGACAGCTGTGTAATTGAAAGGGAAATAAGCCAAACAATGTGCCTGTGCTTTTATTTATTTATTTTTATTCCATAGTGTATGTGTGTGTTTTTGTGTTACATCTGCACCTTTGGGACTCAAAGTTAAAATTTCACATAAGACAGAATTATTTTATCTAGAAATGTCATTTTGATATACTGATTTATTTATTGCAACAGTCTTTTTTTTTTTTTTTTTTAAATCAAAATCCTCCAATAGGATTTTGTGCATGTAAGTCTGGAACTAAGCAGATATTTTCAATATGTGACTAGAAACAATAAAAGTGAAAACTGCTCAGTTTATACCTTCAGTGGTGGACACGAAGAAAGAACATCAGATGAACTTGTTGCTACCAATATGTTATCAGTTGAAATTGACCAAAAACACTTGAGTCACTTAGATACACCATTTATATTGTTTTTGTTATTTCTCTTTTCAGCTGGAGCACACCGGTTGTAGATGGTGTGATTTTGCTTCCACTTGTATGGCTAGAGAAGAAGTAATATGAACCAAAATGTCTGAGGGCAATAAAATATATATTTTCAAGAAGTGCAGTGATATTTTGCCCGTAGAGCAAAGCATTTCTGTACATCTGCTACATTTGTGTAAGTAAGCGTAAAAAAGTGGCTTTACAGGCATGCCCGGTCCCTGTGGTTTTGATCTTCAGGGCCTGGCGCAGGACCCTATGATTGGCCGCTGATGATGTTGTTAAGCTGGACTGGAAACAGCCAACAGCCATGTCTCATCAGGGCAGCCACCACCTGAGCACTGGATACCGCACAGTCACAGGGAATGACTACACTGGATCACTTTAATAATATTGGGGGGAATTCTTTATATCATTGTAAAGGACTAAAAATACACACATTCTGCTCAGAGATAGAATATTATCATGGTGGAAATACTCAGAAAAATGTACACTCCTGTTTCCTTCCTGTCATGTGTTGGCTTTTTTCATCTCCCACAGGGTAGTCTGACATTTTTTTGCTCATCTGTTGTCTGCCCTTTACCTCACAGGGGCTGTTTTCATGGAGGTTATGTGAGGGGAAAGGCAAGGAAAGGAGTGCATGAAGAAAAAAACCAAAACAAAACCAAAAACCCCTTCACATATAAGTTGCTTTGTGTGTCAGTCAGGCGCAGCGCTGCAGTAACCTCGTCCTCCAAGTCAGAGTGGCATGTGATGTGTCCCAGAAACATGTCAAGCGGTGGGTAATGGCTGAGACAGATGTGTCATGTCTGTGCACACATGGGAGAGAGCAGGAGACGTTTGGGGCATGGGATTAATTTGCCTTTTGGGACAGGTGCTGAGAGGAGCGGGAGCAGACACAATAAATCTAATGTTACGCTCAACCCCCATCCAACTCCACGGGACACTGGGAACACGTAACAGACTAAATCATATGGAAAGTCTCTGTCAGCGATATGCTTTTACACCACTGTTATTATTTCCTGTAATGTAATACCCCTCTTACGACTCAACTTCTTTGAGGAATATAGATTTTGGCTCAGTGCTTTATTGAGCTGGTAGCACTCATGTAGCCAGCTGGTGACAACAAATTATACCAAGTCAGTCTGAGAAGGGCTGAGATTTAAACCAGGCAATACATCATAATCAAACCGAAACAGTGAAGAGAAAAGAAATCAGCCCTCTGTAGCTCTGAGTGCAGGTTTAGAACCATTTCCTATCACGGCGTCTGTGGTCAGCTGCAAGTGCTACAGAGCATGGATGAATTTCGTCATGTAATACGCCAGTCAAACATAATTATCTACAGATGTAACTCATCCACCCAGGTCAGAAATGGCAGCACAGACTGAGGATGGAGATGATGAGTTGCAGCACCCAAGGCTATGTAAATACATTATTTAATATTTTATGATTCATGACTTTATACATGAATTCTGATATAAATTCTCTTCCCAGCATGAAACCCGCTGATATTATTAATTTATGAAAGGACTACTCGCCCTCTGTTCTTGCAACCAAATGGTGTCAGTTCACAGGTAATTACCACTATCAAGGAGGTTATGTGGTGACGTGAGATTTGTGCTGGAGTGTTTCTGAGCTGGGAGCTGCCTGTTTGTTGGTGTTAGTTAACTCTGAGATAATGACTCTCTTGGTTGTCTACATCCATGATAGCAGTTTCTACTCTGACTTCTAACTAGAGGAGGGTTTTTTTCCTTCAAAATGAGCCCCATATAATGGGATGGAGGCTGGAAGTGTTTTTCACTTTCTTTAACAAAGCAGAGCCCCAAGTTAACTTAGAAAAAAAAAAAAGTAGGTCTGTACTTAGACAGCATCTGCCAAGGCCAACCGTCCACTCCTCTTCTCATTCCACACTATTTATATGTATATATGTCTGTACTTTTTGACAGTTGGTGTCAGTGGTTAGTTAAACCAAAGGAGATGTAACTAAAGAGGGAAGATTCCACTGTCTTTCATTTTATCACTGATGAAAACGTATAAGCTAACTTCTAGTCAATTAGTTTATTCTTCGTTCACCAGTAAAACCATGAACCACTGGTATCAATTCTTCAATTTCACATGCCCTTCGTGTTGTTTACAGAAGCTAATGCTCTGTTCACACATAATTTTCTAAATGGATATTTTCCCTTTAGTTAAAAAAAGAAAAAGAAAATGCTGTCTTTATGACCATTATGCAAAATATCTTTGTAGTCAATAGAACTGAAATAATGTCCAAACATCAAACAGTTTAAAAACAAATATAAACAAATGATTTTTACAAAATACAGAGAGGACAGGGCATGAAGGGGCGGGGCATGGTGGTCTACTGATGATGGGGCTTTATATAGAATATTACATAGAATATGACTTCCTTTATTGATATTTGTTAATGATTGTCGTTTTTTGTTGTTGTTTTTCTTCTTATGAAAATTGTAAATTTAAAATGGTATTTTTATATTAGCATAATTACAAAAAATAGTATGTTAAATTGTTATGTTATTGCCATTGTTATTGGTATTAAATTAGTTATTATTAGTGTAAGATAATAATTGCTATTTGCATAGAAACCACGAGGAATGGAGATTGGGGGTAGGGGTCTGTAAGTTTATACTTCTTCCTACTCCTTTTCAAGCATGTGTCACTTTTATTGATTTTTAGTTGTATTTTTGCAATTTACATTGTTACATTGTTACAAACATTGTTTACCTATCAACCTTTAAAGTGTCACTATTGGTATCTGGTCGGTGGGTCTTGTTTTGTTTTGTATGTTCAAAATGAAATAAAAAATGAAAACAGAGTGCTGCCTACGACCATAACAAACCCTCTGATAAACCATAGTTTCTGTTGGACACTAAACTGTGGGACTTTGTCATAATATTGGATGCAGCAGATGCAGAGGCTTTAGTCTGTCATGAAGTTGAACAGCAACAAGTTGAATTATCAACTGAATTGAAGCCTAAGTATTTGTGTTGTTGGAGTGTCTATCGTATTATATAGATATAGATTGATCATAACAGAAGTCCATGTCCATCTCCTCATGTGTCCGTCCTGACCGCAACCTAGTTCTGCCAACACAGCATGTTGGGAGTGTGGAGAGGGCAGCAGTGTTCAGCAGGACACATTTCTCAGAGAGATTCTAACAGGTTTTATGAGTTTGACTACTTTTAAACTTTGGTTTCAACGATTAAACTAACAGAAAACAGAAAAAAAAGATATATAAAAGTATACTTGTAGTCAGCTGCATGACTGTAGAGCTGCTGTGAATGGATCTTACTTCTCATACTGTCACTTTTTTCCCAGAATAATTTTATTCACTTTAGATTTGATCCATTTCATTTACTCATGTTTGGTTTCACTGACTGTTACCATGGTGACAAAGGTCCTAGTTTGATCAACAACCTACAGATTAGGAGATCAATAATGTGTAATACTAGTACACTAGCTGCTGCGTGGTCGGGGTATCTCCAATAATGAAAAGACAAAATGTTTGAGCAGCAACTTTAGCCACTACTAGACTCTGATGATGATTATAATAACACAGTTAAACTGCGAAATAATGTGCGTCATGTTTCGTGTCACACTGCAGCCTCACTGCAGAAGCCAGAGGTCATACCAGTGGGACAGACAGTGCTGACTCATGCAGACTACTCAAACCAACATGAGTCCATTACGATTTCTTTTAGAGATCCAAGATGTCTTAAAACACCATGTTTTTCAGGCTGAATTGGGATGAAATATGCACACAATGATGCACAAGGCATCCTGAATACTTTAATTTTATGGAACAGTGCTGCCATAAATGTTAATATTTCACTGATATAATGTAAATGAAGCGATGGAACAAGCCTATTCAGAATATACAAGAGTAAGTGATACATCAGGCTGTGCAAAATAAGATGATATTTCTAATCTACAGGAAAAAAAGAGAAGACTGTGCCTTAAATGTCTACCTGCTGAGGTATAAAATGAGCTCTTGCAAACTATTTAGACCAAAGGCACTAATCTGTAGCAGAGCTGGAAATGACCCCTTACAGACCACACTATTTTTCATGCTGACAGGGGAACTGTAATACCCTTTAAATCTAAATGTGAGCTTATTTGCTTCATCTTTATGCATTGGTGCTTCCACACCTACACCGATGAGTTGTGTTCTCCTTCATGTGGAACTCCTTTTAAATCAAACAGTCCATTCTTTCTTTGTGGAGATTACTATTGTTGTGACCGATGTTTACATCCTGCTAGAAGTCCTTGCCTTCTTTTGTGAATCTACTCACCTCATCTGCTCAGTACAGATTCCCACGCTAAGCTATGCTATAGTGTTGGGTAACGTTAACCGCACCAAACTGCCTTTGGAGCTCCCTAACGACACGCAACAGATGACAAGTCCCTGTGGACAAAACACAACACTTGAGCTCAGATTCATGTCAAACAGTGATGCTTACCGCCTGCTGCTAAAGGCTCTGCAGGGACAGAGTGACCCTGTCAAGCTGGGCCTCTTAGGGAATGTTTCATGTGTACAAACTGGGTTGTGTTCGCTGCAGCTCAGGACACTTAATGACGTGACATGCAGACATCATACAGTACGTGTCTGTGTGTGAACAAAGTACATCAACATAAACCCCGACATTGTACGGTCCCTTGTAGATCAAGGCCCAAAAGAAGCAACATGATGGAGACTTCATCAAACTACGAAAAGAGGAGAAACATCACTGAGTCCCCATTATGCCACTGTTTTATCCCTCGGATTCAGACTGTTTTTGGCGTTTTTCATGCTTGTACCACTTTGAGCTCTCAGACACTGAGGAAACCACATTCAGTTGAAAACAAAATTGTTCTTTCCTCTTTTCTCTCGTGCCTTCATTCTCAGTTTAAAACAAAAACACACATAGGCCTTGAAACAAAATTAATTAAAACTAAAGCAATAATTAAAACCTGATGTTGAACAAGGACAAAAGAATCATTACGATAACTAGACAGCTTATCTAAAAAAGACGGCACTTTGTCTTTATTAAGAGAAGATTCCTTTTCAATTTTACAACCAGTCGGTGACATGTGTTTCTAAACTACATATTTACCACGAATTAACAGGTAGCCTTCATTTAATAAGAGTAACATCTTTTCTTTTCCGATGTGAATATTTTCTGTGATGTGCTGCATTTAATGAAGCTCAACTAAGAGGATGCAACTGGGCTTTTGTTTCAAATTCTGTTTTAATTATTTTGCATTAATGACGGGGAGCCTCTGGCGGTGAACTACGAGAGAAGTGTTGAATTTAATATCTGAATTTATTTATAGAGCACCTGTCAGTCAACACAGTGACCCAGAGCCTCATTAGAGAGGATGAATCAACGAAAGAAAACCAAATGCAACAACAAACTGATTCTGTAATGATTTTATTTTACATCATGACTTAAGAAGCACAGTAGAAAGATTATTTCAATATTCAGAAAAAAACAAATTATTAAAAACAGCCTCTCAGGAATAAAACGGACGCTTCAAAGATTTTTTTCAGGATTTGATAAAAACATAGAAATGAAACATAGAATGAGCCAGAACCAGACAAATTAGAGAAATCCAGCATCATGTACTGCTTAGATTCAACTGTCCATCATGTCTGATGTTATAATTAATTGAATCCACTTTTAAGAAGTTAATTTAAGCCTCACATCTCATCAGGAAGTGTGTTTTAAGTCTCAGCTCAAAATACTGCACAGATTATTCACTGAACCATGTCTGTTTACTTCTAGTTTTCACTTCCAAATGAATTGTTTCTAACCGCTACAGTATTCACAGCTGCAGTGTTTGATAGTTTTAGTGTCTGTGGGTAAAAAAAAAAATCCATAATTTCCTTTCAGCAAATTGAATTCAACACACATGAATTCTGCATCTACTCCTTACCGGAGTTTTTGGGCAGTAGAAAATCTACTATTCAGGTTTGTGGATAATTCTCAGACAGGCAGGGAGGCTGAGGATGTGATGGACAGCTGTAATTAGTGAGTCCTGATCTGATTTTCTCAGATATGACCCGAACACTATTCTTCTTCTCTACTCTGTGTCTCAAAACAGAAGCAGAAAAAAAGTGTCTTCACTGCTTACAGCAGCATTAAGTGGTATCAGGTTATTTGTATTTATATTTAGTGTTTTGGCCCAAATGAGAGAGCTGCTGGGGGAAGGTCTGTATTTTCAAGTTTTACAATATTTCCCCTGATTTTGAATTTTGCAGCTTTAAGCAAAACCAAACTGAGATGGTTTGGGATGTGTTTGTTTGCATAGTGAAACCAAAGCAACCAACAAATTAGAGGTGGATCTACAGGGGGGCAAGGGGTGTCAGCTGCATGCTAACTTTACACTGTAAACCCAGATTTTGATTCAACTCAAACAGATAAGTTTGTTTTACTTAAATGGGTCTAATTTATTGACATT
>JAQQZY010000007.1:19266513-19288674 GCA_030068375.1 Ostorhinchus rueppellii | reverse complement strand
TAGATTAGATTAGATTAGATTAGATTAGATTAGATTAGATTAGATTAGATTAGATTAGATTAGATTAGATTAGAGGAAATTCACAAGTACCAGCAGCAATCACAACTTTAGGGGTAATGAAATAAACACTACAAAAATAAAAATGTGTGTTCATTCTAATCTTTGGAAAGAAACAAACCTAATGATGGCCAGAAACTTTGGGTGTGTTTCATACCAAAATCCAAATTTTAATAAACAAATCATGTAATGTTCTCTTCATTTATTAAAAACTATAGGCATAAACACAAAGCACAAAGTTTTAATGCTCATATATCTACAGCAAACAGTATAGAGATTCAGGGGAATAAATGGAGAAAATTGAGGAATGACTGCACAGCTGGGGATGTTCGTGACCGGCACCTTAACTTCTCAATCATCAAAATTTTCACTGCAGTGCTTCCTCAAATCAAAACACCCTGCCTTTCCTCAGTGCACCTTCCCTTCATATGTGTTTATGATCCAACACTCCGTATATTATGTCTTGTCCCAACAATAAATTCATCACAAATGAAAAAAAAATGCAATGAAAGTGCAATTTTTAAACAATTAATCATTACCTATTTCTTCACCTCCTCCTGAGACTGAGATCCACAGCAGCAATCCTGCCTTCACCTTTTCTGTTTCACTTACAGAAAAATGTCATTAAACATTAGTGGTGTGTAATGTCACTCATCACACCAGTGGCCGCACTCACCGCCCAGCAATCAACAATTCTACACACTCTTGGCCGTGCTGCGGGCTCTGGATGTGTTATTAATTTCCATGTAGACCTATCTATGTTTATTTATCCACAAAATTCCTGTAAATAATTGGAGTTTGTGGTGGAGAGCAGCAGTGTGAAAGAGTCAGTGATACCCAGTCTATTAACTTGTTGACACTTTGGGGTCGGCCTGACTCTGGGCTAATGCGGAGTGTGACCGAGCAGAACCATCTTCATTATCCCGCCGTAATGTTTCATTGCTTGGGGCTTGTGCACTGATGGCTACCCACCCACTTCTGTACCGCCACCTCCCTTCTATTGCCTCGTGTCATTTCATGTCGCCTCTATCTTGTGTAAATGCATGGTTAGGAAGAAGTACTTGCCATCCAGTTCTTTTTTTTTTTTTTTCAAAACATTTTTTCCACTGATTTCTAGTTTATTTCACCCTACATCCATCCATCTCCTTCTCAGACTCCCATCTTTCTCTGTAGTGTCAGAGTCTTATTGCATCATCTTTCTTTGGTCTACTTGCACTCATATTTCTTCTTCTCATTTTACTTTGCCTTGAGATGTTGCCATCTGTCTGCACTCACTGCCCTGACTACTCTTGCATTATTTGTACATCTTCTTCCACATTTTTTACAAAGGCCAAATCAAAGCTGCTCCCTGTCAGTAATTTTCTCCCTCCTTATTTCGTTGCTGCGATGTGTTAATATTTTTTAGCCATCTTTAAGGCACCACATGTTCAACTCTTCACCTCTTAAAACGTTATGATTGACTTCTGCTTGAAAACATAATATTTTCAGAGTCAGGAGAGACTGCGATGTAAGAATGGCTGTGTTATAACCAGTCAAAAATGCATGCTCTGCTTTTACTGGTAATGAAATTTCAGCGTTAGTTGTGGAGTCTGGGGACCACAGAGGCTTTTGAAACATGTCCCCGTTATACTTTATTTGCATTCCTGATCCTTATTGTAAATCATTGCACATTTACATGAGCTGTGCCAATTAAAGTTCAGGGAGTAAACATTTGCAGAATCATTATGCATTAGAGGAATAACAAGTAATATGAAGCTGTCCTGGAGAATCTTTCACTCCCTTTCCAATCTTTCTACAGACTGTCATCTTGTCATTTGGTCTGTCAGGCACTCTCAATTCATGCTAGCATGAATAACTTAAAAAAATCACCTTTCCATTTCTAAGACTAATTGACACAGGCATAAAAAGAGTAGAAAATGCTGAGATCATCCAGATACTCACATTAGAAAATTGACTTTTATTGCACCTTCCCTCGCTAGTCGCAAAATAAGCACGAGATGAAACAAATTTTTACTGTTGTTTTAAAGGATTTGTTGAAAAATAACACAATATATACCTTTTAATTTGCTGATTATATAAAATATTAAAATTAACAGACATTTCTTGTGGTAGGTTACAACTGGCAGGAATGAGGAGTTACAAGAGAAAGAATTCAGCCTAAAGGTCAAGGTTGGACAGGGCCATGTTGGTCTTATCTGACAACTATTAAAGTGACACTAAACACTAAAACATGTTTTGAGGTGTAAACAAAATCATGTGACGCATCAATGCTGGTGGTAATGAACATAAAAATCAACAAATGCCTTTTAAAACAATGTATTTTATCGGTAAAATTGTCTCAACTCACCCCTTGTTTGATCATCATCATGATGACGCAGAGTTATACCTCAGTACGACGCCGTTATGAAATTTTTATGAGACAAAAAAATGTCAGTGTTAAAAAAAGCCTCTAATCAGAGGTGCCCTTTCCAACCTGTACTTCAATCAGATCCTCATGAACCTCATTCATTTTCCGACAGGTTGAGTCACTCTTTCCAGAACCACTGTAGTCAGACATCAGCAGTGATTTTACTGCCTGGAAGGAATAATTTGTTATCAATTAAAGTACCAAAGTTATACAACACATTAGAGCAAGTAGAGCTACTTTTACTGTCAGAAAAATTTAATAGGTTTGAAATGCTTCCAAAAAAGTGTGGGGGGATACTCTAAATAAACTGCATAAATATCGTTTTTTGGGTGAGCTTTTCTCATGTGATAAAACCAATCCAAAAGCTTCTTGAGTGTCTTGTGACTGTCATAAAGATGTCCCTTAACCACTCCTGTCTCACATCCACATCTGGACATCCAGACAATAGCTGGGTTTCTATTACTCTCAGAAATGCACAAAATGTAAATTGCACAATAGAAAACTGGTAATGGAAACAGAAATGTTGCAAAACCTGTCAAAGACTGCACAAATATTTTCATGCTCTCATGAGGTGGTTTTTGAGATGTTTCAATATCGAAGTATTGTGCAAAAGTGTAATGTAAAACACATTTTGTGCATTTTTTCTAGTCACAGGCATGACAAGTCCAGTGCCATGAGAGGTTCAATAACATAATAGTTTATTAAATGTTGCCCAGATCCACAACCTGTTGGTGAATTCTGTACAGATCTCTCCCAGAAATCCATTATGGCTGCTGCTAAACATAAGGACTTTGCCTCTGGATGATCAGGCACACCTGCAGAGTGAAATTGTGAGGTACACATGCGAGAACTATGACATATCACAAGACAGGTAGATGGGAATTTGCGAGAATCACGCATCAGAACCCAAACGCTCTTCAATAGAAACACCTACAAGTAGCAGTTCTACATTGTTGAAATTGTATGAATATCACTTTTATTTTGTGGAAAACTGTAATGGGAACCCAGCTACTGATCATGACACTCAGCCACTTTTTAGCTTTAGTAATTTTCAGAAACATGCAGTGGGTGCAGTTAGACTCCACATGGGGGTAAAGTTTTACTTTAAATAGATCATGTGGTGGAAACTTACTTATACTTACTTATACTTATGTCATACTTATGTCCAGTCTAATAGCCCATGGCTCCCAGTAAATGTGAAAGGCATACATCAGGGGTCACCAACCCTGGTCCTCAAGGGCTATTATCCTGCATGTTTTAGATGTGTCCCTCTTTCAACACACCTGATTCAAATGATGAGCCTATCATCAAGCTCTACGGAAACCTGATAATGACCATCAGGTGTGCTGGAAGAGGGACATATCTAAAACATGCAGGATAGTAGCCCTCGAGAACCAGGGTTGGTGACCCCTGGTACACATCATAGATCTATCAGTGGGTGGGGTACCATGCTGTTAGTCACTGCTTTCTGAACTGACGTTTGGAAGCCAGTAGTTTGTGATTTGACCATCGCTATATTGGCTTTTTGAAGCCAGAAGTGACCATATTTGAACAAAGGGGTGAAACTAGGAGACCAGAGGGGTCAGAGATGAACTAATGCTAAGTGATAGCTTACTGTTAAGTAGTAAAACTGTTCATTTTTACTTGAAGATAAAAAAAACAAAAAACAAAAAAAGAAACAGAAAAAAAAGAGAAAAACGTGTATAATATCATACAATAATAATCACTTTGACCCCACTAGGGGTGTGTGTGCTGGTGTTGTTTACTTCCAGAGATGCCGCCCACTGTACTTTCTAATTTTCCTATTTTTCTGTGTATGTGAGCTATCTTGTTGTGAAGCTTTGGGCAGTGAGTTTATATCCCCATCTGAGAACAGTCCAGAACAGGGTGTACGAGGCAGAGCAAAGTAGCTGCAGTTCCATGGCTGCGTCCTGTCTCTGCTCCAGACTCAGCAGGTGTGTCTGTCTGCAAGACAACGCCCAGGGATGAAATAAACAGTGTGAGCTACAACAACTCTCAGTCAGACGGGGGGAGCCTATACTTCAGCTGCATTCACTCAAAACACAGGAGCAAGGCTGTGCAAAGGTGTGGGCTTGTTTATTTGTGCTTCAGAGGATTGGAAAAATTTCAGTTTCAATAGGTTTTTTCACTCATTCACTGTCTTGCTTGCTCTCTCCTACTTTCATTGAACTGAGGAGGGGTGAAGTCTGGGCATCTATTTCTAAACAATAAATGTTACATATTTTACAGTCATTAGCATTTCAATGCCTCTGCTCATCTGGATGTGTGGAAGACATAGAGTCCAGTAACATCTACAAACAAACAGTTCTCAGGCTGGGTTTAGGAGTTTAAGAGGAAATAGAATATTATATCATAGTAATCTCTACAGAACTATATCACCACATGTGTGAAAATAAGAACTATTGTGTTTTTTGTTATCGTATTGAGCCATTTTTCAACAGTAGCTCCAGATCAACTCCCTCCTCCTCCATCATCACCTAGTATTTGAGTTAAGACCAGAATTAATATTCCTTTGAAAAAAAAAAAGTCCAGAATGGAAACAACTTTTTGCTTTGGTCAGGGACTTCCATTTTTATTTTTATTTATTTATTTTTTTAAATATTTTGCTGTTTTTGTTTCAAACTCATACTTCACCCAAAAAAATGTCACTAAATCAAGTATTTTAAGTAACTATTACTTCTTGAACTTTTTTTTCTTAACTTTATTTTTATATTTTGGTTTTTACAAGCAACACAAATGTACATACTGAAGAACAGACAGGGCACCCGGGGAAGCACACTACAGTTGGTCTTTTCAGCAGTCATTTCTTGTGTTCAGGGTTACTTTTCCAACATTCCCAGAGTGTACAAAAGTGGAAGGGAGCATCGACAGGGCCTCAAGTGTGGTTAACATTCAGTCCATATCATCTTTAGTCCATTAATAATCTTAAGCACATACAGAATTTACCTTGACATCAGAAAGGGAAAAAATGAGTGTTAAATAAAAATAAGGAACATGTGATAATTATTGAAAGGAAAAAAACAAAAAACAAAAAGTCTTCTAGTGCAACATTCATGTGCACCATCCATTTGGACCAATACTTATCAAATTTATCAGCACAAAGTCTGAGGTTAAACGTCAGCCTTTCCATGACAAACATCTGCTTTAGAATTGTACTTCTGTAACTTCTTGTACTGTACATATGTATTTAGCCTTTTAAGATCTAAAACAACAAACAAGAATTTCATAATATGAATCAGAAGCTGATTAAACTAAACTGAATCCTCAGTGGTTCTTCTAAAATCCCTCATACTAAACTGCAGTTTCAGCGTGACATTGGTTGCTCACTGACCTTCAGTGTTATACTTTGGTCAAAGCAGCTGCAGTGAGTTTGTCATCACATCCTCCAGATTCCCTGAGCTCCAGACCCATGAGTGTGACATGATGAAGACCATGCTTCTGCTGCGGTCAGAGGAGACCCTCTGGACTCGCCCTGCATTTTAGTTATAGTTATTGACATGTTATATCAGGTCTGAAATCTGAAACTAATTAAAGACATGATGTGCAGTCTCTACTGTAATCTGAGTTCATGTCAGTGGACATTAGAGAATGGAGATGAGCATTTTAGGCACTTTATAAAGTTGAATGATTGAGATAACCAAAGTTGATTAGTAGAAAAAATCATTGTTGATATGTGTGGACGGCACATATTAACACAGCACATATTCCAAATGAAAAAATACAATAAAATTTAAAAAAAAAAAACTGACTAACTGCAGTTTCATTTTTTAAAACACTTGAAACACTCTTTTCCAGGCTTAGTACATGGGCAGAAACACTGCCATAAACACTGACTCCACTTCGGTAAGAACTATACATACATACATTTCCACCCACTGTCACTGCAAATAACGATGATTTAATTTAGGCACACTAGTCCTAACACTGAAACTAAGTTAAACGTTTTAATGCTATTTATTTATTTATTTAGAAAGTCTGCATTTTATACTTATGTTCATGGTGCAAAATGGGACAATTACAGTATGTGTATTTAATTTGACTATAAGTACCTCCTCCTAGTTTTTATATAGTAGAATATAGTCCAGTAAACCTTTTTAGTCATCTACTACAACTACTAATAATAATAATAATAAACTGACAAAACATTATTGAACCCTCAGTTCAATTAATTTGAAATAATCAAGATGTAACTGAAGTTTGACCTTTCAGTTTTAATTCAAGGAGTTCAACAAAATATTGGAATTACTACCAGGAAAATTACTGCATTTGTGTCACTGTCCAAATACTTATGCACCCTACTGCATTTTTGTATTAATATGAAACTCTTACTTTGAATCTGGATAAAGGGGCATATCTAAATTATAGATGTATGACACCAAACTAAATGGCACCATACCTAAGGCACTAGTCCCCTGAAAGAAAAGTAAATTTGTTATTATTGAATTTAATGCGTCCTTCACATTACTTTATTCATTGCTTATTCTAGTCTGAAACATAAAAGACTTACTCAACACTGCAAGGCTTCATAAAATATTAATTGCTGTGTGAGCAACAAACACATTCATACTATTTGTTCATATTTCAACAATTCACTTTATCACAGATAACAGAGTCCCATGTGTGAGGTGACTGTTATAACTACCAAAACGTAATCTTGGACTGGTCATAATTCAGTTATAGATTAAATCAAACACTGAACTGTTGGTATCACTTGTTTTCACATCCATTTCTTCATATTTCCCAAAGTGGTCACACAGTGTAATTTTTTTAAGCTCTCAATCAAAACGAATCACAACATCTTAATGAGATCCTCTTAGTGTGAAATAGACTGAAAACAGCACCTATAGAGGCTGCCCTGATGCTTCCAAATCATTTTCTGTCACATTTCACGTATTAATGTCCTCTCATAGGCCAGGCGAGGACGTTCTCCTCTTTAAATTAGTTTACAGGCTGATCCTCTGTTACCTTGACAATAATCACTTGTTCTTTGTTCTGCCTCATGAGCCACTTTGACCTCCCTAAATCGATTTCACATGAGGCGATTGGCTGAAATGCCAGAAAGGTCTGTGTGTGGTTCGATAAGGCTGTATCGCCGATGCTTGCTAGAGATGTCACGGACATATCAGCAATGCATTAGTAATGTTTGAAGAATCTAAGGTGGATTCAAAATATGCCTGGTTTTTTTTTTTTTTTTTTTTTTACAAAAGTGGTTTGTTTTCTGCTCAGTTGACCCTTAAATCCACTGTCTAGAGATTGGGACATGTATGCTTCAGTTTTCTTAAACCATGATGAACCTTTGCGGAATTTAAACCTTTTTGCTTTTTCAGCTCAGGTTTTCGACTGGTCTCTGCTCCGTGATTCCCTTTGCATGGGCCCCGTGGCTAATCAAAGCCTCCCTTTCTGCTTAGCTGTCACGCACACAAATTCCCAACAGCACATCCTTATTAGCCTCGAGTTTAAAGCGCACCAAAGTCAACTGACAAGCCCTGCAGGCCTTCCAAGAGCAGTTCTTAAGAAGTGTTTCACTCTGTCTGCCAGACACATGTGGATCTGAGATGATGACTTTGCACCTTATGTCTGAGTGTTCCTCCTCCCTCCTCAGCGTCTGCTCTCGGTGTGTAATGACTTCACTGGTGGGTATCAGCTGTGGATATGACAGCTGTAATAATTCTGAATCAAGTGCAGCAAAATTCAATCTGATGGTAAATATCAAGTAAAAATGTTCCCAGCAGTCTTCTAGATATCACATCTTGAGCAAAAGTCCCAGGAAACTGGAATCATAAACTCAATGATAAGAGTATTAGGTGCATTGATTTTTATCCGTCTGTTAGGGTTATGGCCAAAGTTGTACAGAAAAAATAACATATTTTAAAGCTGAAATCCAAAACTTTCTCTATGCTGTGTCCTTAATGATGTGGCAGAGTTGTTATTAAAAGAAACTGTTTGTTTATTTGGATCAACCACTGAAACCCTGAAAGATGTGTCAGCTAAAAAGTGCACTAATGGGAGAAGATACTAATGAGATATTAATGGGTTTATACTGTCAACGCTGATATTAAAGGACTTAAAGAATTCATACTGGTTTACACACCCTTGAAATTTATGACCTGACAAATGCACAACCGTTTCTATATCTATATACAAATATTATTACAGCATACTTACATAATGAACTATACAAAGATATTGCTTTTATCTATGATTGACTATTCAGATCCTTCGATTTCAGACATAGCTTTTCATCTGAATCACAAAAATTAAACCTAACCTTGTTGCAACCTCAAAGAAAGCATTTAATCTTTAAACATGGTAAAAATGCAGTCCTAACTAGCCACACTCCTTAGATGTTTCAAGATGAATAATATTATAATGTCTGTGCACTGAATAGACAAGGTTCAAGTGTAGTGTAATGATCTCCATTCACAGATCAGTACCCATTTATTCTGTGCTTAGAAAGACTGTATTTGGACTGCTCATATAAAATAAGAATATTGATGGACAGTGACTGTAGTCATTCCTTATCTGTCATTCATATTCCCCCTAGATTTGGCAAATCTCAAAACATCATTACAACTGAAAAGAAGACAGAATTCTAGATTTTCTTCACTTTTCCTCCCTTTATATGGTTTAAAGGGGCTATTTGTGCTATTTGTACTTTGAAGTATTAAAAAAATGACCTAAGCTTGTCATTTCAGTGTTGAGAAAAAAGAACTGTCAAATTAGATACTACGTGCTTGACTGTAAAGATGTGTGATGAATATATTTATATAGATAGACTGGGGCATGTGTGTGACCACTAGAGGGAGTAGTGAGTCACTGTGTCAGTCTCCCATGGTGAGAACCTCCAAGAAACAACTTTAGAGTTAAAGAAAGTGGCACCATGATAAAAGGTACAAGCACAGTTGTTTTCTCTTTTGGACACAGCTGAAATCACAGCATTTCTCATCCGTTGATTAATTTAATTTACGAGGCTTATGAAAGTATAACATTATTATGTGATGTTACACTGAACAAAAATATAAACAACACTTGTGTTTTTGCTCCTGTTTTTCATGAACTGAATTCAAAGATCTAAGACTTTTTCTATGTACACAAAAGGTATGTTTCTCTCAAATATTGTTCACAAATCTGTCTAAATCTGTGTAAGTGAGCACTTTGCCCAGATCATCCATCCACCTCACAGGTGTGGCCGATCAAGATGCTGATTCAACAGCAGGATTACTGCACAGGTGTGCCTTAGGCTGGCCACAACAAAAGGACAGGGCAGTTTTACTGTATGGGTCCCAGGGCAGAAAACCAGTTGGTATCTGGTGTGACAGCCATTTGCCTCATGCAGTACGACACGTGTGTCCTTGGCTTAGAGTTGATCAGGTTGTTGACTGTGGCATGTTGGTCCAGTCTTCTTCAGTGATTGTGTGAAGTTGCTGGATATTGGCAGGAACTGAAACACACTGTTGTATATGCCCACGCAGAGCATCCCAAACATGCTCAATGGATGACATGTCCAGTGAGTATGCAGGCCATGCAAGAGCTGAGATGTTTTCAGCTTCCAGGAGTTGTGTCCAGATCCTTCAACATGAGGCCGTGTATTATCATGGTGCAACACGAGGTGATGGTTGTGGATGAACGGCACAGCAATAGGCCTCAGAATCTGGTCTCAGCATCTCTGTGCATTCAAAATGCCATCGATAAAACACCTGTGTTGTTCATAACATACACTTGCATATACCATAACCCCACTGTTTCCATGGACCACTCCATTCACAACAGCAAACTGCTTACTTGCACACGCACACACACACCATCCAAGCTGTCTGCCATCTGCCCTGGAAAACTGGGATTCATCTGTGAGGAGAACACCTCTCCAAAGTGCCAGACACCATCAAATGTGAGTATTTGCCCCCTCAAATTGGCTACAACGACAAACTTCAGTAAGGTCAAGACCCCAAAGAGGATGGGGGGCATGCAGCTGAGCTTCCCTGAGATGGTTTCTGACAGTTTGTGCAGAAATTCTTCAGTTATGCAAACCAATTGTTGCAGCAGCTGTCCGGGTGACTGGTCTCAGTCTGTGGTTGTGAGGCTGGTTGGATGTACTGCCAAATTCTCTGAAACGCCTTTGGAGATGGCTTATGGTAGAGAAATGAACACTCAATTCAACAGGCAACAGCTCTGGTGGACATTCCTACAGTCAGCATGATTATCACACACTCTCTCAAAACTTGCAACACCTGTGGCATTGTGCTGTGTAATAAAACTGCACATTTTATGTAGAGTGGCCAGCCTAAGGCACACCTGTGCAGTAATCATGCCGTCTAATCAGCATCTTGATCGGCCACACCTGTGAGGTGGATGGATGATCTGGGCAAAGTGCTCACTAACACAGATTTAGACAGATTTGTGAACAATATTTGAGAGGAACAGGCCTTTTATGTTCATAGAAAAAGTCTTAGATCTTTGAGTTCAGTTCATGAAAAACAGGAGCAAAAACAAAAGTGGTGTTTATATTTTTGTTCAGTGTATTATATTTGCTAAGTGCTTTGTTGGTTGATCCATGGTTCAGATGCGATTGTGACAGTTGGCACAATTCCAAACAGATCTTTTGTGCAGCTATTGACAACACAAAGCATGTAAAAAATGGAGATGATTTGTGTTTTCTGTCTGAAATCAGAGCTACACTAACAGAATTTTACTATAAACTATTTGTTAATGCAGTAATGGTAACGTACAACACTTTCTTTTTACCTGCTTTCAAAGAAACATCCATGAGTCTTTATTTGATGAAGAAAACTTGATGATACCATAATGCAGATGCATGAAAACCATGACCTTTTTCTTTATTCAGTGAGTGATACAGTCTGTGCATATGTAGCTGGTTCGTTGGTGGTATTTGTAGCTGTGGGTGTGTTGTGTTACAGTATTCTGCTGTATCAGTAGTACATAGAACTCCTGTAGTGCAAACTAATAGGCTATTGCTACCATTTTAACTTCTACACTTGCCCGGGGCTCTCCGGTGTTCAGGAAAGTGAAAACTAAATCTAGCCTCTGCCTCTTTTATGGATCTACACCAAAATAAAATGGGTTTGTATCCGACCCTTCCACCAAGTTCCATGAAAATGGCATCGATCACATACAGTAACCTTCACAGGTAGAGGAATAATTTTGCTTCTTCTACCCATAAAGTTTCCAAATTAATCTTTCTAAAGTGATCACCATTCATACCAATATTATATATCGGTAACTTGCATTTTTTTAACTAAAAAGCAGGTATTTTCCTAGTTTTAATTTACTGATCATGTAGATGTTCACAGAAGCTCAGATTAAAGTTGAGGGTTATGATATCAAAAGTAGAGAAAATTGAAGAAACAGTAAGGTAAAATCTATTATTAACTGAACATAAACCAAGTGTCTCTTCCACTGTTATTTATCAAACTCCATAGGTTTTACTGGTGAATTAATATTATAGATGATGACGGTGTTTCCATGTTCACTACGGAAATGTTAAACGTCTAAATGGTCATATCTGATGACCATGAAAAGATGGAAAAACTGCCGCAAAAGATTTTTTTTCCTCTATATGTACATTTTCTTAAGTAATTTTATCACCATTCACTGTGATATTATCCTCTGCATTTGGACTTTTATCAGTTTAAATTGTATATTTTTCTGTATTTAATTCACTGATCATGTAGATGTTCATTAAATCTCAGAATAAATACAAAGGTTGTTATATCAAAACATAGAAAAGTGAAGAAAAAGTGACTTTTTCAGTAAAATATATCATTACTTCAACATAAACCAAATGTTTCCATCAACTGTCATTGATTAAACTCCATGGGTTTTACTGGTGAATCAATGTTGTAGAAGATGATGGTGTTTTCACGTTCACTACGGAGCCTCTGAGCATCCAAATGGGTCATATCTGATGACATGAAAAGATGAAAAACTTAATTTTACACCAATTATTTACATATATTGATAGGATTAGTGGACCAACAGGTATTAAAGAGTTTAGATCAGTAAATGATTTTTGGATGGCGTTGGAGGTTTGGGTCTTTATGGGTTTAAAAACAGCTGTTGTTGTGCGTCAAATCACCAGCTCTTAAACACCGTTGACTCTTATACGTTTTGCATTTAATCAGTGGGAATATGAAGGGGTCTGTTGGTTCTCTTCATGCTTTAAGTGCTGTAGATGTGCTTCCACCGGAACTTACTCCGTTCCTCTGTGGCGGTGACAGAGCCGATAGATTATTCAATAGCGTAATGAATGAGGTGTCAGAATCATTCAGCTCCACTGTTGGCCAGAATGATTTCTCTCTGTCTACCTCTGCCTGGCCATACGTTGCTCTTATTGATTATGATGAGGCTCACTCCTCTCCAGTTATTACAATATTGATCTCAGACAGATGTAGAAGAACAGAAAGAATAGAGGCGTAAAGTTTTGGAGGCTGAGAAGCAGAAGCAGAGTCAAAAATGATGGGGTGGGACGGGACCACAAACAAGTTCACTATCAGGTCCAGTTAAAGATTACTGTAAGGGGGATAGACCATTACAGGATCCTGGGATGCCGTTATGTATGTTACATCTTTATTGAAACCCCTTGTAGACTGTCACGTCCGAATTTAGGAGGGAGAACCCAAATACAGGGAAACATGCAGCGTCTGATGTTCTGAGTAAAAATACAGTTTATTTCTAGATTCACAAAAACAAGCTTTTCCGAGGTCTGACGATGAAGCTTCTGTGATCCAATGGGGAAATCCAGACTCGAAGGCCAGGCCAGGGGTCGTAAACCGGGAGGACAGGGAAACCAAACTGAGGCACTGGCAGGGGTTAAGCAAGCTCTAGTCAAATGACAGGCAATTTCAGAATCCAAGGCAACAATAGTCAACAAAAACAGATCAGGTAATAGTCCAAAGGCAGAGTACCGTTCAGAGCAATCGTCCGAATCCAGGTAGTCTGTCCAATCGGGCAACAGTACCGAAAGGGGCACAGGCAGGCTCAGAGGTCAAATCCAAAAAGACAGTCCAGACAGGCAAAGGTACAAGTGAGGACAAAGGCGACGCTCAGGGACTCCAGGTCCAAAAGGGGGGTCAGGTCAGGCAGTTCAATCCGGAGTAAACGCTGGTAAGTTACGCACGAAGGGCTGAGACGAACTGGCACAGAACACTGGAAGACACAAGGCTTATATACTCACAGGAGGAGAGGTAGACAATAAGACACAGGTGCAGAACATTAGGGTGGGGACAGGTAATCCCACAAGCGGGAAAAGCTGGGAACAGGAAGTAAAGACACCAGACATGACACGGGAGGAGAACTGGCAAAATAAAACCGGAAGTGACAGGACAAAACACACAACACAGACTTCAGGGAGCAGGCGTGACCATAGACAACTGTCATGAGTTCACCTCCATATCGTCACAGTCTTAAAATAAATGTCATTTTGACATGTTTGAAAATTTGCCTAAGTCATTTAATTCTCATGTTCCATGTTTGACTGACCTTGTTGTTTGTATAACAAAAGGCATCTGTTATAACTATTTTGATTAAAATTGTTTGTAAATATCATATATTCAACAAATGGTTCCTTTTTTGTGTGTGTTTCCTGAAAAATCTGAAAAAATGACTAGGGCGGTTATTTTAAGAAGGCGTCTATTTGTGTTTTGTAATTCAGCTGCTGCTCAACACTCTCTGAACATGTATTGCCTGGTCACTTATGATCACTGAGGTTCATTGATCAATGGCCGTTTTCTGTAATTAAAGTCATGACATTCTAATTTTGGATCGGAGGGACCTCCCTCTGTGTGCCAGGGGGCCACGCCATAGCCAATGGTGGAGCAGCTCCGTGCGCCGACTGGAACAGTACCGTAAAGTATGTAATAATTGCGCCGTTCATATCCTGAGCGCTGAGTGGAAGTGTACTTTACCGTAAAGCGTGTAATAATCGTACCTTTCGTAACTTGAAATTTCCTTCGTTAGCGGAGTCAATATTTTACCGTAAAGGATTTTCGTTACTTGGAAATTTCGTAGGAAGAGTCATTCGTAAGTAGAGGTACCACTGTATAGAGAAAAAATCTTTGGGGAACTGTAACAGAAGTAGTACCGGTTAAGAAAGATTTAACTAAGAGACAAATGACTTAAACTCGTATTTAGTTTAACTTTACATCAGTTGGTCTTTACCGAAGTCGTCCTGCACTGCGTCCCCTCACTTTGTCTCTAAACATAAAGCAGGTGTCTGGGGAGGACTGCATCCCTTCAGTTAATGTCAGTGTCTGTTTGCGTCCCCCCCCTTGGAGCTTAGTAAAACAGGATGCCAGTCTCTCTGCAAACTCGGCCTCCCCTGGTGTGCGACCTCAATTACGGAGGCGGGGAGATTACGGGTCAGAATTAATACCACTCTTAATCTGCGCGCACACTCTGCTCTCCAACTCCCTCTACATACTCTCCCTCACCTTTTGTGGGTCTTGATTCAACGTTGGTTTCATATAATAAACAGAAGAAGCGTTCACCGACCGCTCAGTCTGCTTCATTTCTTCACTTTTTCTCCCAGTCCTTCACTTTCTTCACCCCACCTCGGTTTAGTTAATTTGGTGCTTGAGTAAGTGTCTCTTATGTTTTCACTGCGATATGAGACAAATTAGATAAAACTAGTCATTAAATGTCTTTCAGTTTCTTTCAAGACTATCAGATTTTTCTTTCTTTGCTTCCACTCCAGTCTTATTAACCTGCTATTTGACTTCAACTTTTCTTCCCTGCTTGTGTGTTTTGAGAAAGTGATCTTATCCAGTGTACAATCTGCACTTATTTCAACTACACACTGCCATCGATACTTTATTTTTAAGCCGAGACTTTTGTCGAAAAAAAATCATCATGGAACCAAACTGCACATTGAGTAATGCCAGTTGACTCACAAGCATATCAGTTTTTCTTTTATTTCAGCATTTTTATTTATTTATTTTTTGCAGTGCGACACTCAGACTTAGATAAATCGTCTTATGTCTGTCTTGGAACAATTTTACATTTATTTACCAATATTTGTTTGGACATCTGGACTGTCAAGACATCGTTTTTCACGACGCTGCCTCTGTCATCTGAGAATACACATACAAAGCCTGTGGCTCCTCAGACACCAGATGACACTATTTGCAAATTTGCATATGAATTATATCATCATATTTATTTTCACGCAAAGCAAACATTTAAGGCAACGATGGAACGGAATCCTAAACCAACTAAATCCATCAAGTGAGAGAGGGAGACAAGTGTAGCAAATATAGTACAGAGTTTCATGACATCTGAAAGTTATGTTGTTATATTAAGTCTTGTATGTTTTGTTTTTTTTTTCATTTGGCTCCATGGGAAGAACCTTCTATGATGAAACTGACTTTGTAATTAGAACAAACCACATTTTAGTGAAGACATTTTCTAAAATATTTTTAAACACTGTTTAAACCTTTAAATGACAAAAAACAAAGACAAATATTTCAGTACTTTCACAGGCTTATAACATACTAAGAAAATGTCATCACAGAGGCATGCTTACCAGTATGATGCATGACCTTTTTTCTAACATTTTTCAATCCCACAAGTTGAAGACGCCAATTAACTTTTGCAAGTAGCTATTCTTGCCATTTACAAGACAATGTAGCGGTTCACAGTGGTGGCCTGTGATCGTCTATTCCCTTGTACTATAGTCTCACTCCTAGCCAGTTGAATTTTAATTTTGGAATGTATTTAGGACATGCTGGTGATGTTACAATGACTTTGAAAGTTAAATAACTTTCATACCTCCATCCATTCATCTTCTGAACCCATATTATCCTCACTGGGGTCATGGGGGTCGCTTGGAGCCTATCCCAGCTACTTAATTTCATTTTTGGGTGGAGTATTTCTTTAAGTCACGGCCTCTCCCAGAGTTAGAACACTGTGGAAAATATGGTTAAAATCCATTCAGTCATTGTCCTGTTTTGTCCTTTTTTTAGGAGCAGCAGCTTTAGCTTAGCGCAGTTGCTGTAAACCTCTGGTGTCAGTTAGCATGTCCTCCAAAAAAGTGACTGAGACCATTACCTGCCCAGGTAATAGCCTCATTCGATTTTGCATTATGATTTGTACTTGTTCTGAACACACGGCTCCCAGGATATCTTTAGGAAAAAAAAAATAGATGTCTCTGTCACTTTTTTTTGGAGGACATGCTAACTGACACCGGAGGTTTACAGCAACTGTGCTAAGCTAAAGATAAAAGTGCTGCTCCTAAAACAGGACAATGAGTGAACAGCTTTCGACCATATCTTCCACACTGTTTTAACTCTGGGAGAGGCCGTGACTGACTTAATTTCATTTTTGGGTGGAGTATTCCTTTTAAGGGTGAAGGCAGGATATCATCACAGGACTGACATATAGAGATAAACAATCACACTCACATTCACACCTACACGTAATTTAGATAACTGATTAACCTATCAGTGCATGTCTTTGGATGGTGGGAGGAAGCCAGAGTACCCAGAGAGAACCCACACAGACATGGGGAGAACTCGCACACAGAAAGGTCCCACCAGTGACTGGTATTGGAATGGAACCCAGGACCTTCTTGCTGTGAGGCACAAGTGCTGTCCACTGCAGCACCGTGTCACCCAACTTTCATAACTCCCCCATCATAAACAAACATTTTTCATGAAGTTGTACACAATGCTGCTCCACACAGATCCAGTTCTCAAATAACCACAGAGGAGAGGAGAACTGTACTGCACATTTCCTACAAGAAGAGGAGGTTTTATACAGACAACAGAGTCAATAAGAACATCCAGAAAATGGATTTTCTTTTTAACCTGTCCACATCAAAGAAACAGAAACCTGCTGTTCGTTCAGATGGCAGCAGAAGCCGCTGCTCATTAACAACCATGTGAACATTAAACATGATGTAGCTCAGTCAACCAGTTGTGTGTATATATATATATATATATATATTTAATTTAATGCTTAAATATTTAACATTGTATTGTATGCAAGTCCATTTTGCTTTTTTTTTTTTTCCCATTGCTTTGTCAATAATTCATACAGTTGCGCTCATGAGTATAAATGTGTGAAATATTCTCCATTTTTCTGTTAGGTTTTTTTTATTTAATGATTGTGCTTTTTTAGATGCTGTGTAGTTTAGTTTGAATCCCATTTAACAAAAGAAATCTGCTTTCCCTGATTACTCCATTTTCATTAAAGAATGGTACACATTTAACAATTTTTTTTTTTGCCAGCGTATGTAAACATATCAGCACAATTGTATTAGTTCAAATATTTATGTCTGTATGAAAATGATCCCTGATGGCTAGTTCTAATTAATTCCCAGCTTTGTAGGTTTGTTTTGCACAGTCACTGAAATAAAAAGTGAAATGCATGTTTATTGTTGCATACAAACAACAATTAACAAACACACACAACCATCACTGCTGCTGGTATAGACCTGTTTAACTATTAGATACACACAGCAAAGACCCACTCTGAACCACCAGCCTCTTAAACAACAGGAGAACTAGAACTACAACAGAGCAGCCAATCCAACTCAGTTAGAGCAGTTTAGGACTTGAAAATAACTTGAGTTCTTCACTGTCACATTATGGCTGTTTTTGTTTAATGAGTCAGTAGCCAACATTTGATTTACAGTGATGTGAGAAGACACAACAGCAAAGTCAGTGTCACTGAAACCAATAAAGATGATTTCCAAGGTACATTATCAAGTCAACATACACTCGTTGGCCCAATCCCAATTCACCGCTGGACCCTCCCCCATACTACTACCCCTTGTAACAGTTGCAAGGGGTAGGGGTTAAAACGTTCTCCTATAAAGTGAGACAATCCTTCAAGACCTGTTGTGTCGTCAGCAGTCATCAATGCCGCTATAAACAGATGCGACCTCTTTGTTTCCAAAAGAATTCACCATGCTGTAAATGTCTCTGTTGCATGGGCTTTAGGCATCTTTTTGCGACAATCAACCTCAAACTGCAGAAATACGGTCTATAATTCAAGGACGATCACATGATTAAGTTGTGTACAAAGAAAATACTTTTGTGTGTTTCTTTCATCACGCTGCTGCACATTTTGCTGTGTTTACCTCCATCTTGTCAGTGATTTGAATAGAATTATGGGAGATTTCTCATTCTCCTCAGTTCGCAGTATGAACCTTTAAAATCTCTGTTTCGAGGGCCAAACAGATGTCCCCCTTAGCCCTTTCCCTCCGACTCATAAAGAATCAAAAAATGGATGCCGCAAAATGGATCCATGAGACATACAGAACACCAGACAGATGTGACAGTTAATTACCATGGTAACAGGATGCTTGTAGTCAGTTTGAGCTATTCATAATGTAGCAAAGGCGTAGTAACAAAAACAACTGTCATGTACTCTCATCTTTTCAGGTGGTTTACAAAGGATTTTATGTTAACCCTTTCATGCATGAATTATGAGAACTTCATTCAAGACTTTTTTTTTCCCGGACTGTTTTTATTCCTCCAAAAACAATGCAATTGAGAGAAAAAAAAAACCAAAACCTTTTTTCATGGAGTTGCAAAAATGTCCACCACATGTTTAATTTTTGAAGCAAAGAAACATGTATTTACTGATATAATGTGTGGAAACTATGAAATAAAAGCATTTTTAATACTGCTAATCAGGTCTTTTCTCATTTTAACGTACTCTATTACCAGTTATTTCTCACTTTGTGGAAATAATATGAAAAAAAAGTACCCTTTTGTTGAAAAAACAAACTATTAATATAACAATAATAATTGTTTTACACTTAAACATGTTACTGTAGAACAGGTTTATCAAGAACAACAAATGCACAATAACATTATGAATTGCAGTGAATGGGATGATGCATAAGTGTCTACTGTGTAGGCTGATATGGAACTAAAACAACAAAATCTAATATAGAAAAGAACAACTGTACAATAGCTGCATGAAAGGGCTAAAAAATGGTTGATAGTTTAAGGATGGCATTTTATTCTGGAAATACAGTTTGTAAAAATATGCAAATTGTTTTAAATCTTCTATGTATCTGCACAAAGCATCACATTATTAAGACACGATACTCCATGCAATCATAATATTTGATACCACTTGGACTCCCATGTTTGTAATCTTTCAAATAAAAACTGACTTGCCTCCTCTCACACACAAACAACAGCCAGATATGTGCTTAATGAGAGGGCAAGAGTAAGTAAGTAGTGCATGTCTGAGTTTTAGGTTGCACTGATCAATAATATTTGTCCAAGCTGAGAGGTGCCGATTGCAACTGAAAAAAACCCCAGAAATTTCTCAGGCTAATTTGTAGGAGTAAATTAAGAACATCAGGAGTAAATTGTATGTGTGCAGTGGTTACATTATTTATTGAAATTGCAGCAGAGGAAATCTTTGTGCAGGGCCAGTAAAATTCAAATTAGCTTACACAGCAGCTCACGTTACAGCGTAAAGGGTTCGATAAAGTGGAAATCGTGCATTATGAAGCAGAAGCTGAGAGGCGCTGGTTCACAGGTACACATTTCCTGTTATTAAAGCTGATTTCTCCCTACAGTACACTGTTCGCCTGTCGTCAAGTTCAGAGCATAATTTCTTCTGTACTAATACTCCGGGCTATTCCATATGAATGGCTGGATTTTATGGAGTAGAGCAGTGCTGTCAGAGTGTGTTTGTGCTTGTGTGTATGTTTGTGTGCGTATGAGCGAGGAAGGGTGCAAAGAGAGGAGAGAAGAAAGAGGGAAAAAACCAACATCTCCTCAAGAAAGCAGGATTTACAGCTTTAAAGCCCTTGGCTGTATCTTTACCTCTGAGATATCCCATCTCCTCTTCTCCTTCCTCACTTTCACTCCCATTCTTATCCCTTCATCCCCTATAATTCTCCACATTCCCAGACATTTCACCGCTTTCTCTCTTTGCTATCTGTCTCAGCAGAGAGGAGCAGAGATGAATCCATTAAGTTGCATAATTTACCCGCAAAGCAAAAGTCTGAAATAGGGCCTCTACCATTGTGCATGTTTCAATAGAGAGGAAGTGCTTTTGTGCAAACCTCACCCCGTCAGACTGTAGGCTTTTAATGTCTGACCGCTGGACCCTGTTTACTGCAGGAGTCAAAAGGCAGCCTTGAACCAGCCAACATCGACCCCGGGCTCACACTTACTGGAACTGAAAATGAAGAAAATCACAAGCTGCTAAACATAAAAAATGGATTTTATGACTTCAAATTGGATCTTGATAAAATTTAAATCAGTAAATGGATGTGATGTTTGTTGTACTGTGTATGTTTGTAGAACTCTTGGTAAATGTACCTTTTAAGACAACAAAGGGCTGTCATGTCAGTCTAGTATTAAGTGCAGTGACATCAGCAGAGATACAGTCAGGCTGACATTTATAATGTCATAATAACACTTGTGTTTTGTGTGTATTCAAGAGTAAGAGTAGCATTCAGTTTGTCATGTGTCATGTGTTTTATGAAAGCACTTTAAAACTCAAGGTGAAATACAGCCAACTGGAAAGTGCATTGATATAAAACAAAGTTTAAACAAGTGTATATCAAATGCATCAAGGGCGGAGCAGCTAATGGGGAGATTCAGGAGGATTCCCGATGGGCTGCTTATGTCAAATTTTGAGTTTGAGCTGGTTGGATGGAAAAAATTTTTGACACTTACCTGTCACTTTTCTAATCTCCTTGTATTTATTCTCCACTCACCTGACAGCACAGCCCCTACATCGCAGTAGATTCGATGGGTTCTACCATCTGAGGGAATTCTTCCCCCCAAATGTTTAAGTTGGTTGGGCTCACATGTTGTCTTGTCCGGAGTCGTACAATTAAATATAGCAACAGAATAGCACGAAGCGTCAGTCAATGGTGATGGAGGGCAGGAAGAGGCCAGGTGGATCTGAACAGGCTGGAATAAAGAAAAGTGATGCTTCTGAAGAGTTCCATGTAAACCTGGTGGACTTACTCAGCACCATTGTATTGTTCTAATGTAATTAATCCACAAATGTTATGCACAATCAACAGCTACTCTAGCATTAGCAAGTTTTCAGTCCATTGAGGATAAGAATAAATTAATACCAAATAATATCCAAATGTACAAATAACGTAATATAAAAGGTAGTATAACAGCTTCTCTTTCGTTATGAGCCACTTTTACTCTGTTTCATGCAAGTAAGGAAGGAACAAGTACCTCTGGTGATAGAAATGATTGTAAATGAATATGAGCTCTGTATGGTCTGCCATGCTGATTTGTTTACATCTAGCTTCCACAATTCCTTGTGCTCAGGCAGTTTGGCGTAACTTGCCTGGAATGTTACAAAGTCATGAGTTGTGGTTTGAAGTTGTGACTTACAGGCTCCACTGGCTGACCTTTGTGCAACCTGATTGTCTTGGTGCATTTTGGGCTGTGACATTTACATTTAAGCTTCAGGATTAATTAAGATTAAAGTGTATATTGTGTTGTTAAATTTGACTGTAATCCACTGTATATTCTGTAAACAATGCAAGGAATGTGACAATTCAGAGAAGGATATCATGTATACATATACACTCACTGGCCACTTTATTAGGTACACCTTACTAGTACCGGGTTGGACCCCCTTTTGCCTTCAGAACTGCCTTCATCCTTTGTGGCATAGATTCAACAAGGTACTGGAAACATTCCTCAGAGAGTTTG
>JAQQZY010000007.1:19203215-19215216 GCA_030068375.1 Ostorhinchus rueppellii | reverse complement strand
TATATATACTGATGAGCATCCATTTGAAGTTGTAGTGACTGCTTCCACTTTTTCAACAGAATAGTGTTTGGATTTTTTTATAAACTTAATATCAGTGCAGCTCTGTATTTTTCTCTTTGTTTTGATTATGATGTTTTCAGGTATGCTTTCCTTCTGTTTCTTAATCATTTTTATAGATACAGTATGAGTGGGAACCTAAACCAGAAATCCTATAATGTGGGTGAATCTTGAACATGGTATTACTGTCACTTCTGTCAGTTCACATATGTGCACTTTATAAAAGTCTGCTGTTGTCCTCCTGGATCCTCATATACTTAGGCAAGATGAGAAATGACAGATTCATTAATGGAAAAGCTCACGTCCCCTCACTGACTGTACGGGTAGGGTAGCATCTCATTATGGCATGTTTTAACAGGTAACTTACGCAGGCATATGTTGCTGTTGAACATGTGCAGGATGCGCTGACAGCCCTGCCATTCGTTCCCGCTGCCTTCACATGTGCACCACTGGGACACCTCTGTGCTGCTGTTGCTCACATAGTTGGGAGTCATGATGGTGCCTGGTTATATAAAGAAAACAAGTAGATATTGCAAGTGCAACTTTAAAACTTTTAACGTAATTTTTCCCTATGGCGAGGGATTTTCATTTTCCGCTCACACCTGTGTGAAAGATGTGATGCAGTCTACCAACAATATTAGCTGCCCCAGGGATCCAGTGTCACCACTATTCTTTCTCTTGATATTGATAATTGCAGGTATACAACATTACTTTTTTTGAAAAATATAGTGTGTGAAACAGAAGGAAATTATATTACTTGAATCATTTTGTGGAGCTGCTGAAAATCAAATTTTAAAAAGTGATGCTGACTGGATCCCCAAGGCAGTGCACATACTTTGGCTGGTGGCCATCTCTGGACCCCCGAAAGAATTATATGCACAGGAAAATAAAACCTGTGCAAGCCAAACATGACTGTAACACACCCACTAATGAGTTCCAAGAGTAAATCATTTGACATGCTTTTATCTATTGTTTCCTGAATCCTTTCCACTTCCAGGCTCTTCCAACCTTTGATTTCTCTCCTCCCACTCACCTATGAGTCCAGCGTAGGCCTTCAGGCACATGGCTCTGCTGTCTCTCACACAGCCAGAGGCAGACAGAGAGGAAGGCTGGCAGTTGTGCTGGAAATCAGCAAAGCGGGATCTAATACACACATACAGAATAATCATAGAAGAGAAAACAGCTTTTCATGTGTCAGCATCAGTGAAGAGAGTGTGCATTTAACAGTGTTTTTCATTTAGGGATTCAACATCAAGCAAAAACAGCACAAACTGAAAATACTACAAAAAACAGAAGAGAAAATAGAGAAAGAGTAGCTGCAATAGCATTCGAACTTTGCATCACCCTCTGTTTTTCCAAGAAATTGTCTTCGAAATCAGTCAAATCAATCAGCTGGTGCCCTCCTGGGTTACCATGGGTCAAAAGAGCACCAAAACACTACATTATTACTGCCTCGCACACCTAAAAAGCTATTTTCTTGCTTCCAAATATTGGAGCTGAAAAGATAACAGCACTGTTAGTTTGAACAGATTCATACTATACTATAGATGTGTTACTTATTCATGACTGATGCGCACAAGTTAATCCACTACCCTGAACCTGAGCAGCATGTAAAACATGGTTTATATGTAGCTGAAATGTTCAGACATGTTGTCAGTGGTGTAAAGTAAATTTATAATCCTGAATGTTTCCAGCTGAGATAAAAGATGCTTTAAAGAAAGTGATGAGCGTTCTGTGCTTTTCCCACAGCCCACAGAGGACACATATGGTCTCCATATGTTCAGAACGGAAAAACTCGTGTCAGCTGCGATTACTGCTGTTGTTTGTTTTAAATCTGATATTAATGCACTAATACTGAACAGAGGATTTTCTTTACAGTGACCACAATGTTTTAACATTTACATCCCCCATTAAACCAAGTAAAGCAGACGAGATGTAGAAATATGCAAATAAGAAGCAAAGTGTCATTTATAAAGTGAAGTCAACTAAAAGAAGGATCTGTACTGCCCCGTAGAGCTCTGCAAAATGATCATATATATACTAGATAAGGATAGAACACAACTATAGCTTCATATTAAGTGCTATCAGTTATTTCAGGGTTCCTACCGGTTACATTTGACACTTTTAAAGACCTTTTTAAGACTACTTAGAACAGAATTGAATGCCCATTTCACAGTCATTCCCCCTTACTTGTGTCAGAATGAGCTTTTATTAAATTCGCATTATTAAATTCGCCCTTCCCCGACCCCCCCCCGCTCACCTTTCACTTCCCTTAAAGTTCCCAAAGTGAGCTTTCTTGGGTGACAAACATGTGACTAACAGCTACATGCGTGTTGGGCTGTAAGTTCTGTGGTCGTTTCTGCAAAGTTAGCGATAATTGGATCCTCATTTCAGCATAAACTGGAACAGGATGGAACTGAGTAGACTACCGTTACTTTCTTTCCAGCTTGGACATTTCCCAGACACATTTAACCCATAAAGACCATAAATATCCAACAGTGACCAAAAGTATCTACTGATCTAAAAAGTTGAATGACTTCTGATCCACTAATCCTGTTAATCCATGTAAATATTTGGTGTTTGTCGTGTTTTCGCGGTCATCGGATATGACCCATTTGGACGTTCAGAGGTCCGATAATGAAGGTGGAAACACCGTCATCTTCTACGACATTGATTCATCAGTAAATCCCATGGAGCTGAATCAGTGACAGTGGATGGACACTGGGTTTATGTTCAGTTTATGTTATGTTTCTCAAACTGTGGGGCAGGCCCCTAGTGTCTTTATTTATAGTGTTTTATATATAAGACCATTTCTACCTGTGTGCAGATAAGATGCACTGACACCTAGGTAGCTTTTCCTGTCCCAATTTGGGTCCTATTTCTGGCCCCAATATTTTATTTTTAAATTACTTTTGGGATGACTCAGAGCAAGAGTATAATTTATTTATTTATTTATTTTTTGCATTTATCTGCGGTCATCATTAGGTACATCCTGGGAGGGAAATATGTCTACATTTCTCTGTATTATTGGGTCTAAAAAAGCCAGGTGTCAAAATGAACCCAGTGTCATAGATGCACCCAAATAATTGAGGTAAGATGCATGAAAACTTTGTCAACATTGATTCACCAGTAGAACCCATGTAGTTTGACAAATGACGGTGGTTGTAGATGCTCGATTTTATGTTCAGTTAATGATATGTTTTGCTTAAAAAACTGCTTTTTCTTCTATTTCCTTCATTATGATATATATCTACAGTACATGATCAGGAAATTAAATAAAAATTCCTGATTTTCACTGAAAAATACCAAATACAGAGGGTAATATTACAGTAAATGGTGAATAATCACTCAGGAAAGGTTAGCTCTAGAGAAAAATGTAGTTTGGATGTTGCCACAATAATAGCTCTGGGTCCTAAAGAGTAAATAAGGATGCTGTTGTACTGTACATGAATTTTAATATTAATATGCTTTCATGCTGTCATTCAAACAATAATCAGGAGGCTGTAGATGTGCAGAATGATCCATGAATATGTGCTTTATAATGTGTGAAATGAACTTGTTAATGGTGAGTATATGTACTTATATGTAATGTAAAGTGCTGCTGGTCTTCTACATGTATCACACACCAGGTGAAATGTTCCAAAGGAGGAAGTGTTCCCAAAATACCTCAGGAGGATGTACCATAAGTGATGCAACCACACACTGTCCTCCACTTACCTACACAGCTCATCTCTGGAGCAGTAGTTCTGCAGGCTGAGACAGTTGGGTTTGCCCACTCTTTCCTCCCCTCTCACATTTTCCTCATATGAACATGAAGGGACAATGGTTTTCCTGCGGCGTTCCCCACACAGGGTGTCAGAACAGGGACAGAAGAGCAATGCAAAGCTGTACTCCTCTGGCACGCGCTCCAGGAAGCGCCGCAGGGCTTTGTGGCATTTCTGGCGGTTACAGCTGTTGTCAGTGACTGTTGCTCGCTTGGTGCAGGCTACAACATATTCTGACCGCAGGGAGCCGCATTTTTCATACAGCCCACAGTCCTGGGCTGCCTTTAGACACTGATTTTGTCCATCCACAGACAGAGAAGAGGCTAGGACGAAAAATCGAGTAACAGATGTCAGGAAAATAACCACTTATCTTGTTGGCAGATTTCAAAATTTTTCACTGAAGTGGGTTTGTACCTGACATGATGGAGGCCATACGTGACATTTCAATGTTTCTCACCAGATTTAACTTGAGTTCTTCATAAGGAGACACATCATACTCATCATATGCTGCAATAACAGAAATAGCACAAGGTATTATGTGTGGATTACATAGCTGAGAATGGAAAAAGTCAGTCATAAATAAACCCACCTGCAAATCTCACAGTCCAGTAGACCCTTAGGCAGTGTTCCTCCCTGCGAGATCCGCGCTGACACTTACAAACCTGGAGGGGCCGGTAATGCTGCAAGGCATTCTGGGCCTCTAGGCACTCCAAACGAGCATCTGAGCCGAGGGGCGACACCGCCTCCTCCGCTGCACAGTACTCCAGCAGCCGATAGAGCCCCATGCAGGACTGCTCCTGGATGCAGCCCTGCTCCGCCACCAGACAGTCTAAGGATGCAGATACTGGAACGCTACCTGGAGGAGAAGGTCAGGGGATAAAGCCACATGCTGGTTTAGGCAGCTTTTATGGTCCTTCCATCTGGGTTTATCCCTATTTAAATGAAGTAAGCTGTAATTAAGACAACAGGTCACACCCCCAGTTCTCTCTAGTCCCAGTATTGCACCACAGGTTACCTTTACATCCAATGAGAAGGATTAAATCAAAAGCACACAAGAGTAACAGAGCAGCTAAGTGGGTGGCATCTTAAAGCCCATCAACACACAAACTCAGACACTCTTAGATAATGTAATGACACCACAGGGCTATATTTTGGTTTTAATTACATCATAATTACTTCTTTATCTTCTCTTTGGACTCAGGTGCCTTCCCCTCTAATGGCTCCGTTTTTATTATGGCCCCATATTTTTTCCACCACAGTGTCTGATCATTTGTGCGAGCCAACGTTTCATACCCATTCAAGCTCTGGAAATGAACTGCCAGTCACTTAACATTTTTTACGTGAAGGCAAGTACTGCATCCATCTCTTGAAACACACCACGGAGCTTCTTGTTCAGTGAGCTCAACTGATTAAACCACAGATTTGGAGAAATGACATGAATCTCTGGCGCCTGTAGTACGGCTTTCAGACTCCAAGAGGCTTTTACTTTCTATAGTCCGTGGCACACGATTAAACAAAATGCACAAAAAAATCCTATTAAAATTGTTTTGACAGATATTGTAACTGTAATATGAGACACAGTTGTAAAGGGAAGAGCAATTTCTTCTTTTCTTTTTACTGAAAATATACATTTTTCCGAAGCTTGTATCAAACAGTCATTGTGTCTTAAATCCGTAGATGGTGGTGCTGCGTGTAGGAGCATATACTGTGATGCATTTTACCTTTTTTCCTGTGATATTAACACTACACTTACCACACATTTAGTGATGATAGTTGCATGGTTCTTCTCTAAATAAGTCAGTGCAAATATCTTAAAAATGATCACCAGACTAAGCTTGTCATGATCATTACATAACTGCCTAACTGCAATTATCTTGCATAATCATAATCATTGTCTCCATTCGTCTGTATAAAATAGGTGGATGAAATTAAGAGAAATGTCATATTCCATCACATCATCTTCCACCATCTGAGATTTAAGTGGTACTCTAGTTAATATCTTGTTGTGACTCACTTCATCTTGAACTACTTTACTCGTATTGGTATCTGTCATTGTCAGAAATGTGTGTATCTAAGTTATTCCTGTCAAATCCGTCCTTTGTTGTGTTGCATTTTTTGTTCACAAAGCTTAAAATGAAGAGAAAATGCAGCTTTTACTTAGATGTTGCAGCGTTCAGTGTCTCTTCTTTGTTACTATGTGGCTCCAAATAAGTCGATTTTAAGTTTATACGTTAATAGTGATGTAAAATTGACTAAAAAAAACACATTTTTAATGGGAGTTATGTGTACCACAATGAAAAGTCAACTAAAACTTGATTATGGTGAGAACACGACACTTGATTTTCAGTCATGTTTCATTCAGACTCCCTTTAATATTGTTGTTTTTTATGTCTTTTTTATTTATCTGTTGTTGTTTTTTTTTTTTTTTTTTTTTACTAAAGATAATTTAAGTTGTCCACAATTGCATTTCCTGTTTTTTAACCAGTCACTTCTCAGACTCTTTGACTGTCACACTTCTGGTTTGACTCTGATACAAAAGTTTCATTTTCACTTCAAATTACATCAATGACATGCGTCGCCTTTATCTGCAGTGAAGCCAATGCAAGTAAATGTTCTCACCTTTATCTTTTCATTCTGATTATTATTAACTCAAAAACAGCAAGCTGGGGAAAATCAGTGCAAATTAAAAAAAAAAAAAGATATTTTTTTATTTCTACTGAAAATATAGGTGACATAGTCAGAAAATGGGCTGAAAATATGAGTTAAGTATTTGTAGGTCACTTCTACTTGAACAAAACCATAAGACAAGTTCCAAAATTCTGCAGCTGAGTTCACTTCCACCTCGATCCAAAATGTTTTCAATAGTGTTTGATCCAAAACCAACAAAAAAAAAAACAATTTATCCACACAGTCATGGTATATCTTATATTTCACACAAAGCCAACCAATACTTTACTTCTGTGTTTGCTTTCAGCTGGAGCCCCGGTCTCATTTTGTCAGTATGACTGTGTAAAAGTCCACAGTGAGGATGTTTTCCCCCCTGAAGTTCAGATTAAATGACTGAAGCGGTTGTCACACAGACATACTGTAGAATCTGCCACATATACATTCAAAGCAGTAGTTTATGATAAATATATTTCATATTACCAATCATACTTTCCATAAAACTAATACATTATTCAATACAATTAAATCCCATAACAGCGATGGTGTACAGTAATGAGGTGTGTATGTAAGGCTCTTATGATTGACAGAGTTCTCTATGGCAGAAAGTCAAAAACTACAAATCAGTTTTTTAATGATTATTGCTCCACCATGTTAGAAGGCGTAAGAGGGGGGAAAATGAAAGCCTTTTCATAAAAATGCATTTTGATGAAGCATTTCAGGAAATTAATCTTCTCAAATGTGACACATAATTGTCCCCACAAATTACACTTTATATGCTGTGATTCCAGAAAGAAAATTGCTTGGGTAGGCAATATGCACACACGTTTTCTGCTTTATCTCATTAATTTGTTACATCCTGCCCTTTTTAACTGCACAAAAAAAAAAGAAAAGGATGAAGTGTATATAAAAAATATATGTTGTGCAAGTAGAAAAAAAAATTGTGTAAATGTTTACGTTTAAAGTAAAAGCCCACCGGTTAATAAATATCTGTGGATCCTTTATCTTCAGTACTTACGCTTGTACTTATTTTATCATATACATCAAACAAGCTTAGTTTCAAACACACACACACACATACACACAGCATTGTGTTAGACTCAACACACTTCGATTAAGCTCCTGCTGACTGGCATCACAAAGCACGGCTGAAATCAAATTCTGCTGCTGCATGTTTTGCAATCTCAGGCACCACATGAGGTCCACGTCTCACTTTGGCATGAGACACATCATAAACAGAGGCTACGCTTCATCGCCGCTGCAGGAAACCTGCCAAGGCTACTGCAGAGACTCCACAGGGAAAGGGAGGAAAAATGTACTAGTAACACACAGGGCAATGAGTCATATACACAGTCACAGCTCCACAAAGTATGTACAGGTGATGATTACCTATCTGTGCATCTATGAATCATAATGCTAGGATAATTATTCTAAACTATCCCACCACATGGTGTTTAGGTACAATTTAAACACGCTTCATGTCATCTGCTGCCTCCATAGTGAACAGTTTGATCTTTATTACTTCTTCTCCCATCAATAATAAAATGGAGAGGCTTTGTTAAATTTTGGCCACTAGGCAGGTTGTAATTATATTAATGACCGATACAATTGTTCCAACAAAGAGCCACTGTGTTCATGCTGAAATGAGGGAAGTGTTACCCTCACTGTGGGATAAATTTTAAGTGAGACTGAATGTGAAATGAATTATTGTAATATGTGAGCCATAATACACCCTATTGATTCCTCACTGGAGTGATTAATAGAATTAGTGAGGCAAAGCTGATGAAGGCTAGTGCCATAAATGACGGACCACACACCACATAATGTACACCAGCACTCACATGGAGGGAACTGGTTTTGGCAAATTTCTCTTCCGTTCACACAAACGCGTGGGATGTGTAGCAAAGCATGCAGATTGTTGGGCAGTAATTTTACTTGAGAGGAGACCGTGGCAGTGGAGTGTGACTCTGATGTGAAATGTGTTTGGGGATCATGACAGAAGAGACTTCTTAGAAGGAAGTCACAGAAGCCTTGAGACGGAAATGGCAGCAAGGCGACAAGGGGGAGCAAAAGTGAAAGTGAAGAAACAAGCCTGTGACTGTCACTGCTCATCTTTGACCTCATTCTTCTGTCAAATAATGGCAACTCTTACAAGACTGCACATAAATAAGTGTCTTTCTATGCACATTAGTATTCAGCACTACAGCAGATTATGGTTTCAGTTAGAGTTTGGTGACAATCAAGCCACATTTTTAAGCAAAAGTGACAAAATTAACTGTTTGCAGCCACTCAACTGTGAGCATTTGCTGGTTTATTTAATGCATAATAGCAACTTGAATATCCATATTTGCATGGTGGCCTCATTAGTCAAACAAAAGAAGCAATTTGAAGGTGTCAGCTAGGGCTTTGGGAAATTTAGATGAGCATTTTTCACTACTTTATGACACTTTGCAGAGCAAATACAAATCTATCATCAATAAAAGCAAATTATTCTTAGTTGCAGCCTTCATTTATAATGTATATTTTTCATGAAATTGCAAAAATATAATTACAGCTGGTCCTATGTGATAATTAGTGTCACATTATTTTGATTTGTAGTGACATGGGTGTGTCAACATTCAGCCTTCCTGGATGGAATCTCCTCCTGCTAAATGTAAATGAGATGTCATATGGAATACACCGTATATGCATATATTTATCCTCATGCTAGTGTTAACACAGTACAGTGTAAAGGTAAACACATGCATTGAGCTGCACAGTAAGAGAAAATACTGGAAAAAAATCTCGTTCCCAAATAAAAATGGGAGCTGATTAAGTAAACAGCAGGACAATAGAGCACACGTTTTCAAAGTCAGAAATGATGATGATGTCTTTGCCAAGTGTCTGTTTTCATTCTGATTCAAGCTGCTACATTCAAATATATATATTTATTAAAAATTGAACAGACCAGATGGCTAATTTAAGTGATTTGCCTTTTTTAAAACAGGACCAACTAGTAGATTAGGTCCATGCCTAAAAATAAACATATAAAAACGTCCCTGTTGTGAGTTTCTTTACCTGCGGTCGTCACAGACACTTGGTTAATTAGTGGCGATTAAAACTTTGCTGGGTCCTTATTGAGTCCCACTGTTCCTGCTGAGCTCTGCATTCTTTGCACTTTCCACCAATCGGCTCACGGTTCTATAACTTTCTATTAACATTAAACATATGCTTAGCACGGTTTGCACATATTCTGTTTTGTATGAGAATGAAAATTAAAGACGAATTTAGAGACGTAGCCCGAGGCAACAGATGAGCTGCTCTTCTTCTTCCGTTTGTATAATAAGACTTATTTCTTATTACAGCTGTTTTCTCACTCAGATTTTGGAAGACAGAATTAGTGAAATATTCAGTAAGAAAGTAGCAGAGAAGAAACTTATTAGTGTGACATTTCTAATAAGTGTGTACATACGAGGCTGCATAAGTTGACCTATTAAACTGTATCTCATTTATCATTTGATGTGATCATGTCTCCGCTATGGAACATGTCAAACACACCAATTTAACTGCACACTCCTCTTTTTCTGAGTCCCTTGTTTTTAAGAATCTTTTCTCAAACAGTAACAGCTGACTGACTCATCATCAATATCCCATAATTCCCCTCAATTGCATTCCTTCCTCCCTCCGTGAAGCCGCACCTGCCTGAATCCATTATGCTCTTCCCGATGTAAACCTCCTGCCTTACGTTTCTGATAAATTATCCAAAATCTCTGCATGCACTGCATGTATCCATCCCACACCTTTTAACTTGTGGCTCCTGTAGCTCTCTTCCTCATTGAGTTGCATCAGGGACAAAAAAAAATATTAATAAAAAACCGTGTTACATCTGTAAAGATGTCTCCATTCTCAGTCTTACCCAATAACTATCAGAAAAGGCAAGTTCCCCCAATGCCACCTCACATAATTTCATTTCTTTTCTTCCTAACAATCCAAAACAGTCACCAAAACCCTATAATTTTATGTCATCTAACAACACTGGCTTAGCACCTTCTTTCACAACCTGCTTGTACTGTATAATACCTTCAAGTTCCACACCCTGATGTCTAATCTGTCTGAAATTGCTTTAAAGTAAATGTGAAAGTTAACAAGACATAATCTCTGGGGTGTTGAATAGTGCAGCTCTGATGCACTATGGCTAGATTTAACCAGTTTCCATGGGTGCACCCCACTGTGATAACTCCAGCCCTGCACTTGTATGTGGTGTTGAACAGCTTTATTTAAGATGCACACTCAGTGACAAAGGAGCACCTCCTGCTACTTCCTTTATTAATGTGGCATATACTCAAGACCAGCCCAGTGGCACAAGCTCCTACTGAGCTCAAACCAACCAAACATCCTGTAGGTGTTTAGTGAAGAGAATGTCAACTAGTTCTGACATTTAGAAAAGTTATACAGACTGGTAGAGTGGCAGAACCTGTTTTGTTACCTCCGCCAAGGAGGTTATGTTTTCATCAGCGTTGGTTCGTCTGTTTGTCTGTCTGTTTGTCTGTCTGTTTGTCTGACTGTTAGCAAGATAACTCAAAAAGTTACGGACGGATTTTCATGAAATTTTCACAGATTGTCAGAAATGGGGTATCCTACAGACGATTAGATTTTGGTGGTGATCCGTACATTCAGCGCCATCTAGTGGATGAAAGTACAAAGACTGCCTTGGCGGAGGTCTGCACTCTTCAAGTGCTTCTTTAGTTTATATTTACGTTATCATTCTGTATTGTATTATTTATATTACGCTGTGTCAAAATTAACAGATTAACACAGATTAATCCATCATCGTGAGTAATCAGATTAAAAGTTGTACGCAATTAACTCATCTGCAGCACAGAATGACTGAACATTTCTGCCAACGCATTTCAGGCACTTTGTCCAAGTAGAGTTAGCGTCGTGCATGTGCAAACGGGCAGATGATCCAGTAGTGACAGGCAGCAAAACCAAGCCATAAAGATGGAAGACAGCGCATTGGCCCTCTGGATGGAAATATGAGGACAAAAAAACCCCAAATGGAACAGTCGACTGACATAAAGTATAATGCACATTCAGCAGAAAGGAGTTTTCTTTTTACGGAAGCACCTCCCACTTTTAGTATCATATTAATGCAAAGAATATGTTAGTCTGGGATTCTGTTAGCACTTCAGCTAACATGTCACCCATCTTGCAACAAACACATTAAGTGCATATATATTCCCTTCTTTCTTGAGTCTGTTTCCTCATACAAAATGAAGTGGAATTAATATAGATTAAAAAATTATTGATATTTAATCATGATTAATTGAAATTAATCCAAGGTTCTCCCGGACAATGGAACAACAGCGCTGCACCAGGGTACTGCTAACTCAGTATTGCTATACTCATTTTCATTTTTTTTTCTATTTTACCCTGATAATCTTGCTAAAATCTACCAAAATCTGTCGGGTTTGCAGGGACGCGCTCCATTTTCCAGTGCCATGTTATTTTTCCTTAGAAATCTCACTGAGTTGCCT
>JAQQZY010000007.1:19175882-19191223 GCA_030068375.1 Ostorhinchus rueppellii | reverse complement strand
GTGTGTGTGTGTGTGTGTGTGTGTGTGTGTGTGTGTGTGTGTGTGTGTGTGTGTGTGTGTGTGTGTGTGTGTTGTATCAGAGATGTTAGAGATGTTGATTCACAGTCTTAGTGTGTAGAACAGTAGAATACAGAGATATTCGACCAGATTCAAGGTCCAAATGTTCTTTATTGTCAGTTCATTACATGTACAGAACATACAGAATTTAGATACTATTTCTCTTACTTTGCCAGATGTCATGCATTAAAACAAATAGAATAAGAATAAATAAAAAACAATATAAAGAATAATTCACGTGGACTCAGTTCTCAATCATTCAATGACTTTGTTTCCAGTTTCTTCATATTATTTTCTGCTTTTGTTCTGAAACAACAAAAATTGGGACAATATGTTATATTACAATTAATGAATGAATTGATCCATATTGCACTAAAAACAATATAATGCAGCATCATTTTGTTATTTAAATCTTTTTTAAATTAATGAATTCATTCATTCATTCATTTATTTTGTGAATGCAAAATTTGGATTCTTGCAACATATTCCAAAAACTGTTTTTTGTGTTGCAATTTATATTCCATCTATTTCAAATATGTTCACGACTGAAGACACCAACAAAAAAAAGACTTCCAGGGAAATGTTTCCCCATTTTTCCAACAAGCAACAAGAACAATAAGGTGTGAATGTCAGGAATGACTTTGTGTTTACTAGTCAAGTAAAGCTGACCTGACAATACATCAGTTACATTGTGTACATATTTTCAACAATAAAAAGCAAATCAAAATACATTTTAATAGCGCTGCTTTAATTTTGCTGTTTGCTTTTTAAATTGCATTTCCTTATCATCCCTACTTTTGCTGTGTGAAAAATACTAATGTATCAGCATCATCAGGAACCACAGTTAAAAACTCACATTTCTGCCCACAGAAATCTTTGTAGTATTACTCTTTTTAGTATCCATACTGACACAGTAACACCTAACCTCTATGTGCTATCATAGAGTAAAAACAAACAAACAAACAAACAAACAAACAAAAAAAACAGAATGAGATGATATTTGCATAATGTGAATACCTGGATTTCTTCACCCATTTCTGTCATTTAGCAATTAATAACGTTCACTTTAGTCCAAGTTGCAGTTCACATCCAGTATCAAATGATTTCTTCCATTTCTCAATCAATAAATGAATAAATAAATAAATAAATAAATAGAAGCAAGGTCATCTCCATCCTTCACCTTTACAGCTTTTCCTGCCAACAGTAAGTGCTTGAGTGACCTCTTCATGTTGTGTCAAAGAGTCAGGAACCAACATGAACCAACATGATCATGGATTTGCTGATAAGTGTTCACCTTTGGTCATGTTTACAAATACTTTTGTCTGCCTTCCGGAATATCTTGAAGTTTCATTCTCACTAGTAATGAAGCCTAATACCTACTGGAATTTTTCATGTTTCTGACATTTTAGCTCAGAAATGTCTTTGTTTGTTTTTTTGGGTTTTTTTGTAGGGGGGCTTTGCAGAAAGGTAACAAACGTCTGCTCCTTGTAGCACATGTCCACATGCCCTGAGCATAGCATGAACCAAGCTTTGTTTTGTAACTGCTAGTGCTGTTTGTTCATCGTATATACACCAGTCATTTAACATTATGGTCAAACTGACAAATATCTAAAATGAATATTTGTTTCAATAATTATTTTTACTGGGAACAAACTGAAACCAAAGCCTCCAGCTACATATATACTTAAAGATAAATGAAACAGTAGTGTTGAAGTATGACTGACTGTGGGTTTGTTTCAGTTCTATCATGCTGCGGTCAAAATGCCCCTGATACTTTCACTATATAAACATATGAAATGTTTACTTGATCCTAGATTATACCAGAGTCAGAGGAGAATGGCTTTGTTCAGACTGCAGGCAAATGTGGCCCAAATCCAATGTTTTTGCCCATATGTGACCTGTATCTGATCTGTTACACTGGAAAAAATAATCTAAATCTTATCAAGTGTTTTTCTCTCATTTCTGGTCAAAATACCTCATCACACTTAAAATAAGACATTATCGCGTATCAAGTAACTTTTCAGTGTGATATAAGAACTTTTTTTTCAGACAAAAGGTCTTGAAAATCTTATTTCAGAAATTTTACCAAGATATTTTTCACTTGTTCTCTTGGAAGATTTTTTTTTTCTTGAATTAAGCAAAAAATAAATAAAAAAATCCTGAATTAAGCCAAAACATGGAACAAGTGAAAATGATCTTGGTAAGATTTCCTGAGATAAGATTTACAAGATCTATTGTGTCAAAATAACTTCTTACATCTCACTGAAAAGTTACTTGCTTGGTGATTATGTCTTATTTTATTTGTGATGAGATATTTTGAAATGACAAAAATACACTTGGCAAGATTGCAGTGTAAAGACCGTTTGAACAGCACAAATCTGATTTTTTTTTTCAACTCCGACCCTTTCATATGTGGTCCTACATCTGATATGCAGAGCTGGCCCAAGCCTCCATTGGCCCCTGAGCAAAATTACATTTTGGGGCCCTCTGTTTAGTTTTTTTCATTTTATTTGTGTTTTTTCTCCTCTTCCTCTTTCTTTGTTCAGCCCCAGAAAGGTACATCCATTTTTATGACATTGTTTTGATTGGAAGTACTCATGATTTGGATGTGTAGCGTGTACTACACAGCGGGAGGCACACATTACAGTGCAACAGAGTTTTCACATTTAAAGAGTGGCAATAAGAATCACCAGCCCTACATCAACAGCACCACATAAAATTGTGTTTTTGTACAATAGTATAATTTTGACCATACATAAATTGTCACTCATGCATAGAATTTTTTTCTTTTCAAATGTATTAATTGCTCTTGGGGGCCCCATAGTGGCTCCAGGGCCCTTAGCAGGTGTTTAGTTTGCTTATGCCTTGGGCCGACTCTGCTGATACGTAACTAATATTTTACAATGCGCCTTCAGTCTGAACAGCCAGGTCACAGTTATTCAACCTTTACGTCATTGAAATGCAACAAACTGAAGTAAACTTCTAAGTACTAATATGGACATGTGGGTTAAAACTCGACATTTCTATAAAAGATAAGCACATAGATCCTATTTTATTTTGAACTGTATGTTAATTAATTGTATCCTATCCAAGATATTTTTCAGATGATATTAGTCACATAACAACACCACTGTGAGTTATTTGTGTATGTTTGGTGAAACTACCACACACCTTTGTCAGGGTGGTGAAGGACACCTGGTTGGCTTAGGGGCTGTAGGACATGATGCTAATGTGTATGTTTACTTTTCCTTGTGTCCCGGTGGTAGTGATGGTGGTGGTGGTGGTGGTGCAGCGGGGGTGGGGGGACATCTGTCTACGCACAATACAATCAATATGCAATGCACCGACAGTGGGTTGAATAAGGAGGTCAAAGGGGGTCTTCAGGTCATTGTCTCCTTTGTGCCTCCAGTGGGGTGGTCTCACACCAGATAAGAAACCCATTAACATTAACACCTGTTGGATAGACCCCTGCATTCCACTCAATAGTCTCACTCATCCGAAACACCAGCAGGAACCAGAAACTTGTTCAAGGACACCTTCAAGATGAAATCAACATCCACCAGACTGGTTTTGTGAGGTGTTTTACTAAAATCACCAGGAATGCAGCCTGGAAGTTCTGGGCCTGCGATTTTGCAGCAAAGTTTATTCTATGTTGTGAATCATCCTGAGCTCTAAACTTTATCCTCAGAGACTCTTTTGATAAGTTAATAATTTTTATTGAATCATTTAGTTGGTAAGTCAATCCAAAACTTAATTCTGGTGAAATATTAAGCATACGATTTGTTGGCTTATTTTTTTTTAATGTCACTGGAAATTGAAAACTATTGACCACATGTTAAGGATATAAACAGTCTATTCAATGAGGGTACAGGCTTAGGGAACTCATCTACCATGTAAATGAATCTGGGACAGAATCAACACAAGAAAGCCCACTATCTCATCATGCAGGCCCAATGGTAGATACTGAATACTTTGTAATGTATTTGGTTTTTCAGTTTGAACCACTACAACCCAGTCTCACCCTGACTGTGAAACTGACAGGTTTTGTACGGTGGACAAACGTAGCTATTTCACATTTTGATATGAGACTGGGTTGACCACTAACACTTCAAATCCTGTAGCTAACCCATGTTTTTAACTATATACATATACTTTAAACATCAGAATAAATAATAAAAACATGTTTGTTTGTTTTTTTTCCTCAACACATGCTGGGGTAAATTCTCACAGAAATCTGATTTTATAAATGTGCTATGACTAGTTTTTCCTTTTTTTTTTTCAGTGTTCCCTGTGGTTGTATCAGTGTGTTTTTCATGTGGAATGCAAATTATTGTATTTTATTTTACATTATTTTATTTTACTTTATTTTAATTTATTCATTAGCTTTTATCATCAATATTGTGGCATTGCATTGTATACAGCCAGTTCCATCTTGATTTTATCTTAAAAAGTAAGGTTTATTTTTTACAATATGACATTAAATATCCCTTTTCATATGTCTAATATATGTCTATTCCATGTGAAACATTACATTCTTTTTTTTCTTTTCTTTTTTCTTTTTAATTTAAATAGACCACTTTTAAGCCACATACAGTGTGTGTGTGGAGAGTGTGTGCGTGTGTGTGTGTGTGTGTGGGGGGTTCTGAGTTAAAAATGTCCAAAAATATGGGATAATTTAGTAAGGCTTGAGCAAACGTCTTCCAAGAATGACTGTAAACTTTAAATACAAATGATGAGGATATAAAGTCTTTTCTCTCAGCTTCTTGCTTCGTATGTTATTTGAATGTGGTGTCTGAGTTTGAGCACAAAATATTAACCCATGAAACCGGTCTGATGTGTCACTTCAGTGTTTCCACCGGTACATATGAATGAAACCACTTCACGTGACGCGATTTCGTAATTTCAGTAGAGTACGCATTAGCGGAGAATTGCGGAAAGTGACGACCCTACTACTTTAGGCAAATTATTGGCGGAGGAGATTGTGACGTTTAGACATTGACCAATAACATCAAAGCAGAAGTCCCGTGTTGTATCGCGATTCATTGTCTTACATAAATTCTCAACGCGGCTTCACAATCGGCCATTTCGTCGGTGTAGGCCATCAGTCGTAGAGGGCAGTGGGGTATATCCTGTGTACTGGTTACCTGAAAGAAACATCAAGAAAATCGCACAATGGGTGACCAAGCTGTTTCATTCGCTAAGGATTTCCTGGCTGGTGGTATCTCTGCCGCCATCTCCAAGACCGCTGTCGCCCCAATCGAGAGAGTGAAGCTTCTCCTTCAGGTAAAACTCTTCCTCCCGGATGTCTCACTCAAGCTAACCGGGTAGCCTGTGTGTTCTTGCTAACAGCTATTGAAGACAGTGAAGCAGCTCTCTGCCACCATCTGTAGGCTGTCTCAGCGTTGTAAATACCCCAGTAATGTATATGTTTAGTGTGGAATTAGTAAATGTTTCGAGACTACGTGCATGGATTTGAGGTCATCATTGGATGGGACATGACCTACAAGAGCCTAGATGCTAATGCTAGCATCCCACGTTAACCTTAGCCGACGTAGCTAACAAAGGACAAACGCTGTTACTGACATTGGGACATTATGTACAAACACACATAATCTAATCTCAGATCTAAATAAGGCGTTTTCATCTATATTATCAGAAACAGGAATATCTGTTCATTCAATTTATCAGTAGTCAACCGTAAAATAATCGAAGTAGGCTGATGTTCCTTTAGGTGATGGCTAACGAAAGTGATAGGCTCTGCCGAGGCCCGGCTACAGTTTTTCGCTGCCGGGTCAACAGGTTATTACATCCTTTTGATTTTACTTGTATATCCTTTTTACCTTTACACTAATCATAATCGACTTTTGGCCACTGCACTACAGTGTAACGTATAAGGCAAAGAATGTGATCTCAAGCTTCATTCATCAAATGTGTTTCACATTTAACTCACCTCAGCAGCCATTCACGTCATGTCACTGGTAATAAACACTGATAGCTAGGGTATTACAACTTTACAGTGACTTTTAGTAGGTTTTATAGGTTGAACCAACACCAAGGTCACAACAAGGAGATTGTGATTGCCACTTGCCTGACTGTTCATTCACTGACCTAGTCCTGGTCTAATTCTTCTTCCCTCTTTTAACTCTACTCCAGGTCCAGCATGCCAGCAAGCAGATCACCGCAGACAAGCACTACAAGGGTATCATGGACTGTGTTGTCCGTATCCCCAAGGAGCAGGGATTCCTTTCCTTCTGGAGGGGTAACCTTGCCAATGTCATCAGATATTTCCCCACCCAGGCCCTCAACTTCGCCTTCAAGGACAAGTACAAGAAGATCTTCCTTGATGGCGTCGACAAGCGCACCCAGTTCTGGAGGTACTTTGCTGGTAACCTGGCCTCTGGTGGAGCCGCCGGTGCCACCTCTCTCTGTTTCGTGTACCCCCTCGACTTTGCCCGTACTCGTCTCGCCGCTGATGTAGGAAAGGCAGGAACCGAGAGAGAGTTCACTGGTCTTGGAAACTGCCTGGTGAAGATCTCCAGGTCTGATGGTATCAGAGGCTTGTACCAAGGATTCAACGTGTCTGTGCAGGGCATCATCATCTACAGAGCTGCATATTTCGGCATCTATGACACAGCTAAGGGTATGTACATCTTTCATGGGCATTTATTAACATGATGTGTTTGTACATGGACAGGTCTATAACTTGAATGTTTCTGTTCACAGGTATGCTTCCAGATCCCAAGAACACCCACATATTGGTGAGCTGGATGATTGCACAGACTGTGACGGCTGTTGCTGGCCTGACCTCATACCCCTTCGATACTGTCCGTAGACGTATGATGATGCAGTCCGGACGTAAAGGAGGTAAGTTTGGATACTGTGATCCCATGGAACCATTTTCTTGTCACTACAGCACGGAGGCTTGAATACATGCATTCCTGCTTTCAAACATTGACTCTTTCTCTTTTCAGCTGACATCATGTATTCCGGGACCATTGACTGCTGGCGTAAGATTGCACGTGATGAGGGTGGCAAGGCTTTCTTCAAGGGAGCCTGGTCCAACGTGCTCAGAGGCATGGGTGGCGCCTTTGTGCTGGTGTTGTACGATGAGCTGAAGAAGGTCCTCTAATTCATGTTGTCACATCACTGTCCAATTTGGCTAAATGTAATAACTTTCCATTTCTATGGACTCTGCATTCTGCCTTATTTATGGGAACAAACATAGTGTCTCACCACTAGTTGTGGGCAATGGCTGTACGTTGTGCATCTTATGATTTTAAACGTTCCACACCCTCTTTACCAATGTCATTCCTGTTAAAAGAAATCTGATACCTCCTGTCATTCACTAGGTTTGTATGGTCCCAACTTGAATAAATTTATTCTGGGGAACAAACTAAACCATTGACTGTCTCCTCCACTGTCATAGCATGAGATGAGCTCTCACTGGATAATGAAATGCACGAAGTGGATTACACCCAACTGCTATATTTACTCACGCTTATCTCTTCTTGAGCCTCTGGTTTACTGTGGTCACTAACTGGTAACTAGTATTATACAGCTGAAGAACATGGTGTCTGTACCTGGGGAAACACTTGGTTACTAGTAAGTGCTACTGCATATGGGTGATATGATTAACATGCTTGTTGAATTTAAACAAATAAATGATATTTAGGATGTCCTGAATACTTTATTGTAAGTGTAGTTTAACAGCATAACTTCAAAAGGCAATGAGACTGTGGATAGGCCATGTTTAATATTAAACTGTATAATACTGTATTTAAATGCAGAGAAATAAAACTATAGTCCTTATGTTTCTCAGACATGTTTGAGAATATTTGCATAGATTGCTTGAAAACCTGCCTTGAACTCCTCAAATATCTCATGTCATGCACACTTAAGTGGTTTCAGAAGGCTGTGGTCAATATCCTAAACAGTAACTACAGTATTATCACATGAAAAACTGCTGAATAAACACACTATTAGTCAGTCGTGACCTTATGGATAAGGTTGCACAGCAGTCAAAGTAGTAGTTGAATAAAGACAACATTTACAACTACACCCTCACCTAAAGGCTTGGTCTTGGCATTGGTCCAAGGTGTCTCTAAGCAGACATGATCCGGTATCACGTAGATTAATGGTTTTCATGCTGTAGGACGTCCCCATCCACTTGAAGACGCCTCCTGAGTCATATATAATGTTAAAAAAGACGTTTAGCATTTGCGAACATATATTTGTAATCTAATTATAACTGACATTGCGGACACAGACATGCGGAAGTTTTCAGAGCTCGCTCTACCACGCACACGCCTCATAATCCGTCGTCCTTTGACCTGCTGTACCGAAGGCTCACAGCAGAGGACGCTCGAGGCAAACGAGTGTGAAGCTCCAGTTTGCTGTGCGCGTGACTGACAGAAACGTGTAAGGCTCGTGCAAGTTTATGATTTACAGTACCACGAGGGGAGCCACCAATGTACGTGGGCTTACACTAAACGGATGAGTGTACAAACTGTGTCCTTTCATTTTCATCTGTGCTGTTTAATAAAATGATAGAATAAAAACACAAATAGTCATAGTATTGGTGTTTCTTAGAGGTTATAAACGATGAAGAATAATGAAAACCGTTGTAGGTTGTGACAGTCCTCTGTATTCTTTTACAGATAACTACTACAATCTACATTAACAGTTTTCTTTTTTTTATTTCTCCTCTAAAAAATACTAATAGTTGAACTATTTTGTCAAACTTATTGTAATTCAGGGGCCACATACAGCCTCCTGTGATAGGACCAGTAAAATAACATAATGACCTATTTATACCAATAACCCTTTGATGCATGAATTATGAAAACCTTAGTCAAACGTTTTGTCTTTATTCCTCTTTAGGCATGAAAAAAATAACGGGATTGATATTTTTTGAATGAAACAATTTTTTATGGAGTTACAAAAATGTCCACTCATTTGTACACCGTGCGTTTAATTTTTGAAACAATATCAGAAAGTGATATACTTGAATATTTTAATGCAGCTAATCTGATGTTTTCTCTCATTTTTACCTCCTCTACTTCTACTATCATACTAGTCATGACACTTCATGGAGATAATATGCAAAAAAAAAAAAAAAAAATCTGTTATTTACAGTCTAAAAACAACGAGCACTTGATTTACACTCAAACATGTTACTGTAGATCAGGTTAATCTACAACAGCAAATTTACAGTAATGGTATGAATTATAGTGTATGAGATCATGCATGAGCGTCCACTGTGGAACTAAAACAACAAAACCCATGAATATAGAAGAAAACAGCTGTAGAATAGATTTCCACTGTAGTGACCAGTATGCATCAAAGGGATAATGTCCACTCCAAACTCCTCCCTGTGTTTTAGAGTAAAAAAAAAAGGTCAGCAACAAACTATCCTTTTAAAATTGTGAAAACTTGAAGAACTTGAAATTTCTTAAGAAAAATAAGAGCAATTTAACAATATTATGTCTCAGCTTTTCATTTACACTTGTACATGTGCTTTACAATGTACACATTGCAGAGAGTTTACAAAAGCACAAAACTTTGCTATATCATTTAAATTCCGCTTATTTTTCTTAAGAAATTTCTGGCTGTACACGTGTGCTCAGGTTATTCACTTTTTTGTGAAAGGATCATCTGTAAATGTAAATATTTAAATGCAATTTCACTTCTTTTTTTTAACACTAAAACAAAGAAAACCACATTTGGCTGTGTCCTTATTAATAGGTTATTATGTTATTATTTTACTCACAATGGTCTGTATGTGATCCCTGATTTAGGAGAAGTGCATTTTATCAGACAGCACACGTGAAAATAAAAGGACACTATGTGCGCGTTGATGGTTGTGGCAGTAATCTGTATTAGGAGTTCAGTTTATACACAGTATCTTGTATGTAGTTCATGATGTTAAGACAAAATAAAACATCTAATTTAAAGTTATCAGTAGGTGTAGGCATAATGTCAACACACTGAAAATATGAGAAGTTGATGGTGTATGAATAGATAAAAATAAATGACCATAAACAGTAACTCAATAAATGACATTTAATAAGTGTTCACATAATGCCATCTTTCCGTCTGTGGCATCTTTAAATCAATCTCCAACTCTGTTTATTTGTGTGTCAAAATCCTTACAGAAACATGATCGCTCTTTATAATAAATATTTTTATAATTAGTGTAAGTTGTAGCTGTAAAATATGACGCCCGAATGCCAGGAAAAATTAGATCAGCACATCTGAAAATAAAAGGCCAAGCCTTTGGCAAGACACCATCTGTCTCCTCAGACAAGCTCATTCTGAATGCATAAGCAAGAAAATAAATTCTTGTTCATTGATTGTAATAAATCTTTTAACCAATATTTCAACATGACCTAAATGCTGCATTAGAAAATAATTCAACGTGCCCTATTTATAATTCTCTTGCCCTGATATTTTGTTTTCCAAAGATTTTCACCAGATCTCAAATATATTATGAAAAGACACACATTACTGAAATCATTTAATACAGAAAATCTAATTAAAAAAACAATACGTGTCAACTTTTCAGCCTTATTTATTATTATTGTTGTTGTTATTATTATTATTTTTAGAGATCTGCCTTCAATCACCATATACTTTAAGGATTTTATTAAGCCAGTACTGATATGATGATCAATTGCTATTTTGGGATCGTAGGAGTGCTAGTGTAATATTATACTCATGGATGGTAAATTATTAGGTAGTGCAGCACACATTTTTTATCTGAATAGCAATAAAAACTGACATTGATGGTGTTTTTCAGATTCAATTCATAACTGGTGTAATCAAACTTTGAAACGAGGGGGGGAAATGACACCGGTGCAGACTTACAGGACAGGTATTGAAGACGGGATTTGTTTCATGCTTTGTGCATTGTTGGTAAAAAATTGTCTCATACAATACCGGTCTGTAATTCATGTCACTGAAGGAGCACCGTGTGATCCAGAAAGAAGAAGAAAAAGAAGAAATCCCTGATTGTGTTTCTGTGTACAGTTTACATGTTGGCTGCATCAGTTTCCTCCCACAGTCCAAACATGCCTGAATCAAACAGACTGGACTCTTGAATTGCTTGTAGGTGTGAAATGAAAATAACTGTGTATTAATCATTGTTGGATTTAAGAGGGACTGGCAGTTTGTCCAGGGTGTTTCCTGCCTTCTGTCCAATGCATTCTGTGATATGAAATTGCTGAAGATCAATCTACGTATGCACGTATCAATCGATCTTTGTCATTTTAACACTGAAAGAGCTAAACTGACTTTGTGCGTCCACTTCCAAATACATGTTGCTACCTGATTTGTCTCCATTTATTATATTATCATCTGCCCTTTATTTAATTGGATGATTATGAATATGTTCATAATTGTAAAAAGTAAATTTGAAGGTCATTATACAGAGAAAACTGACGAAAATGGACATATTCAGCCAAATATAATATTAACTGGGTGTAAAAACAAATGTCATTTATCCAGCTGCATGGGTTTTATTAGTGAATCAGTGTTGCAGAAGATGACAGTGTTTCCACATGCACCATGGAGCATCTGAACATCCAAATGATAAAAATCTGAAAAAAATGTAATTTTATGTGAATTATTTCAATGTATTGATAGAATTATTGGTTCACTAGTTATTAAACATTTTAGGTCCGTGGGTGGTCTTGGTCGCCGGCAGCTGTTTAGGTCAAAGGTTAATTTTTCTTTTTCATGACAGAACTGGAAAAAAAATGGACAAAAAAAAAAAAAACAGAAAAAGAACACAGCCACAAGACTTTCTGTGAAGTACAGGAAAGTACTAGTTTTTATTCCTTCATAATCAAACTTCACAAACAGCTTGAACTTGTACAATACCTCAGAGAGTGAAAATTACAAAAAAAGTGCTGGTAACATTTACAAAAATCATCCTTACTTAGCAACAATCAGTTTATTCTTCCACACTTTTTTTAGTCTTTTGTATTAAGGCTTAATACTTCTGTATAAAGTATATGCAAGATAAGTCTTCACAGTTTTTCGAAAAAAGTCACAATATTATGTAACATAATGAAGCTTTTACGGCTATTTTCTTTATAATAACAAATACACATCACTGGTAAATATATGTGAAATACAGGGCTTATTGTAAAATGGCAAGTAATGATACTGTTTGCTGAGATAAATTGATTCCACACACTGTTATAGGAAAGTTTTGACATACCATTGCTATAACTGAAGGAGGAGTAAAAAGAAAATGATAATCATAAACACTTGGGAGATCGCCTCCAAACTTTGGCACATCCCATGAAACAATTTCACAAAATATGAGATTCATTTTGGAAATTATATGTATGGAAGAATAGCTAAACTGGCATAAAGTGAAAACATGCTGTGTAGTAAGGTGCTAAATCAGAGATATTACATTGCCAGCCTTTTTTTTTTTTTCCCCACATGGACTGACATGAATAAGGTGCATTTGTAAGACTCAAAGCATGTAGGCTTTTCTTAGTTGTCAACAAAATATGTAATAATTACAAGATTTCAAAACAACCTAAATTAATTTGACCAATAGTCTTGAGGCGACCTCGTATACTCATGCATTCCCATGGATTCAAAGAAATGAATATCTCTACTGCAGGTGTGTTACTCTTAACTGTGGCATGTGAAAGTAAAAGCTGTATTGTACTCATGGTATGTGTTGTTTCCTTTTTTTTTTTCTATTTTTATTTTTTGCACTGTTGAAATCGTTTGTGACAAACTCGATGAATAAGGAGATGGAATTGAAAACTGAATGCGAAACTAAGCCAAGATATATTCACAAGATCCTCTAAGCTGCACTGGTTTACAGGTCAACAGATGAGAGCTCTAGCCCTAGACTTACCAATTTCACCCTCATGCATACTGTACGGTTAAAGTGACGCAACAAGCTTGCTTAAATAGTCTACATCACAAAAGCAATTTGGTTTTAGTGCAAACACAATTGGCTGGCTTCAGCTTCTCAATAATAACAAGCTCACCAAGGAGATTACAAGAAGGCACATACTTATGCTTCCTCTAACACGCAACATATTTAGACAAACCGCAACATCTTTCAACAACACCACAAAGCGGTGAAAACAGGAAAGCTACTACATCCAGATAAAATGGTGAAGTTTGCTGTTTGTGAATTATTGAAAAATTTACACTTATCCATCAACAAAATAACGACGTCAAGGTCAATAGTTACTCATGTTGTGGGTGACCTCGTTGGAAAAAGGATGAAGTATGATACATTTTGGTGACACAAATTCTCTCTATATGTAGCCAATGATGCTGTGTTTATATGATAAGAAAGGTGCATTTGGATTTTTTTTTTTTTTGTCTTACAAGTGTGTCATTATTGTTTCACTTTAAAGCATTTTTTTTTTGTAACATCCCAGGAAAAAAGCACTCAAGTGACCAAATATGCAAAGATATAAGACGAGTGTTTTTAAGGGAGAGGCGTGCACAACAGTGGACAGCTGGGTTAGTCTTTTGGTATTTGATTTTTATCTTTAAAAGGACGTTGTTGATGTGGTCATTAATCAGCGGCTGTGTGATGGAGACAATTGACATCTGACTCATGGGAAATGATCTCTTCCCTCATACATCCCATCTCTCACTTCGGATTTGCAAGAGCTGCTTGATTTGTCCAAAACAATCACAGGAGGAAACAACAGTTTTAATGCCCCTCAAATCTGGACACTAATACTCGGGAAACTGCTGGAAAACAAGAAGTTTTTAAAAAAAAAACCAGAAGAGAAAAAAAAAAAGAAAAGAAAAACTGCTACAAACAACAACACGTGGATGTCATGTGCATTTAGAAACGTGACCAATTCTGTACCTTTCGAAGCAAAACGAAACAAGAATAGTCAAATCAAATCAAATATCACCATTTGCTCAGCATTCCCACTGTGGGCAGACAGCCATCAGATACTATGGTACTATGTTTTGAGTGAATTATATTGCTTTTGATAGAAAAAGACCAAAATAAGTCTAGTGCAAATCTCTTTTCTGGTTTGAGAAGTGGCGGTTGGTGTGATGAGACTCAACTCCAATAAATGCATTACAATAGCAAGAACATATTAGGTGATTTTGTGTGGATTGCTGTCAAGTGGTATCCCTTTGTAAGTTTTTTTTTTTTTTTTGAAAATACAGAAGTAAAAAATAAATCTGTATATGCCATTTGAGAATTTGGAAGGAAAACCTAACAAATATTCCCTATTATGTGTAACCCACCACCCAGTGAATGCAATAACCAGCACAAAGTAAGTAAGCGTCTCAACGTCTTCCATCTACATGACGATAGGATTTTTTTTTTTTCTTTTTTTTTGGGATGGGAGAGTGGCGGCCTGGTTTGTCACCCTCCCATGTTACAGCTGGGAGGATGTGTTTTGTCTGTCAGCTCATGTCTGCGCTAACGGGTGTCATCTGTGCAGTTATGTCTGTCAAATACATCTCTCAACTTGGAAATGTTGGAAAACTCACTCCAGTCCAGTGTTTGACAAATCATATTATAAAACGTCCTTGCACATATTTCAAAACAGCAGTCAATACATTTCAAACAAGCTTGTTTCATAACAACAACAATAATAATAATAAAAATACAAACCAACTTGGAGCATAAATTATTAAAAACAAACTGAAAACACATTACTGCAGCATATATTTCAGGGTTTGCTTAGTTGTGATGTTAACTACCTTTACTACAACAGCTCCACTTCTGCCAAGTTCAGAACTATATAGAAGAAGTATTTTTTTTAGGGAAATAATAAAATAGCAAGCTAATGTAGGCAAAATAAAAGCCTAACAAAATATACACATATTTATAAGCACATCTCAAAATTCAACTCAAGTGCATTTTCTTTACAAAAGCATCTACATACAAGATATGGCAGCAAAAAGCCTGAAAGCCAGATGACAAAACCTAAGCTGCTTTTTATGGGGACACATGTAATATCTGATCTGTAATCTCATTACCCAAATTCACCAAATGTCCTATTCTGAGCACAAAAGGATAAAAAATATACAGCAGATTCATCTAAAATCTTACATCAAGAAATATTGTCAATTTTGCCAAATAGTTTTACATTCAGTTTAGGAGTAATATGTTGGTATTACAAAAATATATTTGTAAATGGTCACATATCCCATATTTGGACCACATTAAATTCATTTTTCATTGTTGTTTTTTATTTATTCATTCAGGGGTTATTGATGGCTGGCACCAAAGCTTTTTTTTTTGGGGGGGGGGGGGGGGGGGG